>CM055438.1:11111261-11239371 GCA_029228465.1 Salix viminalis | reverse complement strand
TGATCAAGTTGAGATTGTACTGATCTACTAGCAGTAAATCTCAATCCAATCAAACCTGCTTGATCAAGTTGAGATTGTACTGATCTACTAGCAGTAAATCTCAATCCAATCAAACCTGCTTGATCAAGTTATCATACACCGACGGATTCACAACGTTTTGATCAAGAAAATTTCAGGATCGAAAGGCATCCCATCAATTCTTGATGATTTCTGCTGCTAATTAATCTGATGGATGAAATGTCCAGTCATCAACTCCAACGTCAAAACTTGCCATCACTCTCGCATTTCAACTGGCTAGGTTGCCATGGAAACCGAGTTCTGAAACTCCTACACTTCCACAGAACTGTAATTTGTGGAATCCTTTGATTTTTTATTTTTTTTGGTGGGTATTTAATTGATTATTAAACTGTGAAACTTAGCACGCAGATGCTTTTGTCTTTTGTGTTTTTGCCGCTGCATCCACATCTTTCTCAAGTGCGGGATGCCCACAGTTCAGCCGAAATATCTCCCACCTCCCACCTCCCACTCTATCTTCGATCTCCTTGTCCGGTGTGTGCCTACTTTCCAGAAAAACCAAGATATCAGATCTATATATATATATATATATGGTTGTTCTGAGTGGAATTTCTGCTTTTTCAAGCTTTCTCCCGACTTTTGAAATTAAGATGGGGCAAGGTGGTGATTGGAGACGAATCTATCAAACCAGATCTTTTTTATAAAGTTGTTTCCTGCTGAGGAATATGCCTATCTAGTAGGTGTATGAATCACTGCTTTCTTTTTCTTTTTCTTTTTTAATAGAGGAGATAACTTTTTAGAGGATCTGCATGTTTCTAGTTTTAAAGTATATTTGTGGTGACAATGTACGGTACTTTTTAAAATAAATTATTTATATATTATTCTGTATTTTTACTCTTTAATCAATACAAGTTTATGTTTGCATTTATTGTAATATTAACAAAAAGAAATCTACGAGTATGTATAATGATGCAAATTAAAAAAAAAAAAACATTTTTTTCAAGTCATGCATATAGTATTTTTTTTTTTATGCAAGGAAACTTTACTCTTCAGAAGACGTATTTTGTAGGCTCAGGTGAGCAAGTAAAATCCTGGTTACTTCAAGGTTATTACAAGGGATTTATGTTCTGACTCGAACTTAAGATCTACTGTGCAGATAATATACGTGCAACTGCGACAACTATATTAAATTAAAAAATATTTTTTTAACTAGAAAAAAATAATTGTTATCATATCATTAATATGAGAAAACAAAAGGATGGAGAAGTCTCAATCATTGAAGATTTTTTTTCTTCCTTGTTCATCATTCATTCAATTGCTTTCTTTCACATACATGTCATGATTCACATACATGCCATGACTCATCTAAATCTCTAAACTTGTACAAACACGATCTCCCCCTTTAATCGTCATGAAGCATGCGTTTGGCCTGGCATGCTTGTTGTGGATCTTTTGTCTTTAGCCTCACGTTGGTTTTATTTTATTTTATTTTATTTTTTGTTTATATATATTATTTTATTGGTTGCTTACAAATCATAAAAAGAATAAAGAAAATAATATGTAGCTTCCCACTTCATTTCGTGTTGAACTAAGTAGTCAAATTTAGTTAGGAATTGGTCAATTTTTTAATGAATTAAAAATCTCTTGTACTTTTTTTTAATTTAATAAACAACATTTTGCTAAAAACAAAAATAGAATAATGGAAAGAATTGAAAAGGTATTGAAAAATCAAACCAAAATAAGATGAGTACTTTTTGTGGTTACTTGAAAGCAAAATCTCCAAGCAATCATAAAGATTATCAAACAACTTGAATTAAATTTAAGTGTATGATTGATATTGTTACACATGATATTTTTCAATTGAAAATACATTAAAATATATTTTATTTTTTATTTTTTATTTTTTAATATTAACACATTAAAACTATTCAAAATATATATATAATCAAATTCATATTTTTTTTCATATGAAAAACAGTTTAAAAAATAGATTAATTGTAACGCAAAAATAAACATTGACCAAGCAATATCTTAGGTATTTTTATTAAGCTTAAGCAAATATATAAGGTTCCAAATTGATATAGTTTTTTCTTCACCAAATCATAGAAATTTCTTCATTAAGAGGCAATTTAATCCACCAAAAAGCTTGTATTTCTAAGTGTTAGTTTGATATTGTATTTCAATAATGTTTTTAAGAACAAAATAAAAAATATATTTTTATTTTTCTATGTTTTTAAATTATTTTGTTGTGCTAAAATTAAAAATAATTTTAAAAATATCATTTTAAAATATTTTTAAATAAAAATTATTTTTAAAAATAACATCAACCATCGTAAACCTACTACTCAAAGCAACCACCACACAAAAACAAATATATATATATATATATATATATATATATATATATATGAAATTTTGACACAGCATAATAGGGCATATCAGTACTCAAAGAGTACAATTTTTGCACAACCCTATTCTATATATAAAGATGATTTGATTATTTATTTTATTTACTAGTAAAAGTCTGCCTCGAAGTCAGCATGCGTGAAGGTCACAGGGACCTTTATGTATTTTTTTTATTTTTTTTAATGTTAATATCCAAATCAGCTTGTTTTTTTAATTAATATTATAAATCCTAAAATTAATGACCGTACAGATATATTATTATTAATTGAGCCAAATTGCTCATGTGGGAGACCCATACACTTCAGTGGGCCATCCTGAATTTACTTCTCTTTCAAAAACCTCCTCTATGATTGCCCTAAACCTGTGGGCTCTGTCTGCAAGTAGTTGCCAAGCTAGGGCTCTTCGGAAAACCTCTCAATGCCCATCTGCAAGGATGTGATCATGACTACGATGATGAAGATGTTTTTAAACTGTACATCCAAGCAGTGTGAATGGAAGAAGCAAATGAAACCAATTCATTCAATCATGGAGGATATTACACAATCGGATGGTCCCACAAGCTTCAATGATTGTATCCCCTCCCTCCTCATGATAGCTAATAATGCCTACCCTTTTTGGTAGTATTGTTCAAATGTAAATGCACCAATGGATCCCATCACTGCACTTCACCACCCTTTAAACCCTACGTCGTTGCACTTTTCATCATGCAATCATGGATTCCTTCACATTGTTTGGCAGCTGGAAATATCCAGGCCAAATGGATAATGCAAATGGTCTCTCAAGAACTTGATTCATTTCGCAAGCCTCGAAATTTTACTTCTCAACTCATTAGATAATTTGTTTTTCTTCGTTTTGTGTGTGATAAAGACAGGCTAGAGGCAGGCAGGCAACCAGGCACAATGACATGGAAATGAACATTGCTAGGCCAAAAAAGGGTGGATTTATTAACAATAGTGCCTCTACAATGTGTATAAGAATATAAAAGAATGGATGTCTTAGAATATTATACATCGACAGCATCAACTGGCAAGGATGTTGTCCTATGGAGCGAGTGTGGGAGCAATGGCCCGGTGCAGAAATTCTTGGCATTGGCCATGTCTTTCGCTCTTGGGAATTGCTTCACCGCCTTGTGATTCCAGGACCCTTGAGAATCCTGAAAGGCGCTGGCATGAGTATGCAAACCGTGACTGATCTGCTTGGCGAGGGATTTCAAGAGATCTCCATTGCTGCCTTCTTGAAATGAACTCAACATTGAAGTTGAAGAAACCACGTTACTTGTTTCCTCTTCACCGTTCCTAGAAGGTTTTACTGCAAGTCGTAATTGTTCATCTCTAAGTTTCCTCAATTCCATTTGGTATTTCGCTTTAAGCCATCTTAAGTCTTGCTGGATTTCATTCTCATTGCAGTCCGCAAGGTCATTGTATGATGAACTCACTCTGCTAAGAGAACCAGAACCTGTGAAGTGCCGAAATGACTTTCCTCCAGGAATTCCATTTTCCATCTTGGTATCTTTTGTATCCTTTTCTGGGATTGACTGATCAAAATTTTCATACTCTTCATCTGAATGACTTTTTCCCGAGCCCATCGGAGTAAGTTGACGGCTTTCTTGTTGACCCCAATTTTCCTGATAGTGCAAGTAGTCCGATTGGTTTATGTTTGGTGCCCCTTCTGTAATATGATTCTCAGATTCATCCACTTCAAAGGTGATCTCTCCAAACCTTCCATGCATTGAAGCACATTCAAGGCTACAACATGGATTATTTGACAAAAAATCGATGAATGAACCATTAGAGATGCAGGTGGATGCACAATTGTGACAGAAAGTTTGATTTGCAAAGCAGGGTGTCTCCTCTATCCCTGGCCCTGGCCTCCATTCAGGTACCAAGGAAGTAATCTCCCCATCAATCATATCTGCTATTTTAGTGACATCTTGATCGGTGATATCAAGCTCAGCAACCATTTCAGTTGCCACACTCAATGCTGTATCAGTTTCAATGTCAAAAGGGAAGTATATGTTTCGTATATGACCTGCAAAGAGATATAATTAAAGTGATTGTTAATATGGAAATTTACTTCAAAGAAAAGATAAATAAAAGGAAAGAAAACAATTCACTAACCTTCTTTATCTGCGATTCGGAGTCTTAAGAAGATGCCACCATCATGACCCCTCTTTCCTTTTATACTTATGTCAACATTTGCAGGATGTTCATCATGATACTCGAAAAGTTCAATTCCACTAAGTTCAACCTCAACTGGATGATATTCCCATTCATTCTGAGCCTCATGGTCATAACAATTTGAGTATCCATTACTGTAGGAATTATTATATTCATGAAGCTCAATATAAGGTGGCCTAATTAGGGGTCCTAAGCCATCAACTTCAATCCCATGGTCCAACAGTCTCAAATCGGATTCACGACCATCAATTTGGAGAAAAGGGTCATTCAACAACTCCCTTGCAGATAGCCTAAGTGACACAGTGGCCAAACATTTCTCAACAAATTGTCGTACTTCTGGATCCTTTACTTTGTACAAAGCATCTGGTTTTTTCCCCTGAAGTAATAAAGCATGTAAGTGAAAATATCATGTTTTGGGAGGGAGGGAGGGAGGAGGGGAGAAGGGGGTCTTACAGAGATAACTTTCTTGTAGATTTGAGCAGGATGACTGCATTCACTGTAGGGATATTCAAAAGTGACCATCTCCAAGATACACATACCAAACGAATAAATATCAACCAATTCGTTGTATGCCTCTTCATACACTTCTGGAGCCATAAACTCAGGTGTCCCTGAAGAAAGTAGAGCCCCGTAGAAAAGAAGAATTAACCAAAGTGTAATTATTATCAATCTAAATCACAGAGATCCCAGTACCAACTGAGAACTAGACTCTTCTGTTGAAAGTCTCGACTGATTCTAATGCTCAGGTTATAGTGACCAACTAAAGAAAATTCATGAGATTTGCCAATTAAACCTACCAACACAATGAGCAGCATGAGATTTTCGAAGAATTGCCGCAAGGCCAAGATCTCCAATCTTCACCACGCCTTGGTTCCCATTCACAAAAATATTATCACACTTTAGATCTCTGTGGATCACAGGAGGGTCGTGGCTATGGAGATAAAGAAGCCCTCTCAAGATCTGCCTACACCAATGCTTCACAGCTCGAATGTTTACTCTCTTGTGCTTTAGTCTGTACCTATCGAAAAAACGTAAGGAAACCCATTTATAAGGTGATGAACAATATAAAAAACCCACAAGGCATAATCAACAGAAAAGCAAAGAATGGTTCATGAAATCATTATATTTTGACAAATTCTTACTGTCTCAAAGTTCCAGAAGTGAACATTTCCGTCACAAAGTTGATGTTCCTATTTGCAGTATCAACCCAAGAAGTGTAAAACTTCATTATGTTCTTATGCTTCAACGTCTTAAGGAGATGAATCTCACAGTAGAGTCTTTCAAGATCTTCGGGACTTTGTAGGAAATCATATAGCTTGACCTGGTTCCAAGCAACTTCAATCCCTTCGTACTCATCAAATGCTCTATAACTGCCCCAATCAAGCAACTAACCGTTACCAAAAACTCGTAGAAAGATCTGAAAAGACTCCCTACTTTTGCAAAAATATTGCATGAGCATCCATCAAATTCAATAAAAAAACAACTGAGGAACCACGCAAGTGAAAATAAAAAAAAAAAAAAACTAAATGGGATTCCAGTAAATTAATGAAAGACAAGAGCTTGAATTCATACACTATCTTTGAAGCTCCTCGGCCAAGGATTTCATTGTACTGAAAAAAAACAAAAGGAAACCCCAAAATCAAACCCACAATTCATTTCACAGAAGAAACACAAGCAAGCAAGCGCAGGGAGAAAAAGAGAGACGTACTCTGCCATATCTTCCAGTTGGATCAACTTCAACAAACTCAGAGTAATCAGGTGGTTCCAGATGTGAGAGACCATTCATTCTCCAATACTTTCAAATACTTATTTTTACTCTCTTTCTTCCTTCGTTATGATATAGATTTCCCCTTACGGTATTTTCTTTCTGTCTTGTTGACTCGAGGAAGGACTCAAGAGGGAGAGATGACAGAAAAAGACGATCTCTTCATTAAAAAATATGGTGTCTATTGTTTCGATAACCTTTTTTTGCAGAATACAGATAGACGAGATATGGGTAATCATTCAAAACAAGCTACAAGAGGGTGTTTTAAAAAGACATTTTCTTTTTCCTTTTTTATTTTTATTTTTAACTATTTTACAGCATTTTTAGAGGAGAGGGAGAGGATACAGAATTCACCAACCACACCATCAAAGAACATGCCAGAGAGAGAGGGAGAGAGAGGTGGGGGGGGGAGGGAGACGGGGCGGGTCTCCTTCCTCCTCTTCTCTTATAAAGGTCTTAGCTTTGAAGTAGGCCTGTTGCCTGCAAATTTTGTGGAAAAAAATCAACGAAAAAAAAAAAAAAAACTGATGGACAAACATGGGACCCAGTTGACTGTGATGCTCAAACGTGGACCATGCTTCACGAGGAGAGAAAATTAACATGGAGCATTGATTTCTTTTTGGACTCCTTGCATATGCCTCCCACAAGCATCCAAAAAAACACCAAAAACTGTTGTATTAGATAAGTAGTTGGTCAATATTTCGAAATTGTTTTTCATTTGCGTTTCAAAAACATTTAAAAAATATTAAAAAAATATATTTTTTAAATTAAAATATTTTTAGATCATTTTTACATGCTAATATCAAAAATAATTTTTTAAAAAACAATATTATTTTAATATATTTTTTAACAAAAATAACATTTTCAAAAACAAACTTAACCAGATTCACTTCATCTTGTTTGCTCTTTTTTTTCTAGTTTGTTTTCTAAGGTTTTTGTTTGTTTTTTCAACTCGCTTTTCAATGTTTTTGAGGTGGTAAAAAACATATTTTTTAAATTAAATATTTTTTATATATTTTTATATTATTTTCACATGTTAATATCAAAAATAATATTTAAAAAAATATATATTATTTTAATATATTTTTTAACAAAAAAAAATATTCTTCACCGTTAAGAAAAATTTACTCTAGAGAGTATGTGTTATTTTTGGTGCTAAAATGATTGTTATTTATTTTAAGTCTATTTATATTATTATAGTATTAGTAGCAATTAATTTCCCCTAAAAATAATTTTTTAGATAAATATTTCATAAAGGTATGTCATATTTACCGATATTGTTACTCTATCATTATCATCATTATGCAAGTCAAGATAATTATATGTTGTTGCAGGTAAGTAAATGGACATTTCAGGCAGCTAATTAAACTCACATTAAATTATATTTATCTCTTTATTAGCCAAATATTATATAGTTTTGACTTTGAGTTTTAACTGTAAACTTTGCTTGTATTTTCATAGCAAACTCGTAGTAGACATTTAGTGTCTATTTGAGAGTGTGGTTGCGGTTATTTTTAAAACTGTTTTTCGTTTAGAAATGTATCAAAAAATAAAAATAAAAAATTATTTAAAAACACAAAAAAAAAATAATTTAAAATAAAAATAAAAATGATCGAAAAAGATGGTTAATCCATCGGAAATTTTTTGACCGAAAAATAAGAACTTGAGTTTTTTTTAATTTCACTGTAATTCTCTAGCTATATTTACTATCAATATTAATAATGTCTGTAAAAAAATAAAATATTGATAAAAAAAATTCCAGGAATAGATTCGTGATTTTTTGGTAATATATATACACTATAGTTAACTTTATATTAATTTATTTAAAAAGATGGGAACAGAATCATAATTATTTTTCATCAATAAAGGAGAATTGTTTCCTCGCACTTAAATCACATGTGGAATACTAAATGTTGCAATTTTCAAAGCACGTCTGCATGCTTTAACTCTTTTTATCAAGAAACTCATTGAGACCAAATTACTTGATTAAAAATTAAAATATTGATGACAACAGTTTAAACATCATAAAGTTTTTCAAAACATATCTTGTAGTGCTCGTTTATTTCTATACTTTTATTCTTTTTCCTTTTTTTCTTCAAAATTAAAACACCAAAGTCTTCATGAGATTAGGTAAGGGCATACTACTGATTTTATAGCTATAGGTTAGATCCCTATACCGAAGTTAGGGTAAGAAGAAAAAAAGTCTTTGTTTTTATGGCTTAATATAAAGATTATCGTGTCCAAAGAGAAAATGACAAAGAAACTAAATTTTCTAGGCGGTGTGATGTGATGTTAAAGGACTTGCGATCCATACAATAAGTATCGAGTTTGAATCAAGGTGTGCACCCCTTGTAAGAATCTGAGATAATTAGATAAACAAATAATCTGAAAATTCTTCATTTATAATCACTATCAAAATTAACTATTTTACCGACATAAATATTTTAGTTGGTAATTTTTTCCTCGACGACCACATGAACAAAAAACCATCCGCGGTAAAATCTTTGTCGATAATTTTTTTTCTATTGGTGATTCCCTTGAAATTGAATATAATGGAAACATAGACGATAATTCTATCAATATATATCATCGATGATATCACCATTAAAATTTTATTGGCAATTCCACTGTATCTATCATCAATATATTATGCAAGTGATGTCGTCGGTCCTAATCATCTACATAAATTAATTGGTATTCCAAATTATATGGTTTTTACATTTAAATAAATTTTGGCAGCATCTCTTTTATATGGGAGACTACCGAAAATTCATAAAACTGCAAATGCACATCATATATGCCACAAATCAGTTGATTTTATTCATTTTCTTCAAACAAATTTGCACAATTCAATTTCATTGAATATTTTTATTTCTATGTTATTATGTTTTTTAAATTAATCATAATCTTGGAAAAATCTATTATAAAACTACAAAAACTCAATAAATAAATAAAAAATAATGACAATAATAACTTAACTAGACACCTTAATTTCTCTATTTAATCATTCATTGAACAAATAATTAGCAATTAATAATATTATCAAAAATAATTCAAATAATCCATAATATACAATGACATAAAAATTATCATTAAGGATCACTCGGTAACAAAAAAGTGAATTAAAAAAATAATAATGCAAACAACACACAAAAATGCATTAATAACATAAAAATCATTAGTTGATAATCAATTAACAAAAGAAAATTTAATTAAAAATAATGCAATAATCTCACACCAAAACCATTAATAACAACAAAAAAAATATGTAAAAATAATGCAATAACCTCAATACGGAAAAAAAATGTTGAAGGAAGAAGGAGAAAAAGGGGAGGGAGAGAGGAAGGTTGATTATCAGGTCATAAATTAAAAAAATTACACACATATTTAATGATGAAATGTGTTTATTGATAACGATGTCATTAAAAATACCATGTCATCGTACTTTATAGATTTTTGAATCCCACTATAATCTCAATTGCAAATCCGTCGGTCTTTACCAACAAAATTATCGATGAACTATATACGTTGATAACGCCGTTGGAAATTATGTCAGAAAAAATACTATATCATCATGCTTTATAGGTTTTTGAATCTCAATGTAATTCCTCCTGCAAATTTATCGGTGTTTACCAATTGAATTACCGATGTAATAATATATATGTTGGTAACTCCATTAGTAATTCTGTCGAGATAAAAAAATATCATGTCATAATTCTTTCTAATTTTTTGAATTTTAATGTAATTTCACTCGTAATTTCATTGATATTTACTATCAAAATCATTACGTAAGTAATGGCGTGGCTGATAGAAATTAAATATCTGAAGAAAGAATGATTTAAAATATCCGTGGTGATCCATTTTTCTTCGAGGGCAGTGCATAAAATCTGCAGAAAACACAGCAGATTCCATGTCCCGAGAGAATCCAACACTGCTAACATGGAGTTTGCTGGGCACGTGCCAGGTATGGGAGTTAGGGCACAAAATAAATCAGTATGGATTTCATCTTCACATGGAGTTAAATGCAATTTGGAACATCGTCGAGTCTTTTTCAGAGCTCACACTTGCTAGACAACAATGGCGGTGCAGAGTTGCATGGTGGGGCTCGAAGGTTTTTTGAATCTAAAGTTATGATGCTGACATGGAACCAGCTAATTAAGCTTATCTTGTACGTTTGGCATTCAGGACGATCCTTCTTTTTTTTTTTATTTGTCCATGTCTGAAACAATTATATATATATATATATATATATTTTAAAATTAATTTTATAAATATTACATCACAATTTTTATATCACATCTAGAAAAATCATAGCTTATTGCTTGAAAAAATAATTGACAAATCTGGCGGTATATTATAGTATTTTAGTCAATATATAATAAGTTCATTTAATGATTTAAATCATAAAAAACTTTTTGAAATTTCTAAACTTTAGCTGTAGATGTAGGAAGGATTGCATCTCTACGCATACAAATTAATTTGAGTTACCGTAAATAAGTGTATGTTTGAAACCGAGTTTTAAAAATAATTCTGAAAAAAAATAAAAAAAAAATAGTTTATTTTGATATACTATATCATTTTTTTTTAAAGTAATTTTTTTAATATGTTTTTAAATAAAAATTATTTTTATGAACAATATTATACTCCCAAACCGTCTTTCGTAAATGGCAGCCACCGATTGTAGCTAGACGATTAATGATTCAGAAAAAAAAGTGACATGTGGTTTAGTTTGATTTTTTCTTCTCTTATAATCAGGGTATTCGGATCAACTTATATATACTATAATTAATTCTTGAATTCATTAAATATCTTGTAAGTCCAATAAACAAGTAAGATACCGCAAAAATAACAAATATATATAATAAGACTTGAATCCTGATATATATAAAAAAAAGACAGATCTCTTTAACCGTTAGGCCAAGACCCCACCTTGTATCAAGAAATTGCAAATAACGTCTGCATGAAGGAAGTGTTTAATTTGCAGTCAAAGTTATAGTTATTTTTTTATATATATTTCTCTAACTTAAAAAGAAAATCACTTTTATTTATATTTTTTTTATTCAATGATAATAAATTTAAAATTATTACTGGAAAGATTTTTGCGACACATTTCATATATTAGCACAAAATATCTAAGAGAATAATTTTTTTCAAAGTATTGATTTCAAGATTTAAAAATTTTACATTAAAAAAATAATAAAATGAAGCAATAAATTATTCAACGGGCCTAAATATGCTAATTAAAAAAAGGAGAGATTATTCATAATCCATACGACATATCAAAAATTCAGAACCAAGAGCCAATTTGTAAGCAAAAGTATTGGATCATAATTAATTATTTGCAATATTTTGACTAAAGGATTGGAAAAGAACTTGGCATTCTAGAACCAATTTAAATATTATTGGGAAATTAAGGGACTCGAGGTGTATATATTTGAACTAAAAGCTTTGTTTGAAAATAACTTTGAGCTCAAGGATTCGTTAAAAAAAACATTGGATTATTGAAGAAGTGCATATTTGAACTAAAATACTATTTAAAAAACTTTGTACTAAATTGAATATTATAAAATAATGGAGCGACCATTTGAGATGGTTCACCATAGCTTGACAAAATACCTACCGATTGCTGATTAGACATTGTGCATGATTGGAAGTATGGTCGATGTTAATGTTGTTTTTTATTCAGAAATATATTAATATAAATTTTTATTTATTTTAAAAAATATTTTTGATATTATTACATGAAAATAATTTAAAAATATTTAATTTAATATAAAAAATAAAAATAACTTTTTTTTTTAAAATACTTTTGAAACACAATATCAAACATGATTAATGATTCATTTGTTACAGGATTCAAGATTAGGGTTCCAAGAATAGTGAAGAATTCCTTTATTTTTTTATTTTTTTTAATTTAAACCTCGAAACTAGCATTAGAGGAACTCATTCAACTATTATAGTATTGTTTTTTTTAGAAAATAATAATTGATGTATATTTCATAGTGCTTTTTGTTAGGTATAGAATTAAGCTCAATGTAATAATTTTTCTGAAGCGTAACACTAGAATTATTGTTCCTAATTGATTGATTGACACTTGCAAGCAATTCAACGAATTAAAAATTTTCTTTCCTAATTTAAAATTCCATAATCAGCAATCCAAATCCATTTTCTTCATCCTTTTCTTCAAACCCTTTTGAATGAAGCAACCTACCTAGACAATTTTTAATGATTTACTCATAATTAATGCAAATTTCCTTTAACTTGCTGATAGAAACCATTTTCTCAAACTTTCTACTACTTTTTAATAATCAAACACATGATTAGAAGTCATTTGGTGGTGTTACAAATGATTTAAATTAGGATCACGTTAAAATGGAAAGAAATTTAATTTTAACTTGATTTGACATGAATAGTTTTTTCTTAATTAAATAATTTAGTTTTAATCACGTGAACATGGGGGGAAAATAAAATTATTTTACTATTTTAGAGCCCAAAAACAAAAGTTTTCTATCAATTTTTTTATAAAGAAAAGTTGAAAAATGGACACGTTGGCAATCAGCATTTCCATAATTTTTCGTGTTTGACTAGATGTCATTTGATCCCATAAGCACCGTGCGAATTAAAAAAAGGTCAAAAATATACAAAAAGTTTGACTACAAAACTGAAGCAAAGACCATAGAAAGGATGCTTCGGATTCTTTGACCAAATCTTTTATAGGATATTACTATGTTTTAAAAGTATATTTTTTTAAAATAATTTTTATTTTATTTTATTTTTATTTTTTGGTATTTTTAGATCATTTTGATGTGCTGATGTCAAAAATAATTTTTAAAAAATAAAAAATATCATTTCAATACATTTTTAAAAGAAAAATACTTTCAAAAATAACCGCAACTACACTCCCAAACAATACTAAGACGCATGCTATAATTTTGATTTTCAAGGGTAATTGCATTTTTGTTTACTAAAGCCATAAAATATTTAGTAAATCAAAACTACAAAAATTTCTTCTCTATTGTTTTAAGAACTGAAAAACAGATTAAAAAACTAAAAATATTTTAAAAATTTAAAGAAACTTAGAAAAAATCTAAAAAAAACTACGTTAATAAATACTTATAATGGAAATATGTCTATACTGATAAAAAAAGACACGTATTTCTTGAATTTCTAATTAGTATTCAATGCAATATTTTATGGGTAATTTCAATTTTTGGGATGTTTTGAGATTTTATGTTTTCATGTAAGGATCTATTTTATTTTTTTATATACTTTCTGGGTTTTTTTTTTAAATTACAATTTGTTTTTATGTATAAAAGTTAAATTCTATTCTCAAAGAAATTATTTTATGCAAAAGTGATAAAAAAAAACATATGAGAGAATATAAATAAATAATGACTGAAAAAAATCTCAAAATGATAAGTAAGAAGTAGATGGATCAAATAATCCAAAAATCTGAGAATTCTATGGCATTTAAAACAAAGATTAAATGAACACAAGAAAAAAATAAACCCAAATGTGACATGGTTAGTTACGGTAGAGGTTGTTTTTTTTTTTTTTTAAAAGAATGTTCTCATTGTATTAATATATATATATTTTTTAAAAATATTTTTAATATGAATACATTTAAAACATAAAAAAATAATTTAAATAAAAAAACAAATTTCAAACACGCCTTTAATCTTATATTTTTAGTAATATAATTGATTAGCAGTTAGAATATTATTGACAATGGCAGAGACGAGCACAATTTGTTTTTTAATGTAGTTATTCAAGACCGTTTAATTCTAAAGATTATAAGAGGATACGTCGTACAGCTATAAAAAAAAAAAATCAAACTTTTAGTCCTAAATTATTAGGACTATAAGACACGCACTAGATGTTTGCCTTTGATTGATACAGGAGTTGACAATGCTTGTCTCATGATGTGGTAATAAAAAATTTAAAATTAAAATTAAAATATATATTTTTTATAAAAAATTAAGATAATTAAAATTTTATTTTCTTACTTATAACCATAAAATATATATTTTTAGCACTTTTTAGAGGATAAAAAAAAATTGACATTACTTTAAATCTTCTTCTTTGGAATTGACATTACGATTTCTACAAATCATGTGCTCTGCAATTTGTACGGATAACGCGTACAAGAACATGTCTTCTTGTCTATCGTCTCTTTCGACCTCCTTTTCAAAATTTAAACCAGTTTCTTCAATTCTCTCTCTCTAGAAAAATAAGAAGAAGGGATCAAAAGCTTTCTTCACGCTAAAATTTACACGCCACGTGTTTTGATCTCATACGATCAAACAGCTGATTAATTAGTTCATCTGGTGTGTCACCGTTTTAAATATATTTTTAAAACAATTTAAATTTTTTTATTTTAAATTAATTTTTTTAATGTTTTGAGATAGTTTTAATATACCAATTTAAAAAAAAAAATAAAAAATTTATATTTCTTAACAAAAAAACACTTTAAAAATTAATCTCAACCACAATAACTTAATCATCATCCATGTCTCATGAGATTAATTTCTTTTAATTCCAAACTAATATAAGAATTATATGCCATTAATGCAGCTTGTTTAATCATTATATAGTATTATGATAATTATTGTTTTTTAAAATAATATATATTTTTTTTATTTTTTAAACTATATTTTTGATTTTAGTCCATTACAATAACTTTAGAATATCAAAAAAATTAAAAACATTTTTCAAAAAATAACAATCATCACTGCAGACCCGTCTAGTACGCCTAGTTAAGCAAAAAAAAAAAAAACTTTTGATAGCCGATTTGCTTATCCTTCTGTATCATTTTGATCCTCAGCGGCTCAACACAGCTAAGCCCATCGAGCCAGAATTTTGTGGCTAAATAAGTGGACAGATCGTGTCCATACATTGGGCTGCATCGACCCAAATCTAGTTTTTAATGCGGATATAATATGATTGATTTTATTTTTTTAAATATATATTTTTTATTTATAAATACATTAAAAAATATATATATTTTAAATTTATTTTTGACGTTATTATATTAAAATAATTTGAAAAAAAAATTAAAATAAAACAAAATACACAAACACAATGAATCTAGTTAGTTGAAAGCAAGGTTGTCAATACCGTTCCATTCCGGCCGGAACGTTCCGTGTCATTAAAAAAACTAAGACAAAACAACGTCATTTACATCTTAGTTTTATTTCAGGCCCGTTCCGGAAATACTGGCCAAATTCCGGCCGGAAAGTCTCATGACCGTTCCGGGTGTGCTGTTTCGGCCTTAAAATTCTCCTTATTTTGATTAACTTATGATCGTGTTTCTAATTTTGAGATTATATTTGTTTGACTTTGTGTTTATATTATATAATTTAAAGTTAATTTATCTTGAATTTTAATTATGCTTGTTAAATTAATATTTTAATTTTTTCATATATATATATATAATTAATTATATATAAACAGTATAATCTCAAAACGGTACACGCCAAAATACTCCAAAACCAAAACGTTCCGTACCAATAGAAAAACCGGAACAAAATGGATAACCTTAGCTGAAAGAGCTTTCATGCTTTTATGACATGTGCACTTAGTTTTGTTATTTCCCCTTTATTTTTGCTCATTTATTGCTGAAAAAAGAGGTCCTAATTAATAGCCAATCCCTGGGTGATTGAGGCCACCTTCCCTTAAACCAAGGGCACCGTCCTCTTAATTCTTCATTTATTTCTCCGTTCTTTTCTCGTCTCAAAATGGCCGCGTGCAAGAAATGGCACTAATAATTAATGGAAAAAAAAACCACAGCTCAATGATCTCTACCCTTGAGTCCTGCAATCATATATATAGTTGTGTTTTTAATATATTAGATTTTAAAAAATATTTTAATAAGTTCTTGTTGGTGTTTCTAAGCTTATCCATATCAAAATATTTTTTTAATCACAACGGATGAGTTGCGGAAAACTCATTCGCCTTCGAAGAACCCTATTATAACACTCACATGAATTGTTTCTATAAACAATTATTTAGGCACGAAAAACCCCTGATAAAATTTAAAAATTAGATATACTAGGAATGCTAATATTTTTATTTTATACAATTAATCTCTTACATTTGAAAATCCATGATGAAATAATACACTCAAGTTTTGTTGGTGATCCTATATCAAACAATTCGATTATAACTCCATCGACCTCTCCAACAATGTGCATCCCCCGTGCTATATTCTTCCATCATAGTTTATTTGGTTGTTCAAACCACAATGTCGTATGGATGTTTCTGCCTTGCAAATAAGAAAAAAAATCAAACATTCATGTCTACAGAAAATTAATGTCGGAGTTGGCCTTCATTTTCTGCTAAAAAGTTGGGTCACTTAATGTGAAAGTTAATTAATTATTCGAATAATTAACACAAATGCATGCAAGTACATACACGCTAAGACTTTAGGGGTGATTTGTACTTACGTTTCAAAAATGTTTTTGAAAAAAATAAAAATTTTGTTATTTTTATATTTTGAATTAATTTTTTTTAGTATTCTTAAATCATTTTAATGTGTCGATATTAAGAATAATAAAATATTATTTAATATATTTCTAAATAAAAATTATTTTTAAAAGTAATTTCAATCTCATTACCAAACATGCACCATGAGTTGTTTCCCCGTGGCTGGTTTTAAGCAATAACTTTTACTAATTAACAACTGAAAAAACTCAACCACCCAGAAGAGAATCAATGAGTGTTGATATGATGTTTAAGGAAATAATAAGAAACTATATTATAAAAGAAAGAAAATAAATAAAAAAGGATAAGAAAAGTCATCACCAAGATGATAAGCATACGATAGGGACAAAGGATTCCCTTTTATAAACTTGTTTTTTCCTTGGTCTAATGGGAACCTTTTCTTTTAATAAACTATGCACGCAAACTCCCAGGCAAAGCATACACTAAAGTATGGATAGTATGCCAAACCATCAGGCAAAAAGAATCGAATAAATTTCATTTGGATCCAAAGGCACGATGGATGGAAACTAGCTAACACATAAAAAAAAAGTAAGTGAAACTTATGAATTGCTGTATTTTGTCCATAGTGTAGAAAGCCTTGAGTGGTATCTTTTCGAAGCCATCGTGCCTTTTGCGTACAAATAATTGAAGTTATTTTTAAAAATATTTTTAAAAACAGTGTCGAAAACCCTTTAAATATAGAAATAGGGCACAAAAGAGGAGACATATATGCTGTGTTCGCGGGCCATATTAGCCTTCCATGCAGATTATATTGATTTTTTTTTTTGTTTAGATGATGATTGATGCACATATTAAATTGATCATCGAGTGGAGTTGTCTACCTGTAATAATGTTTTGTCATAAGCATCCAATCTCCCATTTCCAACGGGCATTAAGCACCCTCGAAAGCAGAGGCTTCTCTATCACCCTAATGGCATCGAAGAGAACACTACAAAAGTGGCTGGGGGGATTTGCTTTCCACCCGGGCTCGTCTTGTTATCTTATCTAAAAAAATAAATTATGATGTAAAATTTTCAAGTGAAAATTCTTTAAATTTAAAATTTGTACAGATCCACACTATCTTGTACTTAATTTATATTAAATGTAATAAAAGTGACGAGATTCAAATTCGTGGTCGCTGAATCAACAAGACTCTGATACCATATTAAAGAACCGTATCATCTTAAAGATTAAGAGCCTGTTTGGGAAGGCGTTTCAAATGCCGTTTCCAAAAAAATCAAATTATTTTTTTTTTCATTTCAAATGAATATGTTTTGATGTTTTTAGATCATTTTGATGTGCTGATGTCAAAAATGATTTTTAAAAAATAAAAAAAACATCATTTTGATATATTTCAGCACAAAAAATACTTTGAAAAGCTACCACAACAGCTTTCACAAACAGGTCCTAAATATACTATTATGCATGAGCTAATGCTAATGAGATGGAAAAAAGGGAAGAAGGAAAGTGATGATAAAAAAAAGGAGGATAACCCTTTTGTCGCACTAAAGAGAGAATAAATCGAAGACACTACTTGTGATTGCGGGTGAGAATTATGAGGAGCCAGTGCGACCCAGCTCACATTCACGAGAGAGCCCTTTCAGAGGCGGCAATCAAGGAAAAGGAAGAAGATGAACTGGAAGCCATGGCTGTGATGATGGAAGCCTTGTGCGAACGATCATCATTCGAGAACTCAACTTGGAAGAATATATTTGAGAATAAATATAAATATTTATTTAATATTTTCCACAGAGAATATGATTTTCATCTAAAGTATATGCTAATTAAACTCACACTTCAATAGGTTTAACCTATGATTCAATGCTTCTGTCTTTATGAAATTTGTACTTTTAAAACAGAATAATCCATTCATTAGTAGTTTTAATTAGACCCTATGGGCTGTATTAAACATATGCTAGATGGCATTTGTGGGGTTGCAAGCCCTAGATTGTGCTAGTGTTTACCTACGTATAGCAGCAATTATAATATTAATTTAATATTTTTTTAAATAAATTTAAAACACACACACATACACACATATATATATATATATATATATATATATATATATATATATATATATATATATATATATATATATATATATACATTACGAAGCATAATTAAGGTTTGATTTTTTTCCACCAAAATCAATCGTTTCTTGATTCAGGTCAACTCATTCACCAGTGATTCACGCCTTCAATTGAATCAATAGGCGAGTCATGAATTATAAATCATGCTCTCTTCATCTCATATTTCATTCAAATTCAAGATAATATCACGAAAAAATAAAATTTATTTAAAAAAACTGATTTGAGAGCATAATCGATCGTTTTCTCACAAAATATGGTTAATTCATGGGGTATTTAATGACTATTTGAGATTGAGAGTATAGTTGACGTTGTTTTTTAAAATGATTTTTTCATTTAAAATTACACCACAATGATTTTTTTAGAAATTATTTTTGATATCAACATCAAAAGCGATTTAATGATTTATCAATTTAAAAATTGTTTTTGAAACATAGTGATAAATAGTCAATACACAAAGTTTATTATTATTTTTTTGGACTACTTTTGTTTGAAAAAATGGATCCTAAAAAGATTGATCTTCCCTTTCAAACTAACTCCTGCCTCTACCTAATAATAGAAAAAAAAATAATACAAGGAGACACCACCTCCTTCCTCTACCTAATAATAGAAAAAAAACTCAAATAATCCCATCAAACCAGCTCTTCAAAACCCCTCGTGCAACCTCTCTTCCTCTCTCTCTCGCACTTCCCTGACTGAGTTCACCAGCTGAATGTCTTGTTAAAGAACTCGCTAGCTCAGTACCAGCATGATCCCAGCATGTTTCAGCAATCCCACCACACTCTCAAGTACCTCTCAAGTGCCTCATCAAAATCTCGTCACTTGCATTTACCAAACTCAGCTCTGCAACTCACCAGCCTATCTCACACTCACCTGGTCAAAATCTCTCTTCTCTCACTCCCTAACCATCTACGCTGCCGATTCTTTCTCCATCACCATCTCTTTATACCCATCGTCCTTTTCCTTCTTTCGAAACAAACCAGGCTCCAAATCTCTCTACTTGACCCACCACCATTACCAAAGAATCAAGCTCTACTGGGACTTCACTCGAGCCGAGTTCTCTCACAACTCTGCCGAGCCCGAATCTTGCTTCTACATTGCCATTTCCTGCGATGCAAGGCTGGAGTTCTTTCTCGGTGATCTTTACTCCGAGCTGTCTCGGAGATCCGGGCTGGTCGTGACCCGCCAACTCGGTCACGAGCCGGCTTTGCTGTCTCGGAGGGAGCATGTGTTTGGGCGCGAGAGCTACGTGTCCCGGGCTAATTTCTCGGGCTCCATGCATGAGATTGGGATCGAGTGCAGCGGGGGCATGCTTGTAGTTAAAGTTGATGGCGAAATCAGTCTTGTTATTAAAGAGGCTGGTATGGAAATTTCGAGGCAACGAAAGAATTTATGTTGGTGGGATCGAAGTTGAATTCTTCTGGGACGTGTTCAATTGGATCAATAATGACAGTCGCAGTAGTCTTGGTGGTGCTGCTAATGGCCATGGCGTGTTTATTTTTCAAGTTGGTGATGGCGGTGTGTGGCCTCAAATGGTTGGTCCAGAGAAGAGATTGATGAGGAAGAGCATGTCTATGGTGGGGCCCGTCATCGACTCCGCCGGCGCTTTCTCTGTCATCGCCTTCTCCGTCGTGCTCTAGTGTGCTGCAGTGGGCGGAGGAGAGTAGTGACTGTGGGAGAAGTTCATGCTCTTCGTCTACCACGAGGTCGTGTGGGAGCAATATTGGAGGGTTCTCTTTGTTACTGTATGCTTGGAGGAAGGACTGAAACTTGAAAAACATGGATCGTGTTTTCAAATTTGTGGATTATTGAAAAAAAAATTATTCCATGAAATATTTGAATTTGAAAGCTTTTCAAATATATGTTGTGTTATTTAATTTGATTATATATTGTGTAAATAAAAAACCACTTGAATATTGTTTTCTTGGGAAAACGACAGATTTGTCCCCAAATTATCATGTGATTCTCAATTCAGTCACCGAAAATAAAAAAAATAAAATCCCCCGATGCTATTTATCAAACATTATCCATTTAACCCAATCGATAAAATTTTATGATAAATATGACCACCATCATTTATGATGCCCACAACAAATGAGGTGTTCAAATACCTTTTTTTATTTTTAAATATAAAATAATCTTTTTTTGATAATCTTTTTTACAATTACTACTGTTTAAATTGATATATTTAATACTATCATTCCCGTTTGCATAGTAAAATCGAAACTTGATATAAGTTGTTTATGGAATTCATTTTACAAATTTAGAAACCACGAGGGGGTAATTGAATAAACTCAAAGGTTAATTAACTAAATTGAAAACACAACAGTAAATTTAAGGACATTGCATGAAAAATAGGGCTAATTTCAATTTCCCCCTTGAGGTTCGAGGGAAATTCGGCTTTCTACCCTTAAGGTTTTGATTGTTTCAATGTCTTCCCTAAGACCTAAGTTTCAATCAACTATCAATGTCCCTCTTCAAGTTATCCAAAAGTAAGAGAATTTGTTTTTTCAATCTCTAAACTTTTAAAATTTGATCAAATAGAACCCTTTTAAAAATAATTTGATGGGATCAAATATTTACTTCAATTAAAAAGTTCAAACGATACCATATATATCATTTACCATTTGTATTTAAAAATACAAGAAACAAAATAATAATATATTTAATTAACTAATTAATGTGGATATGATCATATCCATACATTATTTATTATTTATAATAAGGTAATTATTAAAAAAAAATTCAACAGTTAGCGAGCGAAGAGTGCGCAACACACACACACACAGACTTGCATCATCTTCACCAACTCTTGGGTCTGGTGGTCTCGGAGAACAGTATCAGTCCGAAAGGATCAACAAGAGGTGACCAAATTTCCCTCTGCACTGAAGCTTCACCATGTTTCCATGCAATTCTGCAAACTAGATAGGGTTCTCCAAGTTCATGTACACAAAACTAAAGGCATATGGAAAGGGGAATTATCAATATCTTTTTTTATGCGATGGAACTTATCTGTAAAGCGTATTTTATGAGTTATAAGAGTGAATAAAATCCTGGTTGTTCTAGACTGTTATAAAGAATATACATTCTGATTCAAACTTGAGACCTACTATTCAATCATAAGAAACTGGGGGCTAAATTGATGGATTTGAGGGTAACAAAGAAGGCGAATTATGAGTTTAAATCATAAACTTTCTTCATAAAATTCCTGGTTTCATCTCAGGTGATCAATCGAATCAGGCTAAAGGGGCAACGAGAAAGTGAAAATATAAACAAGGGATGCTGTCAAGATACAAATCATCATAGCTCGAAAAGGTTATCCAATGACCTTTGCCTAAAGGCTTCCAATTGATGGACCCTGGCATAACTAATCGATTAAAAAATCTTTCAGAGTATTCTAAGGACGACAGAGACTACAGGAATGAAATGATTAGTCCTGACGTAAATCCCTTTTCACCGGAAACCATGACTTTCTTCTTACAATCCCGGAGTTGAGCTGGAAGAAACCGTGCGCCACCACCTCAAGTTCAAAAACCCTATTATTCATGGACCCGACAAGACCAGCAGCTGATGAAAAGCTAGGAAATACTGCAACCATGCGCGCATGCACCACCACACACAGCACCTAGGATTCTTTCTCAGACACTCACCTCAAACAAGAACTGAAAATTTCAAGGAGGTTGGTTCCTTTTTGGTATCAAAGTGATGAAAGACTTTCTGCGCTAAAACACGAGTAGCTCTCATTACTACTTTTATCCCACAACCCATTTATTCTTCTTGTGCTTGGTGGCCATGCTCCTACCATCATCACATTTGTATGCCTTTCTTCCTTTATAATAATCTCGCTAGCCTCGAAAGAAAACATGCAACCCTAAAATATTTTGTGGTCAAGGGTGGCAGAATTTAATTGGAGGGACAGCATCTCTCTAATCCATGGGAATAGAAGCACATCCCAGCTCTAATAACAGGGCTGTCTCACTCTTAACAAGCCTCGGCCTTTCTATCTGCCTTGTGCTCCAGCCACGTGTCCTATCTCATGCTCTATCAGCAAGAGAGCTAGCAGTAATTTTTGTATTTTTTTTGATTCAACAAAAAATCATGCACTATGGATAAGTTATGTATTATATAACCGATTGAGAGGAATCAACATCCGTTGTAGTCTAGTTGGTCAGGATACTCGGCTCTCACCCGAGAGACCCGGGTTCAAGTCCCGGCAACGGAAATCTTTTATATTTTATTTTTTCCCATCCACCTTTGGAGTAGCTTTGAGCAGACAGGTTGCCAACTTAAGCCATATGAAAGTTTACATTATCTTTACAACCTAAAAGAACTGTTTAATCAAATTGCAGAGACCTGATTACATCAGGTTTCGATTTCCAGACTTTTTTTCTGAAATTCATTCACCAGGTCTATCAAAGCTAGAGGGTAAATATCTGACCAATTGCTTCAAGTGCAGAAACATTCCAGCTCTCAGCATGCCTAACAATCTGTCAAATGGAAAGTTGCAATCCCTTGTTAATGTCGAAGCCACGATATAGAAACTTGTCATAAAAAATGATATTGTCAAAAGCAGAAGGTTTCATCTCACTTTAAGCTTGTTATCTAATTCATAGACCGTGCTTCCGTCAATTGAAATGAGAGGCCTCCATGGGAGTTTCAGGTATGTTCTGCAGATTAGATGAACAGGTTAGTACAGTAATTACACAGGAGCCGTAGTGGATGGTATGAAATATATAATAAAGAGACTCATAATTGATTTAGGAAGACCTATAAAGGCAACATACAGTGAAATAATCATTTATGGGATTCCAGATTTGTAGAGTAGCATATTCAGAATCCATACTCAGCCACCTACTGGACAAATGCACATACAGTGCTTATGCGGATTCACATATTCAAACTGATGCCTTATCAATAACCCTTCTCCAAATTAGAAAAGATTAAGACAATCTTATAATTAGATTCTCATGCAAAACATTTCAAGATGCAAAAATCTTCTTCTTTTTGAGGCAACATTCTCTTTGCTATTTTAAGAGCCAATGCAAGAAAAAATGAAATTCCAAACAAAAACCATCAATAAAGGAAAGGGTAGATTTCATAAAAAAGAGATGGGAAACCAATTTAAGCACCTCAGTTTCCATCTTGCAAGCACAAAATCTGTTTCGGAATTGACACCCTGCATGCAAAGTCATATTATTGGGCATTATTATCAACAGCATCAAATTGTGAATAGTTCCAAGTAGAAAAGGAAAAGGTTTAGCTCAAGGAGGATGTAAGATGAGGAAATAGTTGCATATGTTCTACAGTGCAGACTCCCCCCAGTATATTAGAGCTATTAAACTTGCCAGAGCAAATTGTAAGACAACAACTCTTGTTCTCGTAGATACCTATGAGTTTGTCCACATGTTTTCCCATGGGATATAACCCTTCATCTTCCATCCTCTCATGCCGTATATAGTGGTTTGGTAGGAGTGATTTTGGCATCACTGATTAATCAGAATTGAAGGAGAAAACAAGTCCAGTTATAATCTCCTACAAATGCCACAATTGTAAGAAGGTCCATCTACTACCTCAGATGTTCTAAAAGATGAGCACTAGCATAAGGCTGCTAGAAGGAGATATACCAAGAATTGCTGCACATCCAATGCATATGCGCTTCAACTATGAATCCACACTGATCATGCTACAAAAACTTAAACTATCAACTACACAGAGTTCTCCACACTGAACTCCTGAAGAATCCTCTGCGCAGCCGAGATTACAGGACTACAATAGCAAGCTGTAAAAATGCATTTGCCTAAAAAAGCGCATGTGGGATCAAGTATGGAACCAAGGTGTGGTAGTCAAAGAAATGCTGCTGAAAAATGTAGCTCTGAGAATTATTTTGTGAACAACAAGAAGTTCCAAATCCATTACAAGCTGCTCATGTTTAATGGATGAAGACAGGTCTTGTACATGTACCAAGAATTTTAAGGTCTAGGCAGTTTTTTATTTACTGTGAAATTAATTTTAAGTTTATAGAGAATGTATACCTTCTCAATGTTTTGTAATCCAATTGATGGACAATCGAAGAAAGGAACCAGCAATTTCAAATTGCGTGAGTACAACTTAGTACCTGATCAAAAAGCAAGGGGAATGAAGATTGAATTCCAAGTAATGCAAGCAAACTCTCATAGACTTCAACAACTATGTAGCACATCATGGAAAAATTAGAGACGAGAATGTGATTGGATATAGTTTCAGATCAGTTAGGGAACTCCTCAGTATCCGGCGAGTTGCAATAGATGATGTGGTACATGAAACAGCTGGAGATGTATAAACACATAAAAGCTCAAAGGTTTTTACCTTGGAATTTAATGGTTGGATCTTCAAAGATACAATCTTCATCATAAATCTCTGAAGTGAAAACCCCTGCTTTTAATAAATAAGAAAGCATTAATAAGCATATGAAACAGTATGAGTATTTGGGTGCTAAAGGAGTAATTATCTGGATCTTCAATTGAGATTAGGGTTGAGATTTTCATGGATCATATCCAATGCAGTCCCAAAAACATCATAGCTGTTTTTTGTGTTTTAAAAAAATGCAGGGAGATGAAGTCCTCTCAAGTCAAACCAACAGATCCAAAATCAGTAACACCAGCACACTAAAGACAGGAAGGAACAGGTTCAAAGGATGATGGCTGCAGAGATGAACAACACCTAATCCGGATTTCACAAATAAAAAATCAGGATAACTTAAGTTCAATCATTAAAGTAAAAACAAGTGTCAATTTAGCTGCAAGAAAAGGCCATAACCCAAGTATTATCTTGGTTCCTAAAATGCAAACTTCACTCAACTGAAAGGGGAAATCAAGAAAGCAGCCAAACAATCAGTATAAAACTCAATGAGCAGATAGATACCTGTGACGAAATAAGCTTTCTCATAATCAGACTTGAGAATCATTATAAGATCATCAATACCAGAAACAGAAATCTCATCTCTATCTTTATTGTTCACTTTCTCTAATCTAAAGGAGAAAATAAACAATTAATTAACAATGAAAACCTGAAAATTCAAACATACACACAGCATAATCACTAATAATCCACGAAAATTACACCTCATAACAAGAAACAAAACTCTAATTATTAGTTAATGTTTTTAATCTGCCAATGTCATTAATTTTCTCTCCCACGAAGTAAAACATCCAATTTCATTAAGGGATTAGTGTTTCTTTGTTTGGTTTCCAATATTTTCTCAAAACCCTTAACTACACACACATAACCTCTCAAAATTCATAGATTTACCCCTTGTCCCCTCTTAGGAAAATAATAATAATAATCAAAGTCCATCCTTTTGACATGTCAATGTCATAATTCATCTTCAACACGAAGAACGACATTTAAAATAAGCAATTGTTGAAGAGGGTTTTGTTTCATTTTGTTTGTTTCCGGACATCTTCCCAAGAAGCACACAGAAAACGCAATTGAAGAGGGAAAACAATAAGGAAGATACCTCTCTTTGCCTGAGAAGGAGAAAACCCTTAAAAGCTCCGTGACCCCACTTACAGCCAATTTCAAAATCTGCGGGGTTTTAGTTCTAGTTTGGCTCTTATTTTCATTTCTCTTTTGCCCCCGTGCAGCATCTAATTCCATGAATTCTCTGCAAAATTAATACTAGCAAAGTGGCTAGAAAGAAGAGAGAAATTCAACTCGAAAAATTGAAACTTCGACAGAGTGAACAGTTTGAAGGGCGGGTCCCTTGCTTGTTACCTTAAGAGTCATTAAGGTTGTTGGATTCAGGGAGCATATTCCCGCCATTTTTGTAACAGACATGGAATGGAATCAGTTAGCCAATCCATGGAGGTGTCATTTCTATATTACTGGTGGTAGCCCCTAATGACCTGCCTCGTCACGGATTTTTGCTTAGCTTTTTTCTAACTTAGTGTTTGATGGTAGGGATTTTTAAAATAATTTTGTTTTATTTAAAATGTTTAAAAATAATATATATTTTTAAATTAATTTTTATATTCATCTAAATATATAAAAAAAATATGAAACACGATTTTAACTCCAAAAAAAAAAACTTTATTATCCTAATCTTCATCCAAAATTCTATATTTTATTTTTGAACAATTTTAATTGCATATGTTAAAATATATTTTATCTTGCCTTGAAATTTAAGAACAAAACTCCAACATTCAATCTATCTATTTATTTCTTTAATATAATAGATGAATTTATATAAGATTCGTTAAAGAAAATAAAAAAATAAAAAAATAACTGAATCAATATATTTTAAATGGAACAATACAATAATTATCTTTTTAAGATTTTGGTAAATAAATCAGTCAATCGACACACACAAAAAAAAAGAGGAAAAAATGAAAAGTTCCCGTGGAGCGGCATAATGGGCCCATTTGCACAGGCTGCGCTCTGCCATAATGTGTACGGACCCTAGCTCATGCATGAACTGGGCCTGCACCATGAGACAGATTTTCTATACGGGCTGGCAGCTTGGCACCTGGAAAGACTTTAGGATTGCTGGAAATCGAGACAAAGATTTAAGAATTTTGGTATATTTTTGTTAAAATATAATATAAATTATAAATATTTAAGTGCGATGTTTTTTTTTAATATAATATCAAAATTTTATTTATTTAGTGATAATGAGTTCGAATCTCATTACTTTAATTTTATTTAATAAAAACTAAGTATAATATAATATGTGTCTGTTCAAGTTTCAAGCCTAAAATTATATTTTGAGGTGGTCTGTTAATTAATAATATAAATTATATTTTAGAATCTCATGTAATAAATTAAACTCTTAAATGAGATAGTTATTTGACTTGCTTTAGTATTGAATTTAATAAACATAAGTTGAATATACACACACACATATTTTGGTTTTTTTAATATTAACATATTGAAAATTGAAATCATCAAAAACATCCTAAAAATATATAAATTCATTTTATTTTTTAAGAACAAAACATGCTTTTTAAATATTTTAAAAAACAACTGGAGAGTGCTCAAATTTATTACAGTTGAACTTGAGTTATAATAAGTTCATAGGGAGCATCCCATCAGGCTGCCTCCATTTTGAAGCTTCTCTGTGGAAATGCCAGTGGCTAAAAGCCTTGCACACTTCTTACACGCAGCAGCAGCAAAGTAGCTAAGAGAAAGAGCAACAAAATTGTCATTTTTGATTCTTATCATTGTTGGGTGCTTCTAATTTCCTCCACAGAACAAGCAGAGAAAGAATTTTATGTTTAGGAGAGCGAAGAACAGGCAATGGACTTAGATTGCTCGCAACAATGTTCTCTCAAATTTGAAATACGAGACCTGGCTCATGTTTCTGATTTTGGGACAGCCCGGCTCTTGATGCCTGACTCAACCACCTGGACCTCATTTGCCGGCACCTTCGGATACACAGATCCAGGTTCGTTCTTGATTTCATTCTTAACATATATATAAGCAGTACAATACAGCCAGTACTATCGAAAAATGACCAGAATTTTTGCAGAGCTAGCTTACACAACGAGAGTGACAGGCTGAGAATCTTCGTGGCTTTGTTTGTGACAAATTATTTCTCTTCTCTGTATCTTGTTTCTTCAACGATTAATATGTTTTTGCACAATATTTATCAATCAGAGTAAATAAAGGCTCTTTGCTATAATGAGGGACATCTGAATTAATCTAGAATATTTATTAATCGGATATTGGAATTAAGAATAAGTTTTTTTCTTTTTTAATGTAGGGTGTCTGGGTCAGTTTGTACGCACCCTTGATTAATTCAACGGGTCCTTGAATGAACGACCGGTTACTAGTTTCTATTAACCCTGAGAGTTTTGAGACTTGAACTACTAATCTCTAGGGAGCAAATCATTAGCTGAACCTTTGAACTACACCCCTCAGGTTTGATATATGAAAAGTTCCAAACACTAAATCATGATATTTTCTATAATTAAAATTAAATAATCTCTAATTTAAGAGGACAAAAAAATGAATTAAAAAAATGAATTATTGAATTAGATATAATTCATAAAAGCTATTATATAAATAAAGATATCAAGATCTCATTAAAGATTGTATTTTTTTAAGAAAATAAAAAAAAAATATGGATTTTTGGGTGGCCAACAGTATTTTGGATGGAATTTTTCAAATCCACCAAAGGTCAACATACATGTAATCTCTTTCAAGTAATTAATCTTGCTCTTACGTTTCTTTCTTTAATATGATCCAATGTTGCATTAGAAAGGTCAAATACGATTTCAAATTCAATTGATATATACTTTTTGTCCTCAAGTCTTTAAGTGCATATAATATAATCTTCTAGTTTATGCCAATGTCTTCACATGTAAAGTCAATTCATATACAATGATAACAACTACCTGCCACACTATTTTAACCATTCTAAATTCATATGTGGTGTATATTTTTCAACATTCAACTCCTAGAAGATGATATAGTAATTTCAAGAAACCAATGACTATGGATAATACTCATGCACTCATCCCTATACTAACCAAAGATAATTACTATAATCTATGTATTAGAATAAAGTCATTTCTTGCCTCGATCACAAGAATGCATAGAGATTGTGAATTTTAGTTATGATAAACTAGAGTTCAAGAAAATAGAGGATTCTCTGCAAGAAATGTAGAATCAAGTCTATTGCTATTGGAGAATCCAAGGAAGTGGAAAAATTGATGGTGGATGAGCTGATGAGTTCATGCTGCAACTCCTTACAACTAGGATTATTGAAAACAAACTTTGACCAATTCAGCACATTAATTCTAATATTGTAAGAGAATAAATAGTTTATCTCGTGATGATGTTGATAATTTCTAATATTGTAAGAGAATAAATAACCAGTAACCTCAACCCTCCCTTTACTCTTCTTCCAACCTTTCCAAGTCGTTACACAACATTGTTGTACTGTGTCTTTCTATGGCTTCCATTGAGGCCGGGTCCTCCTCATATGATGTCTTTCTGAGTTTTAGCGGAGATACTCGCATGGGTTTTACTGATCATCTATACACTGCTTTTGACACAGCAAGAGTCCACACATTTCGAGATAATAAGATTCCTAGAGGGGAAGAGATCTCCTCGCAACTCCTCGAAGCAATTCATGGATCCGAGATTTCTATAGTGGTTTTCTCCGAGGGCTATGCTACTTCCACATGGTGTCTTGATGAACTGGCAAATATCATGGAGTGCAGAGATACAAAAGGTCAAGTTGTTCTTCCTGTATTTTACCATATTGATCCGTCTGATGTTCGAAAGCAGAAAAGGAGTTTTGCAGAAGCTTTTCAAACGCATGAGGAGCGTTTTAAGGAAGACATGGAGAAGGTCAACAGGTGGAGAAAAGCTCTAAGAGAAGCCTCAACTCTCACCGGGTGGGATCTCAATAGTCGGGCAAATCAGTATGTCTTTTCTTTCAATAACAAGTCAATATTTACCAATCCAAGCCTGATATAGTCTCTCCCTAGACAATACTTAATCACTTGTTAGCTATGATTTCCAATATCTAATAGTAGAGTCACTTTTTTTCCCCTTTTTCTTTTATATATGAACAGGCACGAAGCAGTTTTTATCGAAGATATTGTGCAAGATGTGTGGGCTAAATTGGGTCATAAATATAGTCTGGATGTTCCTAAGCACCTTGTGGGTATTTCTTCTCACGTTGAAAATATTATTTCCCTACTAAGAATTTTTACAGATCATACACGCTTTGTGAACATACATGGAATGGGCGGCATAGGTAAGACAACTCTAGCAAAAGCTGTATTTAATAAGCTCTACCGTGAATTCGAGGGAAGTTGTTTTATTTCTAACGTCAATGAACATTCGAAAGATAAAGCGAAGGGTTTGGCTGAGTTAAGAAAAAGAATTCTCTGTGATACTTTGAAATCAAAACTTTATAGTTACCCTCATGATGATAGCCTGGTGGACATTTTCATGAAAGAAAATCTCAGTAATAAAAGAGTTCTTGTTGTTCTTGATGATGTGGTTTGCAAGAAACATGTTAGTTTATTGGTGGGAGAAGGCAAATTTGGTCCTGGAAGTGTAATAATGGTTACATCCAGAGATGAGCGTTTGCTTACTGAATTTCCAGTGCATGTAAGATATGAGGCTAAAGTTTTGCCATATGATGAGTCCCTTAAGTTTTTCAGTTTCCATGCCTTTGGGACGACCCATCCACCGGAAGATTTTGCAGGTATTTCCAATGATATAGTTAAGTATGCCGATGGGCTTCCTTTAGCTCTTGAAGTTCTGGGCTCTTCTTTGTACCAAAGAAACAAAACTGTCTGGCTAAGTGCTTTTGAAAAACTGCGAAAATTTCCAGATCATCAAATCCAGGAAAAGCTTAAGATAAGTTTTGACTCACTGGATGATAGAGTAAAAGATATATTCCTCGATATCGCATGTTTCTTCGTTGGCAAAAACAAAGAATATGTGTCAGCAATACTATCTGCCCGCTGGGATCACGATCCAGAATCATCATTTTCGATACTTGTCGACAGGTCTCTCTTAAAAGCTTTACAGAATGAATTAACAATGCATGATCTGGTACGAGACATGGGAAGAGAGATAGTTCGTCAACAGCATCCCCGTCCTGGAAAACGCAGCAGAATTTGGCATCATAATGAAGCTTGGAAAGTGCTCGAAATGAATATGGTAAGAACGAAATGCATAGCTGCAATCTTGTGCGCATAGTTTTATATGTATTTCCTGTTGAATCTGTTTTAAATAATTTTGCATAGGTTTACTTGCAAACCATGATCTATGCGTCCTACTGAAATTTCTTGCTCTTCTCAGGGAGCAGAAGAAGTGGAGGGTCTGGCGCTACATGTGCCAACTCTGGAAGCCGATCGAACTTTAAGAACAGAATCATTTAAAAACATGAAATGTTTGAATTTACTGCAAATCAATGGAGTTCATCTCAGTGGATGCTACAGCCATCTCCCCAGAGACATAATATGGCTTTGTTGGCATAAAAGCCTTTTGAAATCCTTGCCATCCACTTTTTGCCTGCACAACCTAGTTGTTCTTGACATGCAGTACAGTACCATCGAAAAACTGGAGGTACTACTGAATATCCCCACATTGTTATTCCTGTTGCAACTTAAAATTCTTAAACAACTTTTTTTCTTTTCATTGTTATTTTTTTCCTCATTTTTCTCCCTGACTTGGCAGTCTCTCGACAAGCTGAAAATCCTCAATCTCAGCCATTCTAAGTTTGCTATAACACCGAACCTCGTAGGGCTCTTGAGCCTTGAGAGACTAATACTTGAACGCTGCAAAAGATTAGCTGAAGTGGATGATCAGTCTGTTAGACATTTGGAGAAACTTGTTCACTTGAGTTTGAAAGAATGTGAAATGCTGAATAATCTTCCAGAAAGCATTTGCAACTTGAAATATCTTGAAACTCTAGACATTAGTGGGTGCTCGAGTCTAGAGAAATTACCGGAGAACTTGGGTGCAATGGAATCCTTAACTGAGCTGCTAGCTAATGAAACTTCAATAATGGAACTTCCCTCATCAGTTGGACAATTGAAGAGGCTTCGTAAGATATCATTGCGTGGATGCAATAACAAGCCCGTCTCACCGTTTACTTTTCGTTCAGCACTATTTTCTTCAATGTTTTCACCAACGACTTCAACCTCCAAAGGTTTGCTGCCAGCTTCTCTTCATAGTTCAAGCCAATTAACAGGACTAGATCTTAGTTATCGTGGATTATCTGACGATGAGATCTCCATAGATCTCGGGAGTTTGTCCTCTCTCCAAGAGCTGAATTTGTCGGGAAACAAATTCTTCAATCTGCCTTCTGGCATTGGCCGCCTTCCCATGCTTAAATATTTACTGGTTAAGGACTGTACAAATCTTCTATCAGTTTCGGAGCTCCCATCAAGTTTAAAGCAACTGGATGTTGCTAATTGTTCGGCGTTGGAGAGACTGAAAATTCAGTCAAATAAAATTCCATCACTGCGTGTGAGGGGGTGCAAACAAATAGAGATTGAGGGTATGGAAGGTATGGGTAAGAGTTGGGTCGTTGTTCAGGTTCTCTCTCTCTCTCTCTCTCTCTCTCTCTCTCACACACACACACACACACACACACACACACACACACAAGTCTCACGTACGCATATGAATGTTGATTAGGTCTAAAGTCTTGCTTTCCTTGAAACAGGCATTATGCAAGGGTGACGAGTATGACATTATCATTGCTCACGACGGTGAGATGCCAGGATTGTTCAGCCATCGAGGAGAAGGATCTTCATTATCATTTCATGTACCTCCAGGTTCAGATGGTACAAAAATCCAAGGGCTGGTTGTTTGGGTTGTCTACACCGCCGCCATCGGTGGTAACATATGTGCTTATGCTCGGGGTGAGGCTGTTGTAAGAAACAAGAGCACCGGCGTTGAATTGTTTAGAAGATCAATAATGTTGCATACGGTGAGCACAAATCCAAGCCGCCAGTGTTCTTGGGTAAGCGACATGTCTTTGGCTGCACTTCCTCCGAATGCAATGAGAGCTGGAGAGGAGTTGGAGCTATCTGTTGAAGTAAAGCATACTTATTTTGAAGTAAAAAAGTGTGGAGTCCATTTCATCATAGTAGATAAGCAACGAGTTGATTAGTCGGATCACAGCTGAAAAACTGCTCCCTTCTCCTATCCTTGTTCATTCTGCTTGTTGAATTCTCTGTGTGGTCTCATGCAATTGAAGGTCTTGTTCATTCGCCGTGTTAAAAAAGTGTGGAGATGCTTGCATGAAATAAAAAAGTCTTCGAAATCTTGTTCAAGTGTTCTCTGTAATATTTTGTCAGCCTGAATTCTGTGTCCTTTTTCCTTCATAGAATAAACTATTTCAACTGGGGGCCACTATCTCCTCCTGGCAAGCAGAAACTCTCTTGTTTTTTTGTTGGAAGAGCAATTCAAGAATCAAAGAGCTGTATAGTCATCTTCTCTGAAGATTATCTATCCTCCAGACGGTGTCTAGAAAAACCCGTGGAGAATCTCTAGAGAAAACATGCCTTGGGACAAGTTGTTCTTCCAGTTTTCAATAAAGTAGATTCTTTAGATGTTCAAAACTAGAAAGGTATTTTCTCCTATACTTTTTAACAAATAAGAAGAAATCTCTTAAGGTCAAATTAGAGACGGTGAAGAGGTGGAGAAAAGCTATCGAGGAAGCTGAAAAACTAACTGGATGGCATCTCAAGGATATTATTCAAACAGAATAATTTACTTGTCTCAAAACTTTGCAAGAGGATCATTGACTTGTAACTTTTTTATTTCTAAAGAAGATTTTTCTTAAGTTCTTGAAACCCTAATCATGATATGCTTTTCAAATTATTCTTTAATGAAGCTTATTAAAATATAGATCAATTTGGCCAAAGAAAAAAACACCCTACAAATATGCTTTCTCTCGAGCACATAAAAAAGAAGCACCACCTCAAGCATATGATTGCCTTCATTATAAAGTTGATGCACCAACTCGCATACACAACATGTTTGAACAGCTATCGAAATATTTGATTGCACTATTATAAATTGATTTCTTTTTGTTAATGAACAGCTATCGAACTTATTCTACACATGGATGTTTGTATTATTTTTTTTTATGTAAAAAACCCTTATATTTCTAAATGAAGAAACATTGATTTATCTTTCATGCTCAAATTGTTTGATAAATTTACCATTATACTATGTCATTAGATTATTCCTATAATAGATCAAACTCAATCTTGTCTTGTAATAACCGTGTTCATAATCATGATCGATCATCAACACAACTTAACAAGTGTTTGTCATTGTTGATTTATATCGAAGGAATAGTCTTTTATGATCCCAAACTTGTTCACATGCTAAGATGTATGGTTTAACATTATCTGTTTTACCATCGTGTTAATATTCGGCAATTGAAAAACGATGAACCTCTCTCACAACAAACTTTCCGGCTACAACTTCAGACATCTCCTACAGTGAACTAGAGGGCCCTGTTCCCACAATCAAAGGCTTCAATCAAGCTCCAGTTGAAGCAATATGATATGAGAAATTATACAAATGAAAGATATAACTTTAAATAAAGTGAAAGATTATAAGTGATATATATTGTATTTAATCAATTGGTTATACAAGTGATATTGACTTTGTTCATGTAAAAGTATATTTATAATTAATCATTTTTATCTTTAATAATCATTTATGTTTGATTAAGGGTATGGCATGGGAGCATTGACCTCTAACCTCCATTTATTTTCTTGAGATGTGTGGTCATACAAGACTGAGCTCATCAGCTACATTTTGAGATTTTGTGCTTTCTTGAGACTCGACAGCTGCAAGTGTCTTCCTCAATGCCACTAACTCTTCCCCAGCTCCGCATACATATGCTGAAGCTTGTCTTCCGGACAAGGTCGCTCCTTCCATGCTGTCTATGTAATCCTGTTCAATGCAGAAACCATGCTTAATTTATTGAATTTTTTTCCACATTTTCAATCAAATAAACCAGGTATTGCTAATCTCTCTGGATGCTTTTGTTGTTCCCTTATAATCAATACGTTGTTTTTATACTGAAAGCCGTGTGGAGGCAAGCACTAAAGCTAGTTTTCTATCAAGCTAAATGGTCTAGGGAAATTTGAGTTACCTGTTTTGTATATGAACCAGCAAGGAAGAAGTTTTTCACAGGCGTCCTCTGATCAGGTCTAAAGGGATCTTTGCCAGGTCCTTCGCGATACAAAGATTGGGCAATTTTTACGACGGATGACCAGGTTACTTCCAGACCTTGGGATGACGGGAATAAAGCCAGGACCTGATTATTTAAATAAAAAAATAAGAGCAAACAATGATAATATTTGCACAATAATAAATGGATTCAACAAATGAGAATTCAATACTCTGAATAAGAATCAACTACTGGAAATAAAAGCAAGGAGCACATTATTTTAACCATCTTTTTATAATGAAAGCACATTAACTCAAGCTACCATCTGTGATGATGTAAGCCTTTCGGCTCTAACTGGCTTTTGGACTACCAAGAACCCATGTCACACAGAAGAACAGCTGCGGGTGGTATCGAAGTCAAAAAGGACTTGCATTAAGGCCTGGTTTTACTACGTACACACGTTATTTTTACTACCCCCGTTATGTTTTTGCATAACTTCCCAGTGTATGTAAAAAAGCTTAGGGCCATATATAATAGATGACTTTAGGTGTTAAGAGATAATGTTTAAAGCTACAAACCTGCTTTGAGACTCTCTCTATGATTTTATCATTTGTCAAGGGCATGTAAGGATCTCCCGGTGTCAGAACACATCTGAAACATATAATAATATTTGTAAATACAACAGATAAGGATGGAAATATAAAAGATAACTCTAGGGATATGTAAGGTAGATTATCATTCCCTTTTTATCATTACATACTGAAACTAACAGTAATATAATGAAGTAGAGATATTTGTTTTCTTACTGGAGCAATGAACCTTGTCCTTCAATGTAGTAATCTTCTGGAGAAGTGAGTGCTAGGTCAGCAAAACAAGAAAAATCTGCATCTGGAGTGTACAGTAGGTTATCTAAGCCAACAGCTTGTAGCAACCGCCTGCCAAATGAAGGAAGCAAGGACTTATTCGAAAAATGCCTTGTGTTTAGTCTCAACTATGGCCAAAGCAGATGATGATATTCCTGGTCATTGAATAAAGCATCCTGCTTTCACACTCAGAGCATCGGCATAGATAGAAATTCACCTTGATTGATCTAGATCCTGCAACTCTGTAACCCATCCATTGTATCTAAGTTGTACAGTAACAACAGGTACTCCCACTAGCTCATAAATATTATCAAAGAATTTCGATTCCCTCCACTGGGATGGAAGTAGTCTTTTAATTCCAGGGACATCACAAGCTGCCATCAAATAAAACCATAGAATGACAAAAATCATCAACGCGCAATTTATACGAGATATGAAGAAAGAGAAAGGGCATATCTGACTGTATACCTGCAACATAAGCATCTGCTTTTACAACTTTCTTATCTGTAGCCTGCAATGATATGAAAGTAATGTTTCATGAATGAAGGCCTTACAAACACTGATGGAAGATAAAAATAACACACGGAAACCTCCAAAATACATTTACTTGTTTGATTCACAGGTCTTGACCCTGCCATAGAACCCACAATGACACATCTATAATAAATCAATAGCATATCCTTGCACACTCTATTTCCTTCCATCCATTAGTTTGGCCAAGCTCAACTTAACAAATCCTTTGTGGAGTATAGACTGAAGATTTTAGCACTAATTCTATGCATCATTCTGAAGAAAACAACTCCACCAATTCTCCAATTGCAAACCCACAAACATGTTCTTGGGAAGTTAGACAGAGAATAGGATATTCATTTCCTATTCATTAAGCAAAAGGCACAGATGGAATAATTTGTCTTTTAACTCTTAAGCCTTTTTCATAGACCTCTTCAATGTAGAACCATAGCTTATTGATATATTCATCAAAACAATGTTGAGGCAATTAGATTGTATCCTTGTTGATCCTTAAATTGGAGCAATGTAACCAGGTTTATGATAGGATATTTGAACAAGTAATGTAAATGATAGTATCACAGTATCAATGTCCTACAGGATCAAGTCTAAAAGAAGAAAAATGAGAAGCCATTTACCTTCGACAAGGCAAGTCCTGTGACATGTATTTCTCCATCTAGAGATCTATCATAAAGTATCTGTCTGCATCCCCACCTCAAATGAAACCTGCTCTTGCAGATAAAGAGACATTAAAGAATATCAATTATTGAGAGACTCAAAAAATTCAAAAGTAATGACTTTGAACCTATATTTACTACCTGCCTCCTTTATCTTCGATATACTTTCTAATGGGACCGCTCAAGTAAACATCTGGAGAACCCTTGAGCATACGAAGCAAAGAAGCCTCTGTCTTGGTGGCAAACAATGAGAATATGGTCAGCATGCACCGAGCGCTGATGTTATCACAGTCAATAAACCCAAGGGCATAAGCAACAGGATCCCACATTCTTTGGATACTCGTGCGCGTGCCACCTTTGGACAAAAACCAATCAGAGAAGCTGATCTGTAAGAAGAAAATGTAATTTCAAGGATATATTAACAAAACAACCTGAGCAACTAATCGAAAGAAAGAGAAATGAGATGGTGCTTACACTATCTAAATTCCTTATGTCCCTCAATGCACCATCTGGATCTACAAGGGCCTTTACAACTGGACTCAGGGCAAGTGCCATAGCATTTCTTGCTATATCATAAGTCTGAAATTCAACAGTACAACAAGGTAATACATCAAAAGAAAGTTTAAAGGGGTAGGTAATTTGGCACCTCCCAAATTATGTTGAAAGATGACATAAGACCCTTATAGTTTCCGTAGCAATTTATTTTTTTAATTTTTTCTTCTGGTGAAAATTTGAATGCCAAGACTGTGTTTACTTAGGAGGTGTTTGGGACAATGGTAAAGGTTGTTTTTCAAAGTGATTTTTGCTTGAAAATGCATTAAAGTAATATTTTTTTTATTTTTGTAAATTTATTCTTGACATTAGCTCATCAAAACAATAACAAAAAACACAAAAATAAAATAAAAATGATGAAAGGGTGGTTCAACCGCAGCACCAAACGGTCCCTTAGACTGCAATGCAAGGGCATCACTAAGAATAGGAAATTAACCGCCATTAGTAGTGATGCATAATAGATGCAGTGCCATGGCCAAGGAGACATAAGGGAAAGAAAAGAGGCAGCAGTTAGAAGGGTAATAAACATGTTAATGACATTTTTGGGTTAACATCTAAGGTTGAGGATATTGCCCCATAAAATCCAGAACGAACTGGATGCTGGGAAGATTACCTTAAGCTGATTTGTAGACAAAAATGCACTAATCCCATGCAACGGAGCTCCAATTGGAAACCGAAAATCAAGCTCTGGAATCAAATTCAAGTTATGAAAGGACTTAAAAACAAGATTGAATATGACAACTACTGTAAGGCAACTAAGAAAAAAATGTTTCAATCCATGATACACATCTACTGTGAGGCAAGATTTGATCAGATAAGGATCAAGTATTAAATCATACCACCAATTTCACCTCCCATGTTTACAAAGGTGTGAGTATGATCCTTCACAAGCAGATTTTTTTCTGCGCCAACCTATGCATTAGTGATTCCGAAAAACTATCAGATTATATAAAGAGCAGCATTTTGTGTTCAAAAAATATATTTTAAATTGTTATACCACAATAACCAAAGAAACTTGCTTCACCTTCTTCATCAAACGGAAAAGATTATTATAGCAACCAAAGAAAACATGAAGTCCCATTTCAATATGGTTTCCACGTCTATCAACAAATGAACCCACTTTGCCACCAATGAAAGACCTTGAATCGTATATGTCCACCTGAATAAAAAATAAATGAGAACATCTATCTTCAATTTACATTATAACATAAAACCATTAAATTACAACAGTTCAAACTTTCTAAGAAATAGATGTCAAGTTGGCTCTTAACTAGAAATGAGATTTCTGCATGATGCTAATGCTATGTAGATTGAAATATGCAATCCACAAACTTGCATTACGTTTTTATTCTGTTTCAATTGGGTCAAGGTGATCAGATGACCACGCAGGACAACGCAGAGAAAGCATGTACCTCATGGCCTTGATCCAATAGCTCCACTGCAGTTGACATGCCTGCCAACCCAGCTCCAATAATAGCCACCTTCATCTTTGGTCCCCTATAATGTTCAGGTTCTGGTGGAAATAACCCCTTCGGAGCTGGGAATCATACAATTCAACGCATGTCAGCGAGAAGAAAAATGTCATCTTACACATATGACTGGTCTTTAAATAGATTAAAAGGCAGTACTTTTGTCTAATTACGCATCATAACATATGTATTTGATATGATGAAAATCTTTATTAGAAAACAGAAACCCGTTTATAATTTATTCATAACAGCTGAATGGAAAAATTAAATTTCAATGATACATTTACAAGTCATGTCATCTCACCGACCTACTCTCTCAAAATTCAGAGCTAATTAAACAAACTCAGCAGCAAACACCATCAAAAACTAAAAATCACCACACCAACAATATAAAAAAAGGATGAAAAGTCAGAATCTTTAAACAAAAAGAAAGCCCAGGTAGGAAAAAAATGCACAAAAAATAAGTAAACAACACAATTCAAAGCAAAAAAAAAAGTAAGCTATAAGGAATTACCATTAACACTCATATCAGATACGTTTGTTTCCAAAGAATCCAAAGCAGACCGAACTGTAAACGACCTTTGATTCCTGAACCCCACCTGAACCACTGACCGCCTACGACCAACACCACCAGAGAGCAATAACCCTGGTGGGCTAGTCTCGCTTCTAGTTCCAGTAACAGATTTTGCAGGGAAAAGAATCAAAGAAGCCATGATTCTCTTCGCTGCCCAGCCAGGAATTCAAGAAAATTCTTCACCTCTTACTCTTAGTAATAGAGTGTGTGTCTATAGAAAGCACGGATTTTTAACGACACCAGCCAAATTTAGTAAACGTGGACAGAGGAGTGAAGGGCATCTCGCGTGGAAGGAGAGAAGATACTATGATAGGAGAAATTTGTCAGGTATTTAGGCATGAAGAGGTTGGTTGTGTTCATTTTAATGCTAAATACATGTTAGGCTGTTAGAATTTGGACACTGTCAATGTCCTGTACTGATTAACAGGGTGATTGTAAGTGTTATAGATTAATTTTATGTATTTTTTATTTTGTGAAATTTATTTTTAATATATTAAAATTATCAAGAATAATTTGATCGATAACATTGAACTAGGGATAGGTGGCTTTTAATTCGGTTGTTTATTTGGTAATGTGGGGTTAGCTTTTTACAAAATATATTTTTTAATTAGAAATAAATTAAAATAATATTTTTTTATTTTTAATATTAATACATCAAAATCATTTAAAAATACCTAAAAAAATTGCAAAAAAAGAAGTTATAACTCACAAAAAACTGTTATTCTTTTTATCACGATTTTGAAATCAATAACTATAATTTTAAAAGTATTTGGTTATTCAGTATCTATTTGAAAGTGTGGTTAAGATTATTTTTTAAAATAATTTTCATTCAGAAATATATTAAAATAATATTTTTTTTTATTTTTTTAAATTATTTTTTATATCAGCATATCAAAATAATCTAAAAATATTAAAAAAAAATAATTTAAAGTAAAAAATAAAAATAAAAAAAATTATTTTTTTCAAAAACAAATTAGAACACGGTGTCAAACAAAGCTTTAATACACATGATATATTTACATTAAAACTCTTTTTAATACTTAGTTACAAAATAAAATACAATTTATAAATTTTATTAAACCTACTTTATCAAACTATAATAGTGAAAACTAACATAATACTAAACACCCACTTACTTTTCATTAAAAAAAATAATGGATTTAGATTTTTTATATATAATTTAAATGGATGAATGCAGAGTTTATAGTAAGACTCAAGATAGAGTAAGAAAAAATCAAAAAATTAAATAATGCACTAACAAAATTAGGAAAGATAATATATATATATATATATATTCATATTTTCTTGCTTTTCATTACATGGTGATGCCTGCTCTTTTGCATAATCCATCTAATAAAGCTTTATTTCCCCCGAAATTATGCTTCACAATTTTTCATCATCGTAATTCCCAGAGTAGTTAAATTAATGAATAGAATACAAAATTTTCTGCTTAGGTTTGTACAAAGTGATAAGACAAATCATAACATCAATATAATTTAGTTAATTAAATATATATTTTTCTTTTCAAGATAATAAAAATCATTAAATCACAATTGCAATCAATCATTTTAAATATATCTTTATTTTATAGTAAATAAAGATATATTTGTCACAATGAATGTCTTCAAATAGCCTTTCTCCTTCTATTACAAAACCTGGTGGAATAATCTGGCGGGTCAACATGATACACAATCAATTTATAATTTAGATAGTTCATACAGAAATAAATTTGATTTTAAGGATAAAATTATAAATTATAAATATAAAAAAAAAGATGGCAAGAAAACCAAGGAAAAAATAATCTTAACACAGTTATAAAGTTATCAATTTATAACTTTTTTTATAAAAAATAATTGATAAAATCATTTATATAATAATGGTAAATAATCATTGTTTTTAGGTGGCAAGTCCTAACACTAGTTTTAATATCAGTCGATAGAATGATAGTAAAATTTATTATAGATTAAAATTTTTAAACACCAAAAAACATTATAATTATAGAAAGATATTCAAGATATTTAATCTTTATTCATCAAAACCTTATTTGTCAACATGTTATTATAATTTTTCATATAGCCTATTAATACTAGAAACTAAATTAAAATTACTAACTAAAACTAAAAAAATATTTATTTTTCCAAAACCCATGCATCACCTTCTTACTAAAAAACTTTGTCTGAATTTATTAGCCCAAACTCATTGATGAGGTGTGCGAGGTTGTTTTTAAAAAATATTTTTTTATTTAAAAAATATTAAAATAATTTATTTTTAATTTTTAAAAATATTTTTAATATTAATAAATCAAAATAATATAAAATAAGAAAAAATAATAAATAATAAATAAATTTATTTTTTAAAAAAATATTTTTAAAACAAAATATCAAATACACAACATTAGCCATCCCATATTTCACTACGAGGGCAGGAGCTCCAGCCCATGGCCATTGTGGACAAAAAAACAAAATTATTAGGGGCGGCGCTAGGGCCTATCTAAGTATGGGGGCCCATTTGTCGTACAATATATGACTTCATCCTTGTGTTTAAGGAATAATTCAACATGGTCCACCCAAGTTCTCTATGGGAAGCAATTTAACTCTTTTAGACATGGGCTCCGCATCTCCTCAATTTTATTTTTCTTCTCATCCAATTTGGCATTACTATGAGATTTCTTCTTATTTTACACTTTGATATTTTTTATTTAGCTTTTTTCCTCAATAAATTTATAGAATTTGGTCATTAATTAGGCATGGATTGTTGTAATTGAAAAAAAATATTTGATGATGAAATTTTAAAAAAAATACATATTTTATTAGCCTATGAATTGCTAAGTTGAAAAAACTATACCGTTTAGCATATTTTTAATTGGAATATTTAGCAAAAACATTAATGTAAATTGTTTAGGCTCAATTCTCTTAATGTTTAAATTTCATCATCTCTCATTCTATTTGATAAAAATTAAAACTTTCACTTGAGAGGCTATGTTAGAGAATAATATAAATCATATCTTGTGACCTCACCTAACAGCTTTTAAATTTTTAGATGAAATGATTACTTGACAAAAAACACTTTTATAGAAATCAAGACGAATTTTTTTTTGACTAAAATGTGTTCTTCATTATTCAATTTTTCTAATGATAAAAAAATAAAAGAAAATTTGGGAAATGATTTTCATGAAATAGACATGGCTGTACTTTTTAAAACTGTTAAGATAAAAATCTTCCTCTTCTCTTGCTATAACATGAAATATATAATTGGAAAAACATATTTGAGTCGCAAAGGTTAAAGTTTATTTTTCCAATACAGAGTTGTCGCTTGTAATTAAAAACAGAGGAAAAAACAGGGAGCTCGACAGGAAAGAGAGAGAAAAAGAGAGAGAGAGGGGGTTGGGATCAAAGCAATGATCATGGCTCGAATTGAAATCTTTGTCTATGAAAAGTAACTTCACCGAGCTAGACGATCAACTCTTTCCACATGATAAATGTGAATCACTGTACTCTGCTTCATCTTTCATATGAGTGTCGGTTGGCACAGTGCAGACTGCATTATTCACTGCATTATTATGGTGAATATTGGTGCTCGATCGCCGTGGCCCGCCGCAGGTTCAATGTTTTATCGGTGCTTGCTCGCCGTGGCCCGCCGCCGGTCCAATGTTCTATTGGTGCTCGCTCGCCGTGGCGGCCGCAGGTTCAATGTTCTAGTGATTATTATTTCATAATAGAAATAATTGAAACATTTGAGATGACGGAGGAGACATGCATCTGTTCTTTAGTTTACTTAAAATTATAATATTTTATGTTCATTTTTTTTTACTAAATACATCCTTTATCTCTTATATATATATTTAAAATTGGTTTTTTAATTCCTAATTAACACCTCATACTACATCAAGATAGATTATTTATGGATCCGGGAATTATTTGTAGGGGTTTGAATATCCTAATTATATATATAAAAAAATTATCCAAAAATATGATTTTACAGTGAAAAATATAAAATATAAGATAATTAATTGAAATACATAACTTATCCATGGATGTAAATTCTCCGACCAATTCCATATATGACACTTTTCAACCTCCGAACGCCTCATATCACCACATACAGTAACGAGGACGCAACCCAGTTCCGGCAGCCCAGAAACAGACACGGCAACTTGCTTCAAAAATAAGTTCTTGGAAATCACATAAAGGGAAATAGAAAAAGGTGAGAAATATGTTTGTCAAGAACCCTAATCTTCCATCGATCCCTTTCTGATCCCCTAATTAGTTGATTTCTGTGGCAGGCAATTACCCCCCAAATGCTCATCGTTTTGATGCTACAGGTGGTGTCTGGGAATCCACCAATATAGACCAGAGAACATGAACATCTTCATACTGGCAGGACTTGACTTCTTCGTGCAGAATGCATATATCTTCAGCTGAAAAACAACGAAAATATCGTAAGAAAAAACTAGCTAGTACTGTTCAGTGATCACAGCAAAAAGAAAACCCGGCCCTGTGATTGTTAATCTACCAGGCAATGTGTAAATATCGTAAGCAATCATGTGTCTATATGCTTTTCTGAAAATGTTTGGTAGCAAATCCAGCATTAATCTCTGTGTTTCAGATAATTAATCTATGGTTCAAACAGGTAATTATAAGATAAGAAATCTTGGAGAGGTGACATAAAGCTTGAGACTAGATTTCTTGAAGAGAGAAGGTGATGGTGAAAGAGAACAAATTAATGGCAAACATTATAGGAAAATCAGATCAACAAGGCTCAGAGATGCAGTCTACGATAAGTACGTACTCTTTTTATGAGTTGCTGAATGCTTGCGAAACCACAGCTTCTTCAATGGAGAAAAGAGGGATTTCATCCACCCCATTTGACTATTTCATGGCAGGTGAACACCAATGAAACATCCAGAAGAGAAGAAATTAGAGAGAGAGAGAGAGAGAGATGGCTGCCTAGCAAGTTTGCTTGCTACAGAAGTGAATTCAGAAGAAGAAGCATCGTTGCATGCTGAGAATACATTTCCGAGAACAAATTTTCCACTTGCAGAAGAGGAGAGAATTCCATCCTCAGACAACTACAAGATCTCTTTCTATAGCTCTCTTCAAACTGTACTGTTTAATTTCCTACTCGTATAATTCATATAAATTGTCGGTACCTTTTGTCAAAAGATGGCCACCAACTTGTCGGACTGCTGCTTTCACTTTTACATAGAACTGTTCAGAAAAATCAAGCCCGCATTATTTGAGCTACAGCCCAATTCTATATATCTAATTCTGATAATCATATATGTCCATTCATGAATTAACATAAAGCAAGAACTAAAATCAAATATAATGATCTGTGCTAGATCCAAAATCTTATATGATTAGCTTGATCTTATTGATTATTACTATAAAGTTTAGTGATCTTGTTGAATGATCAGCCACCACAGAAAAGAACAGTTGAAATGAAAGGAGCAGACTGTTCTATTGCAAAGCTTGGCTTGAATATTCTTATCCAGATGTTGATATCCTGCCGACCCCTCATTTTTTTCCCACGTTTCTTTTCTAGTTTATGTGCATGGCAGACTGTTCATGTAAGAGATTGGAGCTTGCACATCGACGCAGCAGCTTGGCCTCTGATCTTCTTGTCCTCTCTGGATCTTCTTGTCCTGATGTGCTATATATATATATATATATATATACATGCGAGGAGATGCAGAGAATCCTGGAAGAAGATTTTAGATGACAAGAAATGCGTTGGGGCCTAACGTGGTTTATTATCTTGAGGGTATTTCATTATTCAAAATCTTTTATTTCAACTTACATTCTTAATTATAATTATTGACTGGATTACAAAATCCAAAATGCCCCCTCTCAAACTCATAGAGATTTTAAGTAAAAATCTTCATGAGTTTAATATTTGTATTAAAATCTTGATAATCAGTTTAAAAAATAATTATTATTCAGGCTCGTACAATTAAAATTCAACTCGAACTTTAATTGGAGTTTGTTCTTGGAAAACATAAAATGAAGGCATAGTAGAAAAAAATGACCTTCAAATTGTGATTCTAATGACAATTATTAAAAAAAAAGCTAGTAAATTACAGTTTTAGAATTTAAATCACTTAATCAAGTATAACGAGATTTTCTTGCAAAGGATGTATGGTAAGTATAAAAAGAAGATTAAAAAAAAACTAATGGTTGGTAGACAATAATAGAAAAAAAAAGTTAAAAACTCAAAAACAAAGGAAGATGTTTGCTAAAAATAAAATAAAAAAACTTTATTGATAGTATGTGCAATTACAGCCACCAAATTAAAAGGTATAAATTTCATAAATTATAATCTTCAACTATTTAAAATTTTTAATTTTTGGCACTTGATTTTTACCATAATTAGAGACTGGATTGCAATCAAAAGTATACATCTGTTTCCCAACATGCTGGAACCTCTTCAGATATTTTTAATCACTTTTCTCCTATAATTTGGTCAAAATGAGCGTCTCCTGGACTCTTTCTCAAGGATGTCGGTGCTGACTTCTGTGAAGAAATGCAGACAGCAGAACACTTTTTGGTTGACAAGTCAACTGATAAGCGCTGCCGGAAAACTCCAATTCCTTCAACCACCACCACTCCCCATCTAGCTTAATCAACTCCTTTTTCTGCTTTAACGCGTGGACAACCTCAAATTCACAATCTCCCTCACCAGACTCGTCGTCTCAGCATCACCACCTTTTGACTTAGTTTACAAAATTTCCTTCTGTCATATGATTGACAGCATTCACGATGACTAAAGTTTTAATAAATGATATATTCTTTCTGTATTTTTATCGATGTAACTATACATTCCATGCCCCCATTAAAGAGCTTCTTGATTCTAAAACGTCAAATGATTAACAATAATATGAAGGAAATACCGGGCGAGAGCCACCACTTTCCTGACAGAATGAAAAAGGAAACTATGAACAGGGATTATATTACTGCGCAGATTATAACCAGGACAAATAGCAGGGCAGCTGCTCCAAGAATCAAACAGAAGGTCCAGCACACCTTCTTGATTAACGTTGTTGAAATAGAAGAACCAGATTTCTTGAACTGCTCATCCACGAAGATTAAGGAAAAATTTTAATGATGATAACAGTAGGAACAGGAAAATAATGGAGATTTGAGAGGTAGAACACCCTTGAATGGATGCTCAAGGAATATACCTGCACTTGATCTTGAGCTGTATCCTCTGGCTGCGAGGAGAAGAAGAATTAGCATGAAAGTGTCAAAAGGCTAGTGAGAAGAAAGTTTTAGGAATGTCTAATTGTGTGTTTAAATACTTACAATAAGTAGTGTGAGCAGCTCTGGATCGAATTTGGAGAGCAACTTCCTTTTCTGATCTGCAGTACAACATGGAAACGTTGGCTGAAATGTTAGCCATTATGTTTTTTTTTTTTCCTTTTTCTTGCTTGAAGGCATAAAAAAAGTAAGAACTCTCTAAGCATCGAAATCGCCAACTTTGTCTGTGCTAGAGTGTGTTTAGTTGGAATTTTTAAAATTAACAGTGTTTCAATTTTTTGAAAAAAAATTGATTTTTTTTATTTTAAATTAGAAATTGAAGTATTTTTAGATTATATTCATGCAACGATTAAGTTGTTAGGTGATGTCTTTAAATTATGATTTATATTATTCACTAACATAATTTTATAATATGATTTATATTATTCTCTAACATGCCTTCTCAAGTTAAAACATTCTGAGCTTGAAACTTGCACAGATCCACACTACTTTATGCTTGATTTTTATCAAATAGAATGAGGGCAGTGAAATTTAAACTCATGACCGTTGAGTCAATAAGACTCTGATATTATGTCAAGAAATCATCTCATTTAAAAGCTTAAGTTGTTAGTTGAGGCTCCAAAATATAATTTATATTATTCTCTAACAATGATATCAAAAATAATTTTTAAAAAATAATAAAATAAAAAACAATATCAACTACACTCCCTAAACAGACACTAATTCTACTTGCAAAGGTTAGATAATTTGTGGTGATTCAAGCCTGATCCTGCAAAATACCTACCATATCCGAGTTTTTGGGTCAATGGCAAGTGCTTCAAATCCACTTAAGTCAATGTATGAAGGAAGCTTAATGGATCAGATGATCGGATAAACTCGAAAGCATACATTAAAATTCAATGTTGTACCTTGATCAATGCTGCTGGTTGCTCTACTGGTTCCGCTGGTTTCTGAAACCAGAAAACCTCCTGCCCTATATGCACGTACCAAGATCAAAACAGTTTAAAGATTGTATCAAAAAAACCATCTCATTTAAAAATTTAAGTTATTAGATGAAGTTCCAAAATATGATTTATATTATTCTTTTTTATTTAGAATGAAGATGGTGAGATTCAAACTCGTGACTGCTGGGTCAACAAAGCTATCATACCATATCAAGGAACCATCTCACTTAAAAACACAAAATATAATTTATATTATTCTCCATTCAGCTAATATTGAAGAGGAATGGGAGCATGAAACCAACTGTACCTCTTTGTTGATGCATAGAGACAGAGAGCCAGTGTTCGTGTTCTTAGCTGTAGATCCAATAGCATTTTCCATCGAAATTCCAAATCTTCTTTTGTTCTGTAAAACCACTGCTGCAACAGATTATTTACTTTTATGGAAGCTTATTGATCACAAGATTGATGAATTCTTTCAAGTGTTACACAGATTACAAGCAATTTCTGCTGGGAAAAACTGCAGTCTTTTCATCTCAAACCCACTGGTAATTCATGAGATCCAGGATTTTTTTAAAAATTTCATTTTAAATGCTAATTCATTTTACAAATGTGTAATTCATAGAAACTCAGATTACCGAAGGGGGCAAGAAAATAGGATCAATCGCTCAATGATAAAGTAGAGTACATCAAACATCAGAAGATTAACATTCGAGCAATTGAAGATGGAAGATCAATAAATGGCGGAAAAACACTTGCAGAAACAGAAACTATTGACTGTTTCAAAAAAAAGTAGAGAAAACATGGAACATACAACGCAGGCTTTGAAGGTGGGTTATGAAGGAGTGATTCAAGCCGATCAAGCTTGACCCCGGCTTCAATCAGCTTCGATCGAGCAAAGTCTCCGAGCCGATTTTCTCCGGCTAAGTCTCTGTTCTTTATTCTGCTCTCATTGTCCTCCACCAGCTCTGCTGCCTCCTGTGCTTCCCTCATCCATGCATCCATGGCTAGAGAGCACTCGTGATTCACCATCTCTATCTCTCCCCAGACACCAAACAAAACGGCAACGTATAAGGAAACAAAAATGAAGAGGAAACCTACCCTCTCTTAAAGAACAAAACAACAAATTAACAAGACAGGAAGAGGTGCCTCGATTGAGGAAACAGTTTAAAATTTCAGAAACGAAGACAGGCAATGGATTTAACAGGATGTGGTTGTCCAGCTAAGATGGTACAGAGATGGAAATGATCTCTGTCATCGACACGTGTGCCTCCGAGATTTGGACAAAACCAGTATCTTCATCAACATCATTCTCTGGTCAAACCAGGGATATATGGCAGGTGCATGTGGTATTCAATAATTGCATTTATTAGAACCAGCTAGACCCGGCACCGCACAGAAGTTCTCTTAACTCGTCGGAAAGATATCACGGCAACCCGCCCTGGCCAAAACTGGATGTCCAAAAAAATAATTCAGTTCAGAGCTCATCAGATCAACTCTCCGCTTCAGTAAGATAAGAACTTGGATTTTATTCGAAAAAACTTTTAAAACAATTTTGTTTTAGTTTTTAAAAATAAAAGATTATTGTTTTGAATGGTATATGTTAACTCTTATGATAACTTTTAAAGAATAATATAAATTGTACATTGGAGTCTCACCTAATAATTTTAACTTTTAGGTGAGATAGGTCCTTAATATGGTATCAAAACTTGATTAATCTAACGGTCAACCTTCTGGGTTTGAAATTTGTACAGACTCATATTATCTTGATTAATCTAACGGTCACGGGTTCAAATTTCACCAATCTCATTCTATTTGATAAAAACCAATCACAAGATAATATGAGTCTGTATAAATTTCAAGCCCAGAAGGTTTTCGTTTGAAAAAGTATGTTAAAGAATAGCTTAAGTTTTTAAATTAGATGATTTATTGATATTAACGTATATATTTTGTGACTTAACTTGTATATTTCATTGCTATGGTTGTGCTCTCTTTTTCACATTTTCTTTCCTTTTTATGATGAGAGCATTATATATTTAATTATATGGAAAAATTTAGTGATTATATATCAATGGATGGGTCAATTTCTGGATTGGTATAAATTTTATTTAAGAAAAAATATTTGAAATGAAAAAAAAATCATTTTTAAAACGGTTTAATATAAAAACAAAACTCGAATTAAATCATTATATGATCGAATTAACTAGCTAAAACAAACAAGGTTATATAATTATATTATCATATAGCCCTCATAATTCAAACATTTTGTTCTCTAAAATGGGGTTATTTTTCATTGAAATTATATAACATTTTATTTCTTTCTTTTATTAAAAAATCTTTTGTTTTGGGAGTGGTCGTTGGGGTTTGGGCCACCTTCCTCAAGGTTTGTTCCCAAAAACCTAACCCCATCCATGGATCTAGCCAGTAAATTTGGCCCAAAGATAGCAAGCAAGTCGAAAAGGGACCCTTCAAGTAGTCATTCTCCAAAAAGAAAAAGATCAAAAGATTCGTATCGAAAAAAAAAATTATGGGAAGTCACTTCTAGCTTTTATTTTTTTAAAAAATTATTTTTGCAATATAACGACAACAAGATGTGTGAACATAGGATTGAAGGAACCTTAAAAAAAAAAAAGACACGAAATAAAGGCAAGGATATTGGACTAACATTCAGCCAACCTTTTCTTACAATCACACCAAATAATTAAAGGGAAATCATACCCGTTGCTCAGAATCGAATCCAACGACAGATCACAGAATACCAGCTCACACACAGCAAACTAACAGAGAGATTTAGTGAGAGAAAGTGAACGACATGTAGTGAGATACATGATGAGTGAAGAACCTTTGGTGGGCACCTAACGTTGTGGGCGCATTTCTGGTCAAGTCACTTCTAGCTTTTCATACGAGAGAACTTGTTTGGACAACATTAATTTATTTTAATAGAATAGATTTAAAAATGTTTTTTTATTTAGAAATATATTCAAATAATATATTTTTTATTTTTAAAAAATTATTTTTGATATTAATATATAAAAATGATATAAAAACATCAATTTTTTTTAATTTAAAATAAAAACTATAAATAATAAATTTTTAATTTTTTTTCAATATTTATTTTTACGGTAACAATTTATTCCGATAAAAAATTCTTCGATATTTATTTTTATGAACTCTGCTGCCAAACTTCAATGCTCCCTCGACTCTCAAAAAGAAAAAAAAACGATAATCACAAGAATTACACATATATTTTTCAAAAAATAGAAGAAGAAAAATCTTTTTTTTCCCTTTCAAAACTTAGTTTACTGATTTTCTACGAGTCGAGCATAAATTTTAATCTTTCCTGGTTTATAATTTATATCCTCTCTTTTTCCACAATGACCACTTATTCTAGGAATGAGATGGTGTTTTTTCTTTTTTATTATAATAAATTATATTTTATTTATTTCAACTTAAGTTCTTCTAAAAGAATAGAATATTTTTGTAACAATTTAAGTAATACAAATTACAGATGCAAGTACCAAAATCACTAAAAAATAAAAAAAATGTTATCCATGCAAAGCAATTACAATAATATTCTTTTTTTATTCCAAAAAATGGTGGGTTATTATACAATTATTCAAGGGGACGTAAGAATATCATAAATTATAGATAAGATTTGAGCATTCAATCTCATAAATGAACACTCTTGAAGAGTTCATTTGCATCCCCATCAAACCAAAATTGATAATTACAACAACATTTACCACACTGCAGAAGATCACTTAGTAGTAAGTATACGATTTTGTTGTTAATGAGTATGGTGTGATAGCAGAAAGATTTGCGATCTACATAACATATCTCGAGTTTGAGTTAGTGAACTCATTTATCTTGACCCACAAAATATGTTTTATGGAGTTTCCTCACATTCAAATAAAAAAAATATATATGTTCTTGAAATTATTTTCCACTCAGTTACTCGATCACACACACCACGGCATAGGATATTCGACCAATATTTAGCCAACCATTTCTTTTAATCACACCGAATAATCAAAGGCAAAAAGAGAAATCAGACCCCTTGTTTAGAATCAAATCCACCCACAGCTCATCGAATACACAGCAAAATAACTGAGAAATACAGTAGGGGGATTTAGTGGGAGAATGAGAAAAGTCATGCAGTGAGATGCATGATAAGGCTGGCATGCCAATGCGTGAAGCCTCTTAGTGGCACTAGCGAGAGTGTGATTATGATTATTTTTTAAAATATTTCTTGTTTAAAAATATATCAAAATATTTTTTTTATTTTTTTAAAATTATTTTTAATATCATTATATATAAAAATATTTAAAAACACTAAATATATTTTATTTAAAATAAAATAAAAACATTTTTTTTCTTTCAAAAACACTCTAAAATCAAATCACTTCTGGCTTACAAGATAGCAGTGCCTTCACAACATGGTAACCTACTATGTGCATAGATTCATGTCTATCCTTTATTATATTCTCTTATCATGCGGGTCCTCAAGAGCTTTATTTTTGCTCATCAACTTAGCTAGAACATGAAATTAATTTATATTATTCGTTCTTGAAATGAAAGATGCTATAGAAAATGGACGACAATTCCCGCCAAGGAGAAGATTTGTTCTAATGGCAAGACTCTTTAAGAGTTTCTTGTCATTAGCTATGGTGATGTGATGATCATATTAAATTGATATATTAATGTTTAACTTGTCCATAGATATATTGATATGATATGGTAATTAATACAAAATTCTTTTAAAAAATTCACATGTACCCTCTCCTTCTTTAAAACCTTGCTCTCCTCTTCTTAATTTCTCTCTCCGGTGACTCCTCAATTTATTTTATTAAATGCACAAATTCACATGTCCCACTCCTTTTTTCTAGTTTATAGTTAATTTCTTATGATAAAAAATATTAGTGATGTTTGCTTTCTTACAATGAGGAAAGAAAAAGCTCCATCCTATGATTGGTTTTCTTTTATTAACATGGACTCGGGTCAACTTACATGTATTTTGATTTAATCTCATAAACCTTAAAGTTAACGAACATATAAACTTTCAGTTTTAATCATATTAGTAATCACGGGATTCGAACATGAGATTACAGCGGGAGTAAATCTCTTAGTTCCAATTTCTTACTATTGCACCACCTACTAAATAGTTATCCTATGACTAGTTATATATGTGTGTGTGGGTCTTGAAGGAAGTTGCCCTCATCGCATAAATATGATGGTTTCATCACACATTGACACGTGTTTTTAACACACTAACTGTTTTTTTTTTAATTCAACCTCTCATTATTTTTTTTATTTGTTCTTTAATTCTTAGAGAAACTATTTTTTTTAAAATTTGATTCTTATTTATTTTATATATCTTTAGTTTGGTCTCAAACTTCATTCCACCCAAGGAAATGAAAACTTATTTGAGAAGATAGGAATTGAAGGGAAATAGAAGATTTTCTTTCATTTGATCCTTAATTAGGTCTCAAATGTCATCCCTTCAGAGCTCAATGAAGACCCAATGGAAGAGATAGTTGGCTAAACCAAGTTTGTTCACCATGGTTATGTTATGACCCTACCCGTACATTTAGCAGGTTAAGAGGTTTTTGACACTGCGTTTTGAAAGTGTTTTTGAAAAAATAAAAAAAAATTTTTATTTTATTTTGTACTCTAAATTAATTTTTTTTGAGTGTTTTTAGATCATTTTCATGTATTGATATCAAAAATATTTTTTAAAAAATAAAAAATATTATTTTGATATATTTCTAACTGAAAAATACTTTGAAAATCAATTACAACCATATTCTTAAACAGTCACTAAATCAAGTTAATGAGGTAGATTTAATAGACACTATTTTCATTTTTCTCTATAAACTCTTTTTTTTTCATGATTTTTTTTTGTTACGTGTTCAAGCATATGATTGAGTAAGGCAAGGATTGAAACGATAGCGACCTTAAATTCTCTCTGGAACCAGATTGGATTTTGAAATAGATAACTAGATTTCGATTCAAACTAGTAGTCAAACGGCACTTGTCGAGCCAACTTATCGAGTTAGACAAGAGTTAAAACAATAATATCCTTAAAATATAAATTTAGCCAAATAATGTTTTGAATGAGGTAGTCTCCATCTCTAGTCAAACAACACATTTAGTCAACTCCTACACAATTATATTTGAAACTCAAACCATTTAATGGCCGACGACATAAGATAATGATAAATAAATAAAAAATAAAAGAATTATACTAGTAAATTATTTTGTTTTTTTATTTAATTTCTATTTTTAGTTCAAAAAATATTTGGTTAAATAATTAAATAAATACGTTGAATAGGCAACATCATGAAATTATATTTTTTATTTGTATTATTCATTTGACATTAATGACTTTTTAATATTAAATATGTGTTAATTTTATTAAACACGACTCATAAGCTTTTCACTTTTCAAGCATTATTTTAGATTGTTTACTTGTCAATTTAAAATTTAACAACATCCAGTGTCTGTGTGTTTTTTACCTGTTTGTTATTCTGTTTTTGAAAAAAAATTATAGTTATTTTAAATTAATTTTTAAATTAGTTTTTAAATCATTTATCTGATCTTAAAAATAATTTTTTTAAAAATTAAAAAAATATATTATTTTAATATATTTATAAATAAAAAACACTTTTAACAAAAAATATAAATCACTCTCCTAAACAAACTCTTTATAGATTGGATCCAATTTTTGATCTGCCCGCGTACTAATTATTTTGTGAAATATTTATCTCCTGACGAAAAATGGGTGATTTTGTTTTTTAATGGAAAACTCAATTAAGGCATCAAATTTGCTGGACCCCACATTAAAGAACCGTCTCTCTCCGTAGAAAAGTTTCTTTGGCTTTCATTTTATTCCTTAAATACATGCAAAAATGAAGCCTAAAAAAAGGTTGCATATTTATGGTCCCTTCCATGAAACAGAAGGTTTCATCTCAGTCCTCTGCCTGTCTTGCATAAATGGATTTGGTCTCTCTCTTATTTACATGCGGATATGACAGGTTAAAAAAAAAGGTCTGGGTAGAGAGATTAGAGAAAAAGTAAAGAGAGATGCTTTTATTTAATTTTCTCGGTGTAGAGTGCTCTTCAAAGACCAGCCTTTCCAGCATTACACAGTTGCCAAATCGGTAACAGTTTGCTTTTTTTTTTTGTCCCTTGGTTATATCAGCTGTCACTTTCTTGAGGTATACGTGTTTGTTAATCTTGTTTTTCTTTTTGTAAAAAAATTAAATAAATCTTGATTTTAAATTGCTAGAGATGACATTGACAGTGAAACAAGTCTGCTTTTTGTCTGCTTCTTTCATCAGTTACTTTACTACCAGTACTCACCTACATTCTTCATTAATTTGACTTCAATTTAGAAGTGCTAGCAGTTTCTTCTCTGGGCTTTTGAAAGCTTTTTTTCATTGACTGCTTCTTTCAGAAATGCATCAAACTAGACTGTGCCAGGATAAATATCAAGTCTTGATTAGCTGTTTTTGAAGCATTTCTGATGTGGGTTTTTGAGATATGAGCCTTTTCTTTTCTTAACTTGTAGTTTTGCTTTTTATTGACTGTTAGTTCTGTTTGAGTCTTCTGCTTTTGTGTTATTTTTAGCTGCAAAATTTGGGAGCAAGTGTTTGTGAAAAGTCTCTGAGAGAGTTTTGGAGTAGAAAAGTTCGGTTCTTTAGTGTCAAAATGAGAGATTTCCCATCTTGTTTTGGTGAAAATTGGGTTCAAGTAGCTGATTCTTCGTCTTCAAATACTAGTAAAAATGGACAGAATTTGGTTACTTGTGTGTATCAATGTCGAATTCGAGGCCGGTCTTGCTTGATAACTATTACATGGAGTAAGAATTTGATGGGTCAAGGTCTAAGTGTAGGGATTGATGATTCTGCAAATCGTTGTTTATGTAAGGTTGATATTAAACCGTGGTTGTTCTCAAAAAGAAAAGGATCTAAGAGTTTAGAAGCCTATTCTTGTAAAATTGATATATATTGGGACCTTTCATCAGCTAAATTTGGATCTGGGCCTGAACCATCAGGGGGATTTTATGTTGCTGTTGTTGTGGATAGACAAATGGTTCTCCTTCTTGGGGATATGAGAAAAGAAGCTCTCAAGAAAACTGGTGCCACTCCTATTCCTTCCAATACTGTTTTTGTTGCAAAGAGAGAGCATGTTTTTGGCAAGAAAGCGTTCTGTACCAAGGCTCAGTTCTGTGACAATGGTCAAATTCATGATCTCGTGATTGAATGTGACACGATTGGTGTCAGTGACCCATGTCTTTTGCTTCGTGTGGACTGTAAGACAGTGATGCAGGTGAAGCACCTCCAGTGGAAGTTCCGGGGGAACCATACCATATTGGTTGATGGGCTAGCAATTGAATTGTTTTGGGATGTACATAATTGGCTCTTTGGTACATCAGTTGGAAATGCTGTTTTTATGTTCAAGACCTGCTCCTCAGCGGAGAAACTGTGGGCTAGTCAACCGCTTTCAGATCCAAGTGTGTATCCATTGTCCTTCTCCCAGAGATTTGTGGATTCCAGATCACAAAATCTTGGTTTTTCATTGATTTTGAATGCTTGGAAGCACGAATAGAGAGACTCAGAAACTCTTATTTAGGAGCTAACAAAAACATTAGTGAGTTGTGAATCTTATTAATTATGCTGGTTACACTTGGTTTTATTCAACGAGATCCATTTGCTTACTTCACCTTTTTTTTCGAGTTGAGAATTTAGCAATTGAATGGATCGCATAAAATTGTGTTTTCAGTTAGCTGTGCATCTTTCATGACGTGTTTCTCAATTTCATTTTTATGGTTCTTATTGTAAATCCAATATCAAGAAACACATGCAGCTTTTAGCATGTCATGCCTCAGAGACTTTTCACAATGAACTCCTCGCCATGAATTCATGGTATGGAATATCTGAACCTTGAGTATGTGCTCCCTTCTAAAGTTGCTCCAGCAGGTGCCACAGTTATATTTGGGTGACTTACCATTTGTTGGAATCAATCTCCTTGTGACGCAGGTGTTCTGGTTATTTCATCAAATGAGTAGAGTCAAAGTTGGGCCGGTGCATGTTTTGTATTCATATCAGTTTGCTTGTTAGCTAGAAGGTGAAGAGAGTACTGTGCTATGAGGTATTTAACTCGAGTGATACCGTATAGTTTTGCTCATTTCGTATAGTTTTGATCTGGAACTTGCTACTATGAGCATAGAATATTTGGTTGTGAATGTCAAAAGTTCAAACCTTGCATGGCCTGGCCAGAGAAACCCTTTGTGAATCTTCTGGGCGATTATTCTATCTATGGTGGTGGATACTGGATGGAAAGCCTGCACAAGGTAAAGGAGGATAGTTGAACTAGAGAGGCTATCGGAATTCAATTCTCATGAAAATCGAAGCTCTAAACTCTGCTGAAATTGATTGTGCTGCGGCTCCGCCAACTCATATGTATTGATCTTCACATTTATGTACAAGAATTCAGCAGATAAGTATCAAGTTTGGCTATATGACCATGAGAAGCATTAACGATTGCATTCAGCTCTGATCACTGTTCGAGCATATGGAATTACTGATTATTAACTATCTGTGTGGAGCCTCTATGCTTTTGAGTTTGGACCTACTATGAACTAGTTAGCTGCATCATTCCTGTCATAATTTTGGTTGGCAGGGATATGGTTTTTTTTGTTCAATCCACCTTGATTATTGTGTTTACTGCTGTTCCAGTTAGCATCCTTGCTCTTTCTAGCTGGTTCTTAACCACCGAGGGGATAAAATAATATGCTTTTCTCTGTCTTCTGTGGTCTTTTCTGTTTAAAGGATGAAGATCAATTATAATTGCTAATGTCAAAGATCTGCAGGAGGTTATTTGTTTGCAGAATTTCATTCACTTTTTAACATTCATACTTCTATGAATTTACCTTTGATAACTTGTTTTATAGCTGGTTCAATCAATGTGAGGTGATATTTCGTAAATCCATCCATCTTGCACCGTGCTTCTATCGACATTTCGACACGTTGAGATTCTTTGGTCCTGCATTACTGTGTTTTGGCTTTAGGTTTACAACATATTTAGATAAGATGTATGATGCGAGTCCTTTCACCAAATTGTTCATTGTTTCTAACTAGATGCTTGAACGTGACATTAGTTTTTGTCTTCACATTGTGTTCTGTGGTGGTTGCTGCACCACACCAAGCTAGTTGGTGTCCACTCAATTTCTGTTTGTTTGATTGTGGAAACTAACATGCAGAATCTGGTAGCCAATTTTATGATAAGATGAAGACTCTGCATTTCTGTAATCTCAGCTAGCAGCTCATGTTAGTCTAGTTCAAGGACTGATTCAAAAATGCGTTCTCATGTACATAATGATTCGAGCCTCTTTACTGTTCTTCGTGCCAGTCTCAATTTGAGTTTCTACCTTGCTTATTTTGACATGGAAGATTGCTGCAAACCCATTCATTTCTTTCTTGAATCAAAATCTTGAAAGCTCAGGTTGTCGACTGTCATCTTATGTTCACAAAAACTGTTGCATGATATGATATTTCATTCGATGACTCAGTGCATATACATGCAAAAGAGAATACGAGTAATTGTGACTTACAACCTTAGTTGTCTATCTATTTTGTTCCATTTCGAATGAAATGTGTACCAGTTAAAAAAAAAAAAAAAATTGTTTTTGTCTCATTTTAAATTTCAATTGATTCTAGATATTTTAATCAAATACCCTACATGATGATCCAGCTAGAGAACAAAATAATGCAGATGCATGGGACTCTATGAACTGAAGCCAGTCTTGTAATGCGGTGTCTGGCAAGCTGACAGCTTTCTGTGAGTCGTAATCCAGTTGTCCCGTACAAAAATGAAAGCCCTGTTCCAATTTCTCCTGGTCTAGAGCTAAACTTTTGTCTGGATTTGAGGTTGCATCCTGTGAAGAGATTAGCAGAATCTTTTAGTAAGACCAAATATCTTTTCAAACTATCCAAGACTTTTTAATCAATCGTACAGAGCTACAAGACTAAGAACCACTGCTGTCTTCTGCAAGTGGCCAAAGTTGTCATCACAGGTGGAATTCACGGGCACAGCAGTTCATTGAGATTTGTCAAGGAAGTTCGTGATTTTATATTTAGTTTTGAGTTTAATTTTATATGTTAGGATTGAATTGAAAAGTTGGCTGTTCTTCTTCTTTCTTCCCTTTTCTTCTTTGTTTTCTCTTTTCTCCCCTAAGTTCCTCACATGACCTGTAAAAATAAATCATTATTGTCGCCTATAGTGGTTTGTGAGGGCATCAACAATGTATCCCATATGTTTTTTTAGTTTTATTGCTACTATTGACATAAATATGATCTTAATGAACCGACCAATTTCGTCATTTATCTATTTCTTTTCTCCCCAATTAGGTTTTCATAGTACTCGGGTAGGATGAAATATTAGATTAAATTAAAGAGTTATCAAAGAACCAGGGGCCAAATCAAAAAATAAAATAAGTATAAAAGAATGAGGGACAAATTTTCTAAAGAAAATGGATGGTGCATAAAAAACATGTCTTAGCACATAAATTCATGCCAAGGGCTTTCTCCCAAGGCAAGCATGTCAGCAAAGCAGCTATGATTTCGCTCGAACTGCCCATTTTTTCCCCTTTCCTTCTCTGTTCTTCTTTTACTCACTTGATTTCCACACTTGACCAAAAGGAAAAAAAAAACTATTATTATTACCTATAATGGTTTATGATGGTGTCCAAAGTATATCCTCTAAGCTTTTTAGTTTTTGTTAATAATAAAAAGACATTTCATTTCAATGGTAAATGTTATAGAAATAGAATGTGTTTCAAGATATGATTAAATGTGTTATGATCGCTTATATAGTAAATAGATATATTGTGGCAATAGACATGGACAGGTATGAAATGTTATATTGTATTTGTTTCCTTTTTAAGAGATGAGAATCATATTAATTGTTATGCATCTTCAAAAAAAAAAAAAAAAGAATTGTTCAATGACTCAAAAGTAGAAGACTATGCTGAAATTTTGATGGAATTTAAATATATAAAATGAAATGACTCTTGAAATAATATAAAACAGATCATCAATTAGATTATTCTTTTCAAGACATACACTTTTAAATCATACTCAACTGCATGCACTCCCAAACATGCACTAAATGTTCTTATGGCCTGCCTTGGTCAAAACCAAATAGCAATGGCGGAAAGGGAAAGGAAAGCAGTGGTGATTCTTAGCATTGCTTCGAACAGTTACTTGCAAGAGAAGTTACATAAATTACTACAGAACAAGTCAAATGCTGAAAACTGAAACTGATCCTCCTGTAATAAACAAGACTCCTACCATCTCGGTATCCTATATCTATATATATCTATTTCATCTACACTACAAATTAATCAAGAAGATCATTAAATGAATCCATCCCTAACCATAAAACTCTCCTACCAATAAAATCAATCAAAGAATACGAGAACCCTACACCTTGTAGATGCCAGACAGTTATCATGGTAATCATAAACATATTTGTAAAGCCAACATACTGCTCCCCTGAATTATTAAATTGTAGACTTTCAAGTAAATCATACTTTGACATCAATGTCTACACGGGTTTTGATTGGTTTGAGCTTGATACCCAGACTCTCGGGGGAGAGAAGTTCCGGTGCTATACAACAGCGATTTGAAGGACTGGTAGGGTTAGTGCCAGTACTTGACGAGGAAGCAAAATACGGTTGTCTGTGGTACCCAAACCCCATGAGAAAGAACTCTATCGGAATTATCATGGCATAAGGGTGTTCTTCTGTGACTAATGAACCGCATGCTTCAACCTGTTGGAGATACAAACAAACACTTTAAGATGCAAAAACAAGCACCTTAAAACTTGAAAGTGATCTTAGATAAACTTCCAATGACATGCCCACATGTATTTTTTAAAGTATCAGGCTTGCTTGCAAACGCAGATGTACTGTCATTATACAAACAAACACTTTTGATTGTCATTGTATTTTTTTTTCAGCCTTTAGAGTCACTTTCTTTATGATTCTTTTTGGGTTATAATACAGCCTTTCAATTTTCCAAAAAGATGATTAATTAGGCAATTATTAATCACTAAATCTTGCATATGTTAAAAAAAATGCCAATGGCTCATAATGAAACAAATAGTCTGAAGAAGTGAAACCACCCTACCTCAACAAGAGCACAAGTTTTCTTGCCCATTTTAGTACTCATGTATACTGATTCATCACGAAATTGACTACTTTCCCCTACAAAAATAAGCGTCCTGCACTGCAAATTCTCCAAGCCCTCTGTAAGGTCATACCTCCTGCTTAATAAAAACACCTTGATAATTAGTTGATCCTATGCATTTTTTAAAGACAATTGAGCAATTAGTTTCAAAATTTTGTAGCAACTGGTCAGGTTGCAGAGTTTCATGCAGATATGCCAGTTTAAATGGCACCACAAAATGAAAGCATTCAGTAGTTAGTAGAAGAGATTTGGGCTAATGATGTATGAAGAAGCAGATGCTTAAATAAGTTACAAATACTCACTCATTGATTGCTTGAAGAAAGCGCATTACATTCAGACCTTGTCTTTCATCCAGAACCTGCCAACAAATGATAAGTGAGATTGACATCAAATATCCCAACAAATGATAAATGTGATTGACATCAAATATCTCAATAAGGCACATATAGGATGTACCCTTCCTGGACACTGATAAGAGTGACAGATTGCTCTGACAATATATCACAAAGGGTTAGGGTGTTTCCCACTTGTAACGCCAATTCTGAGACTGTACAACTCAATGGAATTAACAGGAAATAAGACATTGAAACCAAGAAATCCTTACCCTTCTACAAGCTTCAATGATGTCTGCTTCTGTGCCCTGCACACTGCACCTAATTTCCTACATTCAGAATCTGATAATTACACATCACATTCCAAAATTGGAAAAGATAAAAAAAGAGAGTAAGGTCATCAATAGTACCTTGCTGAAGTAACGCTGGAGAAGGCACTCCTTCAATATTCCACACATTCCGTAGAAGTATAACAAGTTCATCAACACCTGAAAAGGCAAGTCCAGTAAGACCCTAAGCAACTTGGATTACTGTGAAGATGTGAAAGTGTGTGTCTTAGTTAATCCTAGTCTTTTTTAGGTGTCCTAAGTGAATGGTTTCCTTCAAATTTATACTTTTTCCTCAAAAGATAGTAGCTTTGACTTGAAGATGGAGAGTAAAACCTTATTGTAAAACCATTCAGTCCATGAAGGTGCTTTGCAAATAGGGGAAACAAGAATTAGCCCAAGCACCAGTTCTTGATATTTCATCTGTGCCAACATGGAAAAATAAACATATAACAGAACATCAGGGTAAAAAAAGATGCAACTTGCAAGGGTAGACTTTTGCCAACTTACAGCAAAAAGTGTCAGGATATAAGCACCAGCCATTACGCCTAAGCACAGAACCTGTTTCAGCCTGGTTTAGAAAAGTGGGTTAAATCTTAAACATACTGTAACATGTCTTGGTGACATAGAAATATCACTTGTAGGTTAGATTAGGATTCCTCTAATACTTTTACATGAGAAAAACATAGATAAATTACATTTCTGGACACTAATCTTGTGTATAGGGAAATGAATTGTGGCTTCCTATTGCAGCAATTTTGCATATAGTGAATCCTATTTTGGCCTCAATCTGCTTATAATTTAATGACTAAAGACATTTATCAATACACTAGATAACTGCCCTTCCTAATTGATCTTCGTTCCCGCTCCCAAAATCTTAATTTCTAAAAATTAGCTAGTTATAAACAACAGTAACTCTTTATTGGGAGCTCTCCTGAACAAGACAAAAAATTAATGAAGGGCATACCAGAACTTAGTGCAACTGGTGTTGCAAAAGAAAAACAAAATTCCAGATAGCTGAGCCTACCAAAATCAATATGTTAGACAAATGGTGGTCAATGGTCCATAAGTAATCCAGAAAGCAGAACAACAGAATGAACCAGACCTTTAGCATGAAAGCACTAATAAGAACTGATCAGACAACCAACTTGAAAACAACAAGAAGCCGATCAGATCTTCATTGGTACACATAAATTTCATAATTGGAAAAGCATATAAGAAACCAGTAAATGCAGCAAGCAGTTAAATACCCGAAGAAATCAAGCACTTCAGCAACCTGGACTGCTAAGTCATCAACACTAAGTAATGGAACATCAGAAGAAATGACATCAGCTCCCAACTGTAAGAGCTCTTGAACAAAGGGTGGAGATAGACTTTATTAGCATCGTTCTAAAGGGGGGGAAAAGAGAGATGGTAAACCATAAACAAACAAATTTAAACAATTGAACTCCGCCAACGTTAAAGAACCAACAGCGACACTGACCTCATGCCCTGGGGCATCAATGTGGTATATGCAGAAGTTATGGAGCAACAAAGAAGCTGAATCAGGGCTAAATAAGAGACCTTGGAAACAAGTCATAGCTGTGAAAAAAACCCAGAAAGAAAAAAACACCAGTATATCAAAAACACATTGAAACTCAGATGGTTTCAATTAGAAGCAACTAAAGCATGCCCGCTCAATAACACTTAAAAGAGTATAAGAACTCATCCTTTCTTCACTAAAACTCAAGAATCAATTCAGACCATAAAAATTCTAAACATTAAGAATTTATTTTTCATAAATATGCTTAAATTAAATTAAAAGCATCCATTACAGCTGCTTTCAAGGAACTCAGTCTGAACCACCCCATTTGTTGTAAAACAAAGCACTGCAGTTACAGTTTTTCTTCGAGAGCACGAAAGTATAACAAGCTTTCAAACAAAAGCATCAAAAAAGCCCGGAAATAATTGAATTTCACCACACATGAACTAAACACACAAACCCATTTAAGGTAAATTAAAGAAAACCAGAAAGAAAAATAGCCCATTAAATAAAAAGAAGAAGAAATTACAAGAAAATGGAACATACAGTTAAGAGCAACATCAGGGTAAGTTATCAAAGCAGGCTTCTCTTGATCACCATAAACATACACTGAGATTGAACCCTTGCTTGTTTTCACCACATGCTCCTGCTTACATTACACATAGCACCAAAAGCACCCAAAATCCATTAATAAAGCTTAAAGCTTGTAAGCCACAGGGAGTAATCAAGAAAACAAGAAAGGTATTTCTTTCTTTTTGTTAGTTAGAGTTCGTTAATACCTTCCCTCCAAAAGGTAGCATGTCAATATCTACCGAAACCGAGTCACTAGACTCACCCATGATTCACTTTTTTCAACACTCACAATGCAGCAGCAATACAAAAACTAAAACAGCAACTCACTAGGTTGAAGATACCTCCGTCTTCTTTCTGAACTCTCTCTCTGGGTCCTCTCTCGTTTTCTTTCATTTTCAGAGCTTAAAAATACTAAACTGCCCTGAACAAGTCAACGAAATTACATCAAATCCATGTTTGTTCTTACACAATACCAAACCTGCCCTGTGGTCAAAGACGTGACCATGGTCTTCTCGTTTATTTTGAGGGTGAAAAAGTGACCGTTGCATTTGCGTAGAAGGGCAGGATGGTCAATGAAAGGGTATTCTGGTCAGAGTGGAAGCGGCATCGTTTTCTGGTGATTAAGGTCATTTCACAGATAGGTACCAGACAGCTGTATGCCATCTGGAAGCTGGAAAGGGAGATGGTCCCATTGGGTTAATCTATCATAGTGCGCCAGCTCATCATTGTCCATGCTTACTGTTGTATGCCTCATTTAGGCACTCCGATCAATAATGATGAAGATGATGATGACGATGATATTATATAATTATTATTTTAGAATAAAGTTTTGTTCTCTATTGTTAATTTTCTATGGTTTACTTTTGTCTTGATTTTATGAGCCCTCGAGGGGTGTGGCAGCTTAGATTAGTTGTTTTAAATTAAGTGTTTTTGATAATTTTAGATTATTTTTATGTGTTGATATTAAAAATAATTTTTTTTAAAAATATTATTTTGATGTATATTTTAACGAAAATCACTTTAAAAAATAACATAAACCACACTCCTAACACAGGCACTATCTAATTACAACTTCTAATTCGTTCACTTTACTAGCTTGACACCTCTTAGAACTTGTTTGACACTACATTTCAAAAGCATATTTGAAAAAAATAAAGATTTTATTATTATTTTAAATTAAAAAAATAATGTTTTTTTAAATCATTTTTCATGTATTGATATCAAAAATAATTTTTAATACATAAAAAAATATCATCTTGATACATTTTTTAATGAAAAACATTTGTAAAAATAACTTTAACTATACTCTCAAACAGTCACTTAGAAATCCTTGATTTTGAGACTTAGGTTAGGGATTTAAATCCATTCAAAGCTTCGATTATCTTGAGTTTATTTTAAAAACCTAATATAAGCCAGCATCAAAGAGTTTTTATTTAAAAAAGTATTATTTTGGATAAAAATATAATATATAGATATAGATTAATTCGGTGATCCGGATCAAGTTTGATAACGACATGAACAAGATTTTTGTTAAAATCTTATTCATAACTAGTTTAAGTCAGCATTAAGAATTTTTAAAAAACATAAAATATATTGTTTTGAATATAAATAATATGTATAGTTATCAAGTTTATTAACTGCCAAGATTAGCGGGTCATTATTATCCAGAATGAGGGTCACTCACTCATCATCCCCGGCCAGTGGAAAGAAAGTACTCAAAAACTAGGGCCAGGATTGGTCTGTCATTTGCAGTCAGAAAACGCGTTTTTGAACGGCAATCACGGGCACTGCAACACACGCACACACATGCATGGTTACGTTGAACTTCGTACTTCTTCCCTGCCTCATCTTCACACATGAGATTTACAACTTACTCCCTGTTAACTTTTCAGACCATGTCATGTACCAATCTTGACGATTAATTTTGACTGAATATACTCTGACCATAAATTTCGTTAAAAAAAAATAAATAAATAAAAAAAATACTTTTAATTATAAACATGTTCATCAAACATCACCACTAGTCAAACACCAGTAAAAATAGAACATGATGACAGCCAGCTTATTTATTCCGTGATGATTATTTATATGAGAAGAGGGTATGAATCTGATTCTTATCTGCAAGTAAAAAAAGGATCATGATTTAAATATTTTTAATTTAAAATTCGGAGCTTCAAATAATCTATTTAACATGACCCGGGAATCAAACTTTAAGTTTACAAGAATATAATTATAAATGGCGTGCATGCAGAAGAAACCCCCACAGTCTTGTCCTTTCTGTACATTAATCTACTCGAGCCGTCCTTAACTCCTTATGCCCTTTCACATTGCCTAACAATTTAAAAAAAAAAAATTAAAATTAAAATTATTTTATTTATTAATTAATTTTTTTTATTATTTTTAGATAATTTTCATGTACTAATTTTAAAATGGATAAAGTCCATTGTAATCTTCCTAATCTGTGATCTGTGCATTCCCACATAATACATCAAATCTAAGGACCCCAGCAAAGAAGAAAAAATCAAAGGAAAAATAAACAACAAAAAGACCAACAATATAACTCATTTAAATTATATGGAATCTGCAACGGTCATAAATTTTAGCTTTTGGACTAGGTTACAGAGGGCCACTTCAAATTTCAGAGTCTGGGGCAACAATGAAAATCTTCAAAAAAAAAGGATCGAGTTATGATGAAACTTTCAAGGTTTTAAAAGCTAGAGTGAGCGCGGAGAGTTTGTCAGAAGCTCTCTGCTTGTACTCTTTCTCCAAAGCTGCTGACGCCAAAGATTGCAAGTCTGGACTGTCCTTGTCTTCCTTGTTTCGTCCTTTTGAAAGCTGTGCAATAGCTGACGTGCACTGGTGACAAGAATCATTATTTCCTTGTTAGTCACACAGTTCAGAAACCATGTCAAAGGCGCAGGATAGGAGAAAGGAGAGCTTTTCGAATTCCTAAAGATAACAATGAAGCTGATAAATGGCATCAATACAAACATTAGATGGGAACTTCAGAGGAAGGCGAAAAGAGAACCTAAACCACGAATTTCAATGCCAGAATCACCCCAAAGAGGATGTAGCTACATCCTCAAGTAAAATATTTGCACACAGGCAGGTGGGGTCTTGGCCTAGTAGAGGAAGGGAATTGTTCCCTTCCGGTTCGAGCCCTACTATGCACGCTTGTCACCCCCGCAATGTTTTACCTGTTTACTGGCTTGCAGAATGTTCAGATGGATCCGGGAATTAGTTGTGGTGCGCGTAAACTGGGCTGGACACCCCGGTTATAAAAAAAATAATATATATTTGCACACACATACACACAAAGAGGAGGAGGAGGAGGTATCTCACCAGACAAATTACCAAAAAGTGCCCTGGTGTTCTTGCCCCCAGTCAAATCTATGGTGATAGAATAATATTTCTTCGCTGTCAGAAGGTTTTCAATTCCACCAAGAGTGTAAAGAACCTGTTGATTCAAGAAAGCAAATGCAGTTAAGTAATCATTGTTAACAAAGGGAGCCGTCTATGAATTGATCTGGGTTGCTATTCCTGTGCATATCTAATAATATTAACGTATACTATTATGGTCTGTGTTCCATGTCATAAATTGGCATTCTATCCAAATTCCTAAAATTGATTGAAATGCCCAATAAAAAGTTTATGCAAGATGAATTCTTAAATCATCTGCCCCAGCACGGTTCAGCTAATGCCAAGTGCATGGTCCTCATTGGATATGGCATAGGCTAAATGATCCATGGAACTGCAGGTTGAGATAATATAGATGAAATAAGCAAGATCCTCACATCAGCATACGCTAAATGATACAGTGGGACCGTCGGTTGAGATAATATCAGCTCTTCGTAGCAGAACGCTGCTTGCTTGTACCTAATTCATTAAGGCAGAAACTGGTTTAAGTACTGATAAAGAATACAGCAGCAACACACAAATAATTTGATAGACAGTAGATTTCACAGCGTATAAAGGAAAAGTCCTCACATTTGCAAGGAGATGTATATTTCAGCAAGCTCTCTCCAGGCATCATGATCAGCCATAAATCTAAGGCAAAGAGGAAAAAAACATAAGACCAAATTCAGTCCTGTGTTAATTAATATCACCAAAAATAGGAAAAAGTAGGGTTTCAAGAACTGCCTCACGTTTCAAGATACTTATTGAGAAAGTCAATTGCCCCTGACAAATTGCCTTGTGCCTTTACCAAAGCTACCCTTCTCTTGTGTACCACCTACATAAGAAAAATGGCTTTGGTCTGATTTGAATATAAGTTCTTCTTAATTAACACCAAGAATACTTCACAGTTGAGAAAGACAGCATGCAAGGCTTTACAAGGAACTTCATTTAAAAAAAGATTGGTTGCAAAAATTTACCTGATCAAAAGGATTGTCCTCTAAAAGGCTTGAGTAAGCCTTTTCTGCCTCTCCCCAAGATCCCTTTGCTTCAAGTAACATTGCCTCCAATCTGCCTGTGATTTGTGTGAAAACAGAAACCATTCCATCACATGTTAAGATCAAAACAAAAAAATTCCTTGTACTTCCTACAGGGACTAAAACTACAGCTGGAAAATTAAACTGTAATGCCACTCGAAGGAATGTGTATGGTTATAATATTAACACTTAGATGTTCCTATTTGAAGTCCAATGACTTGGCCCACGGACACTATAGAAAAAACAAACCATCACCTCACCTTATAGAAGAATTTAAAAAATGAGCAAACTATGATCCAAGAATTTTTCAATGCAGGAGAGCTATTAAATGATAGGGAACTTGGACAAGTAAGATGATGCATCACATGCAACTGACCAATTATAAATAAAAGGAAAGCTGAAAGATAGTTATTAGTTCCGGCTCATAACCAGAACGAAGCACACTTGTAAGCCATATGTTATTTTTAACTTACCAACTCTTTTACTCTCTGGAAATTTCTTCTGCAACACATTTACACAGTCCTGCAAAAGATTGCAGATTAAATATTGCATCAACTTCAAGATAGAGAATCTCATACCACCCAACTACAGTAACCAGAAAAAGCATGTGAGTAAAATCAAATAAGCTCAATATAAAAATGCAAGACTCAAGTGTAAGGCACTCATGTTGAAAGGCAATGCAAAAGTGAGGAAAGAAGACAAAAAAAGTGATGTGAATGAAGTTTCAAGGATAAATTGTCCAAAAATCTTTATTCACTCAATTTACTCCCAACGTTCTCAATTAGAATGTTCAGGAGATTACAATTTTTTATTATAAAGTGTTGGTTCGATCAGAAAAAACAGCAAGCCTCACAGTCATGCCTTAAAAATAAACAGTTAGGAATAGTGAGCACCTAAAATAAAGGCCGAGGAACAAGACAATTAAGGAATAAGGTGGACATTCTACACACATCCTTGTTATGGGCCAAGGGCTAAGAATGAATAGAAGGAAAGAGTAAAATAAGAAATAAGACAGGGATCCTGGAACCAGATAAATCAACCATCACCAAAACCTAAAGCTAGCACCCGATTGAAATATCAATTAATTCACAGAAGAAGCAAAATCAACAATCAGAATGTAAGGATTCATGCTATATTTAACATAAGAAGAACTGAGAAGTATGGTGGAACAAAGATATGAGTTTGATTTCTTTGAACTAATGACATCTCAAAGCATCAGGACATATCATAGAAATGCACAACCAGTGCTTTTGCAACAGCTCCTACTGTGTGCCAACGCTACAATATAAACTATAAGAACAATCAAAGGAGTGAGACAAGTACGGGATGGAAAAATCCAAGACTAGTGAATATATTAAGTATTCTCGATCTACAGAAATTAGTTCGTTAATGATCAGTAGAAACATCTGCTAAAGCACCTAGAGTGAATTTAATTTTTTGAAATTAAGGGGAAAAAAGAGCTTATAATGAAACAATCGATACCTTTGCAACATCAAGAGATTGGCAGTCCATGGCTGCAACTGCAACCTGTTCATATAGAGTCCATTCTGCATCAACAACGAAGTACTAATAAATCAGTATACACTCAGCAACTTAGTGGCTGCAATTCGTTAAAAAGGGAGCTTTAAACCATTGAAACAACCAGCACAACGTGTGTGTTTGCAATCCATAACCAATCAACATCAAGTTTCAAAACCTCAAACCTCAATTATTCAACAAAAAAGTTCATAACTCACCAACTACATTACACAGTCACTGTAATTCTTACTCAAACCCAATTCCATTCAAGCTCCAAATCTCAAACCCAGAAACAAAACTGAATCCAAAAGGACTCCAAATTTCCAACAATTGAGCAAAACCCAGATGGGAAAATCAATAAAAGAACCCATCAAAAGAGAGAAAGTACACCTTCAGGACCAAGACTGGATCTTTTCTTGGAGTCATTCAAGATCCATAAACCATGCTTTAACACCTTGACAGAGCGCCTAACTTTGAGCTTTCTAACCAAGCAGAGATACTCCCATGCCCCTCCCCCTCCATTGTCCACTTGACTCTCCAATCTATTCAATTGCGTCTCTTCTGTTTTGGTCACCATTTTCACTCTGCTTCTCTCTCTCTCTTGGTGCGTTTCTGTCAGAGTGTTTGTGGAATCTCTTAACTATGTTTCTGAGACCTTTTGATCTCCTAATTGTTGCCGTCGAATATCTCGACCTCTTGATCGTCATCTCTGATGAATGATAAAAACTTGTATGAAAAAAAAAAAACCAAATTAGTGCCCGTCAATGCATTTTAGTCCCTATACTGTTAGGTTTCGACACATTAAACCTTCTATTACCAGATTTCTCAATCAAGTTCTCGTACTTATATATTTTGGACAGATGTGATTCTTATTCCTTGTATCCTAATCTGTTTGATTTTGTCCAAGATATATGAAAAAAAACGACATCAGTAGAAAAAAATTGAAAATTTTGCTAGCAATGTTCGTCTAGTAAGTGAACCTTTTGCTTTGCACGCAAGTTTTAGAGAAACTGTAAATCCCCCAAACGTTGCACGGCGACAGCTGCTTCAAAGAAGTTCTAAAACCCTATAAAAGTACAACAACCAGATCTTCAAGTTCAACTCCCTGGTAATCACTGCTTCTTCTTTCTGAACCCCGACAACGGCCACATCAAAAACATTGGAAGAATCCGACGTTGGCCATGTGGAGAAGATGTTTCACGAGAGAATAAGTTTTTGCTTCCTGGTTACTGTTTTCAAGCAACATGCAAGTAGACTAGCTGCCTTAATGCAGTTTGATTGGTATCAAAGTGGGTGACTTCTGGCAAGCTCTAACTTCAAGTTTGTGTGACCCTTTCATAATCTGGAGCTGTATTATTCTCCAGCCATGTCAAATAAGGACTTCTTGGGCAGCTCCTGGGAAATCGATTCACAGTCACAATATGTTGAGAGAGTTGGAAGAAACACTAGGTGTGGAAGAAGATAATGCTAAAATGCAAAACTAAAAATCAAGAAAAACATGAGAGAAAAAAATGTTTTTCATTTAATTTATTTAAAATTGTTTTTTTAAAATATTTTTTATTTAAAAATATATTAAAATAATATTTTTTTATTTTTTAAAAATTATTTTTAATATCAACATATAAAATTATCCGAAAACATTAAAAAAAATTAATTTAAAATAAAAATAAAAATATATTTTTTTTATTTTTTTGGAAAAGTATTCCTCGAGCACCCGATAGTCATTTCTCAAAGACACACATTATAAACTCTTCTTCGTGCCTCTTTGCACTTAAGAATTATATTTCTAATTACAAATCTATTTATATAGAAATATATAGCAAATCTCTCGTATTGATAAAAACATCATATTTTAGTGACTTTGTTAAAATATTTGGGATTTAATTTTGAATCTTTACGTAATTGACTTTAACTTTCTTATTTATAATACAATCTCATACATGATATATTATAAGATCAATATCTATCGTATTAAATTATTTTATCATTGTTTGCTTAATATATCCAAACACCTTGGATTATTTCCTATAAAAATCAAGTCATCAATATAGAAATATACAATAAGAGAATTGTCGCTCTCTTTTATCTTTATATAGATAGTATATTCATGGGGACATTTTACAAATTTATTTTTTAAGAAATACTCACAATGCATCTTTATATACCAAGCCTCTTATAAGTTGAAATTGCAGTCGGTGTTGTCTCTTTCTCTGCTGCATAGGAGGAGATCTCTCTCTTCTTTGTTTTCTCCTCCTTTTTTCCTAGCAAGAAGTTTATCATCCACCTGCTTGCCCTTCCCATTGTTCTGCATCACCCCATCGAAGATCCTACTTCAAAACCATATTTAACACTGGAAGGAGAAAATGATGAGCAACTATATATGGTTGCAAAGCAAGGAGTTGATCCTATTTCCAGTTACTTGAGCACCAATACATGGTTGCCATATATCTTATTTATACCCAACTTTAAGAATGTTGATCTCTGTTGACTCATGCATGCATGTTGTGTTTAAGTATACATCTTCTTCTTCCTAACCCCGGTCAAGCCATTTGCCACTCTCCTGAAGGTTGATGGTAATGGAGCCTTCACGCCTGTTCAAACTTCTGTCTTTTCTAGGGCAAGTTTTTCCTCTACAAACAAGCTTTTTTTATTTTTATTTTTAGGTTTTGTTTTTAAATTTACTTGGCAGGGTGCTACGACAATGCAAGTCTACTACATGGTGTTGTGGATGTAAAATACCTTGGTTGACCGAGTCTTTATTTCTGCTCTCACTTCTTCTACTACATAGAGTTTAGCTCCACGCAGAATGGGAATGGTTAACGGGAGTTTGTTTGTTTTTCATGGTTAAAAAAATATTGAATCTTTTTTTAATTATTTTTTTTGCTTTAATTTAATTTGTTTTGTGATTTTGAATTGTTTTAATGTGTTGATATCAAAAATAATATTTTTTATTTTGAACAAAAAACAATTAATTTTTATTTTTATATGACGAAATTATCCGTTAATCGTTTCAAATAATAATGGTATTACTATTCTTTATCTATGAGTATAGTACATTTGTCTCACCAAAACAAATCCTCATAATCATTGTAACTCTTTTTTTTTATTTGACAAAATATGTATATGTTTTTATTATTATTAATGAACAAACATCCTACTATATTGTTTTAGTTTTTTAAAAACATAATTATATATATATATTATGAATTTTAGAATATTTTTTTTGTTGTTGGAAATGCATTAAACACGTTAAATTTACCAGAGTTTCCATGGAAGTATAGCATTCTGAAAACGGGGACGCAGCCTATGTTACTTCTGTTCATACGCCTAAATAACATGGGGCATCTCGATTAGCTTAAAAATTTTACAGCCTATAAAATTGTCTGCTTAAATATATAGTCTCCCCCGTGAATCGTTGGAAAAAAGTCAAAGACTAGACTCTAAAAATAGTTGCAGTTACAAAATATAGTACACATGGAACCGGTGGCTGTCAATCTTCTGGTGTAGGCAGTATTTTCCTTGAAGCTCTTTGTTAGCCATATGGCAGTTTCCCTTGGGGAAACCTTTCCAGGTCCAAATGGTTTTAGCAGCACCCCTAGCTCGTCGTACCTTGCCGCTTGCAGTAATCTTGCACTGAATTCTAACAAACCTTCCAGAGCTTCAGCACGCTGCTGGAGCGAGGAGGTGTCAAACCTGCGCTGCCTCGTGTCCGATGAGGTGAGGCTTGACGCCCCAGCAGTGGCATTTTGATTGGAGGAATTGCTTCCGTCTTCTTCATCTACCTGAAACATGCCGAGTTCAATTCCTTGCCACGCCTCAGTGGTACTGGGCCTTGCAGAGGTTCTATCACTGAACTGGACTGTGCATTTATCCTTCGTGATTGAGCAGTCACCGTGACGCAAGGAGCTGGATGACCCTCGTGCCGAGGTTGATGAGGTTTTCCGGGCAGGGAGGAATGGTTCATCATGTGAAGCCAGTGGGAATTCAGCCATCCTATCGATTCGAGGAGCATTAACAGAAATATCCGGAGATTTTAGCTGGCGGAGGATGCTAATATTAGTCCCACTAGGAGAGTTTTGTATCCTGCCTCTTGATGGAAATGGCAAAGATGCTCTGCGAGCTGTCGGGTTGGCATTTTTAGTCTGCGTTTTTCGAGTGACAGGAAGCTGCAGAGATGATAAAAGGATGTGTGAGATCCAAATTGTAAAACTATCAGAAGTTGTTTATAATTTCTGCATTTTTGTATGTGTGTGCATGTGAGAGAGATACAGAAAGAGACATGTGCTTACAGATTCACATTTTCTCGCAGGCTCTGTCTGTCTCTTCATAGTGACAGAGGCTTTGGCGGGTGTGAGTTTTGGAGTCTTGGCACTGTTTGAAGGTTTTGAAGCAATTGATCTACAAATGACTGTTCCTTGGCTGCACTCGAGGGATGAATCTGATAACCTTCTATTCAAATAAATTGGTGTATCATGTATCCCTTCAGTAGAACACACAGAATCTTGCTCTGCTACTGATATACTTGGATTTAATGCCCTGTCATTACCAAGTGAATACCTCTTGTCCCTGTGAATTTTGCGAGGATTTTCTGGCACTAAAAATCTTGTTTTCTTCATGTAATGCGGTTCGGGCCATTGGAAAGGTAATGCATTCTGTCTAGGGCTGCTCATCTTAATATGAATCTTGAGGACGTAAGGCTGAAGATGCGGATGCCTGAGCAGCTCCGCAGCCTGCGACCGTGAATATTTTGAGTGAGAACAGAACACATTAATATGCCACGTAAATGCAAATGCTCAAATTTCCTTCTATTGCAATGGTTGACCTATTGGCAGTTAGAAGATGTCAATTTGTAACACAAAATGTATGGCTGTCATGTACATACCGGCAAACTATTGACTTAGGTGAGGTGAAGTGTTGCTACAAACTTATGGTAAATGCAGTGGCTTCCAATCAACAAAGCATACCAAAGCTTGCATGGTGCTCTTGTGGTGTTGTGGATAAGAGTTTAAGAGAAACTAATTATTTTTCCACTTGCCTGGAGATAATACTTAAGTGAATTTTAAAAAAAAATACTTTAATTTATTTTCTGTTTTCTGGCCAATTTACCTTTAGAGTAGTTTAGGATGAGTCTTGTTATTGGAAGCAAACAAAATCGCACAACAAATTTCACTTCCACAGCAGACCTTAAAACAGTTTACAACTCTTGGAGATGTTTTCCATGTGCAAAGTAAAATCAAAGAGAAAAAAAATGAAGTGGATTTTATGAATCATCTTGATGGTGGCTTATAGCCATGCAATGTACTAGATTCACATATAATGTAAGGTGCAGATTAAAACAGATCACACTTACACCAGGTCTAAGCTCTGGATTCTTTCGCAGCATGCTTTTAACAAGTCCACGGCTAGAAACATAAACAGGAACATGATTAGAAGATTAGAGGAACAGCAATAAAATCCAGTATGTTAAATATGAACAGCAACAACATTGGGAAAACAAATGATGAAGACTTACAAGGCACCAGAATATTTAGTTGGCAGTGGAGCCACTATTGACTTATTTATTTTGTTAATCAGTGCTTGCATATCCTGCTCAAGAGATGGAAAATAAAATCCATAGATAAATGAACAAAAATTAGAGCAGAAAATGCAAAAGAAAGCTAAAACACATATGGATGGGATGAGAGCCTTCTAGTGTTGATCATACTGATCAAATTGCAGACCAGAATGGCTAGTGAATGCAGAACTTGTATGTCCCAAATGACATCCACTGTAATGGCGCATAGTTCTTTCTTTCTTATTCTGTTCCCTGTTTGGTGGGAAGGCCAGGGAAGGGGGCGGGGAGGGAAGGTAAATCCTCTACCAAAAAGTCTTGGTGAAACTCAAACCAGAATATAAAATAATCTAAAATGATTGTTTTTCAGCTTTGACAGAAGACATAGTACATGCAGCAAACCTTGGGACTTTACAATATAAGAAAATACATGATTTTGGGGCAGGAAAATAACATATCGATGATGCAGGGTATCACTTGGAGTCCTACTTCAATGTAAATACATGAAAGCATGACTTGTTCGTCTTTGAAATTCTGCCAAGTGTAGAAACAAGATAAAAAAAAACTTACAAATGCTTTAAATGCAGGCCTATGAGAGGTCATTTCATATATGCAGCAACCTGGAAGACAAATTTTGAGAAGCATAGGCAATTGTGAGTAGCTGAAAGAGCAATCAAGAACGCGTGACCAATGCATACACATCAGTTCACTGAGCAACTTACCTAAAGACCAAATATCTGACTTAGAACCATAAGGTATGTCGGCAAGAAGCTCAGGACACATATAGCTGGGCGTTCCCACAACCTGAACATATAAGAGCAATTCCCACCGGTGATAAATCACATTCAAGGAAACTGAGATAAAATTTGAAGAGTAACCCAGCTTATGGGCTGCATTACTTACAGAGGAAGCAAGGTCATCTGAAGTTAATATCTTGGCAAGTCCAAAATCACCTGTACCAGGAAGGGTTGTAAATTATTCAGAAAAAAGTACTCCCCCTTTCATGAAAATCAGAAGGTAACGATCGGATCACTTACCAAGACGAATGTCTTGCTCTTTTGTCAAGAAGATATTGGAGCACTGAACAGATCATCAGGCTTTGTCAGTAAAATGCAGTTTCAATTATTGGCACTGGTTTGAATCTGAGCGCACAAAATACATGCCACTAACCTTGACATCACGGTGAAGAATATGGTTCATATGCAAGTAGTCAAGTGCCATAAGAAGCTGAACAAGCCACCTGCATAGCTTCTGAAACATTCAATGACTAAGAATCAGTTATTCAGTTGCAAAAGGATCCTCCAGATTGAAAATATGAATTCATAAAAAAGATTTATATGTTAAGGTTGTAAAATGAAAAGTGTATTTCCAAAAAAGAGAAGGCCTCCCCCAATCGAAAAACAAAAAGAAAAGAAACAAAGATAGAAAAGATTAAAAAAATAACCTCTTCAGAGAACAGCATGCCATTAGTTTTCTTTATAGCTTCTGCCCTGTAATAATAAGGAAAAGAAGAAAGAATGCCAAGCATGGCTAAGGTTACTCTAGGCTTCAAGTGAAAGCATGTTAACGCACAGTTCCAGCAAGAGTGAAAACTTACATGTCTCCTCCTTCACAATAACCTATAATAATGCACACATAGCAACCCTGACTCCAAAGCATACAAAAGAACCAGTGTTAGCCTATTTAAAAATATAAAAAAATCAACTACTCGTGTTTTAAGCTAAATCCCTAGATGACTAAAATATTTTTTCCCAACCTAACTGAATGATTTGAATACTGAAAGAACAAAACAATGTTACGCAGAAGTAGTGCAAATTTTGCATGTAGTTGAAAAAATGAAGCTTTTGCTAGATTAAATAAAGCATGTTGGAGTTCAGAAATATAAAATGTAAATTTATATGGAAAGTTGACTAAAAAAGGAGTAAAAAATAATGTCAAGCTTCAAGTAATGTCTGTCAATGGCATTCATTAATGATATAACACAACCATGAAGTTAAATTTCATGGTTTAACATTACCGTTAAGGATAGCTACTAGATGATGGAGAAAAATAGCTAGCATGCAACGAGTTTAAGGCATGTCCCAGAACGATTTAGTACAAGACTAATTGGACATAGGTCGACGATATCTGATTGCAAAAGCAGCAATCTATAGGAGTTGAGTCAGGAAGAGGATTTCAAAACCTTACAGAAAATATGGAACATTAAACACCAAGATTCTCTAAATAAAAAAAATGAACAACAAACCATGTAAAACCATCACTGATCAAGATAAAATGAGGAAGAGGCAAAGACATTCACTCATAAATAACAACAGGAGCAGTATACCTTTTCTACCCAGGAATCTTTGTACTCTACAATAAATGGACTTCGGATCCTAGAAATGAGCTCTTTCTGTATAAAACAGAAAAGGTGTTAGACCTGCAGATCCAGTATAATCTATCAAAGGTGCGAGCTAGCTCAACGATCTTTGTATGCATAGTACATTACTCTCGGCTAAATTACAAAACTGTTCTGTCAGCATTTCTGATGTACAGGTTCAATTATCCTAATTTTGAAGGGTATTTATATGTAAAACTGGTCAATTCAGGGCCTTGATAAAACAGTGCGATATAAGTGCTCTTTACTTTACATATGCAACAAAGCCAGTGGAAGCATTTGCTTTTCTTTTTTTCTCTCACAACTTTATCAGCAAATTTTAATTGCACGAACCATGTCAAAGCATAGCAGAACATGAGTTAAACAGAAACATAGGAGGATAACAAACATAAACAGAGGCAAGGTCAGATTTGGTGTAAGATGATGGAGATGAGAGTCATTCTGCCAAAGTCCTTTAAAAAAAAACAAAAAAAAACATTGACCTCTTGATGTGCAGATCGACGTGACCTGTCAGTCTGCCTTGCAAGCCTGATCTTTTTCAACACATACCTTAAATTGACATAACAATAGAATCAGAGTTGAAATGAAACCAATCACCTGAGTATATGATATTTTGTTCACAATTTATCATTGTAATGGTAGGATTTTACAGCAAGTGAGGAAGAGCAGAGTGTAAGTTTCATTCTCACTTCTTTTTTTCATGTTTATGCCTCACAAGAAGAGCTGAACCAAAAGAGCCCTTCCCTATTTGCTCTAATATTTCATATTGCTCCATCTGAGAGATTGAAATGACCTGCTTCTCTGATTTAGACAAAAAGAAATCCTCAACGCCATCAAGAGAACGCAATAAGGTAAAAACAAGAAAAAGCTACACTATCTGTAAAGTTACTCCATTAATGCATACACTACAAGCTAGCAAAAACTTCTTTCAGTAACAAAGAAAGGAGCTGCACGAAATTGACTAAAAATAAAATAAAATACTTGAGTAGGCCCTTGAAAGCAAAGAAATACAAGAATTATGAGAGCATTCTAGGTAAGCATGAATAATAAAATCATCAATAATTGCACAAATGGGAAAAAAATAACATTTAATGGGATGTTTATCAGCCAAAAAAAAAAGAAGAGGAAATCAAGGGAAATGAAATGAATATCTGTGAGTTTTGTTTTTAGTGGCAAAATGCTTCATTCCGCTATGAACAGATCAAGCAAACTATTTTAATTGTATAAAGCTCAACTATTAATGAAACTATCGATTTCTTACCAACCCCTAGTTGTTATAAAATTAAGCATCCTAAAGACCATATTTCCTGTCTTTTCTTCATTTTCTCAGCAACCAAACAATATCATTATCCGAAATAAAAAGGCAGACAGGGAGAGAGACTGTACAAAAAAAAATATCTATCTAAAGTAGCACATACAAAGACCACAAGTGCATCAACTAACTCCCTACATCACAAATCTTGAACTTCAAAACTTATCAATTTAAACAACTAAAAAATCCCAAGGGACCTTGAAAAGACAAATGCAGCTCCAAGAAATGCAAAGTGAACCAAAAACAGAAGAAGTTTTTACATTGACAAAAAGAAAGCGAATCAAATCTACAGATTCCACAAACAAAAAATAAGAAAAGAAAAGGAAGGGATGTACCTGAATGATGTAAACAGGTAGTAGATCAGAAGAGAAAGAGATGGATCACAATGTGAGCGAAAGAGAGGGCAACAAGAAAGTGGGGTTAGACATTTTCATGGAAAGACAGAAACTTGGGGGGCTAGATGACAGAAGTACAAGAAGAATGTGAAGCTGGAGTTGAAGAGGAAGTTGCAGCATTAGCAGCAACAGTGCTTCGTGAGACATTGATGTCTGTGTCTGTGTTTCTTGGAGTGAGAGAAAATGACAATTTTTGGTGTATATATAAAAAAGAAAAGGCAAGAAAAATGTTATTGGACCACAAGTCCTATGGATTCATAGACTATTGACATTAAAATGGAGAAGGTCATTAGGAAGGAGATTAGAGGGGCTAATTATTGGATTATATTACTATTTTTTTATATATTTTGTTTTTGGCAGAAAGCAACAAAAGCAGAGAGCCTAAACAAAGTTAGCCTAGCCCTAAAGAAAGAAACAAAACATAGACTCGAGCAGAGAGTTGATGCATCTTTTTGTAGGTGAGGAAGAGACAAAGTAGAGTGACAAATCACATGAAACTCAAAGAAAGTTAACACTAATGTAAGATTTTCTAGAGGGAGATAAACATGGGACCCTGTTTTTGAGCTTGTTGTATGACTATCATTAATATGTTAATCAAGTAATTATTTATTCATATTTGACAAATATTCCATTCCAATTTACAAAAGTTGGATTTGGATTTGGATTCTCTCGTTATGTCTAAATCTCACAATTGATTTTGAATTCTTCGATTTAGATTAGGTGAAAAAAATAATGATAAAGGGTTAAATTGTTTTTGTTTTTATAATGCATCATAATTATTTAATTTGAACTAAATGGTTTGAATTTGTGAACATTATGATCATTTTTTCATGAAAATAAGAGGATTCTAATTCACAAACTTAGTTTGTAAAGGGAAATAATTCATTTTTGAGAGGTAATTTTTTTCTCTTATCCAAATGATAATTTTGTTCATTTTCCAATTATCAAACTTTTGATGAAAAAAAATTAAATTATTCCTTGCAATCTAATTTGGAATATCATAGTTGAGAAGAGTATAAACCCTTTTCAGTAATTAATCTAGGCTCCTCAATCGTTTTTTTATTGTTTTTTTTTCTACCAAAGTGACGTGGAGTTTGTTGGGAGGAAAGGTTTTGAAATTATAAAAAAGTGAATCTTAATATATTTATCAATGCAATAATAATTATAAAATTTATTAACTAATAAATAGTGGCATCCCATCACTTAGACAAAGAGAGTAGTAGATAAGTATCTCTTTGATTGTTATGTTTGAGATTTCATATAAATTAAAAGTGTCTATAATTGACATAAAAGACCTTCTTTACAATTATAGGTCATTTACTTTAATTAAGATTATTGTAAATATATGTGTGTGTGTGAGATTTAATATTCTGATAAAAAAAATATTTTAGACGTATTAGATAAAGTGAGGGATATTAATTAAATCTTAATTATATATATATATATCGAAAATAGAAGTAAGAAAGAGAGGGAAGGGGGAATGACAAGTCAAAATCGAGGGGTTATTTTTCTTGCTTTATAGAGGAGTTGTGCTATGAAAAGGAGTGAAGGAAGCAGCGAGAAGTGGTCATGGGCTAAAAACATAATGAGTCAAAAAGAAATGAGAGTTAAGGTGAGGGACTGTCAGTTAATTTGTCAGCTTTCTGGGGCTCTTTTCATAATTACAAAATTCTCATTTTTTTTATATATAGTTTTATTTTAATTAAATTTTGGCAGTCAATTCTTGAGATCGATTCGTGAAGGGAAGAAGACCGACCGGAGGAAACAGAAATGGACCCCACAGCTGCTTCCACCCTAATGCAATCACGAGGCTAATTATCCGGCGCTTTTTATTCTTCTTACATGACCAAAATACCCTTCTTCGTTTTTGAAATTCCACTTCTTGCCCACTGGTTCAGTAATACTGCCCAGCCTGTCACGGCCTAGATTTCTGTACGCGGGGTGAGGTAGTTGTTTCAGAAGTCGGTTAAAGATTTTTTTTTAAAAAAACTATATAAAAAATAATATATATGTTTTATATACTAATATATAAAAATAATTAAAAAAACAAAAAAATTAATTTAAGTTAAAAGTGATTAAAAATATGGCTGGACCGCATGGTAATTGCGGTTCGGAAAAATAATTTTTTTATATTTGTTTGATATTATAGTAGTTTTTAAATTATTTTAAATTTTAAAAATAATTTAAAAAGATATCAATTAATACTTTTTTTTAGATGTTTTTCAATAGCTTGAAATGCTAATATAAAAAATATTTTTTTAAGATATTTTTTTTAATTAAAACCACTCTTCTATCACATTATCAAACACAATTTTTGAATTATATATCTTAGATAATCAATTTTCAATATAGAGTTTTCTTTGGGATCCATGTAGAATTATGATTTGTTGATTAACCAAACAACTTTAAAATCATAGTTGAAATAGAACACAACTTCTATCACACCTCCCTATATCACCAATCGAACTCTAAATTTATTTGGCTCTAAGACTTAAATTACATGTTGTTTAGGTTAACTCAAGTCAATTCAAAACAATATGGTTTCAAGATTAAAAAAATAATATAATTTTTGAAATGATTTTTGTTAAGAAAAACACTAAACTTATTTTAACTAGATCAAGCATATCATGAATTGATCTATGTTGGAAATTACATTGGATTGATCTACTAAACTATACCAGTTTAAAAACATTTGTCATAGCTAAAGATATTAATTACATTAGAAACTGATTATTTCAGGAAAAAGATTTTTAAAGCTGCAAATAAAATAAGTTGTTTTAGAATAACTAAATACATTTTTATTATTTTTATTATTTTAATAATTCATCCTTTTTTTATGTTTTTGTATCTGACTTTGTTGAGATTTATATGAATCTAATAGACTCGAGGGCTAATCTAGCAATCTAACAAGTTAATATCTTGTACAATAGGATAATCCTATGATACTTCATACATGTAAAAGGTTTTTTTGAATCTATGGACTCTTAAATGCTTAAACGAGTATTGTTTAAGAGAAAATACAATAATCTTTTTAGAGAAAAATTATGAGAATAGATATGCAATAAAAGAACATTTTATAACCCATGAGTTTTATCTTTTTTCTAAAGAGAAGTGGTTAAAATGCTAGCAAAATATCATTGATTTGTCATGATAAAATATATATAATTCATTAGGGAATAAAAATATCTCTGGCTTATCAAAGTAAAATATTTATGACTCATATAATTTAAGATTCTTCAAAGTTAAAAAAAACATAAGCTTGGAGATGATGGGTCTGACAACTCCAGTAGACTCATACATGATTGAGAGAGATATGAGACTTTTTTTTTATAGCTTTTTAAATCGTATATTTTTGACTTATTAGAGTAAAATATCTTTGACTTATAGTCTAATTATGAAATCTAAAATTCTTCAAAGTTAAAAAGGAGCTTAGACTTAGAAATGATGAGTTTGATAGTTCATCAGACTATACATATTTAGGCTCAATACTTGGTTGAACTCAAAGATAATAAGTGTGATAACTTTTTAAATTTCTATATATATGATCTCAATGATTGACTAAACCCGAGAATGTGGGGTTATTATCCTATTTTTTGTTAATAATTTAGAAAGAAAAAATCCATGTAAAAAAATAATATTAATCCATCATATTTCAATCTTAGATGAGATTCTTGTAAAGAAAATATTTATATATCTACTAGTCCATACATCAACGATCTCAAAAGAATTAAATGAAATATGATTAAAATTTTTGATAGAGAATGAACATTGTAGAGGAAACATGAATAAAGTTTGCACGCACATTCTTGGAATATTTTGCAGAAATGAGAATACCTCTATATATGAAAAAAAGGTTTATTTTTTTGTATGAAATAAAATAAAATAAAATAAGAGGCATTAATTAATTAATTAATAATATAGTGAAGTTTTTGTTAGCACAAAAGAATAATTTTTTTATTAATTTCTTAATAGAATACCAAATAGCAAATGCATGTAGTCCCGATTCATTAAAGAGAAGGCTTCCCTCTTTTTCAATTTGATGATTGCGCTAAAACCTAATTTGACTTATGTCCGCAAACTAAGTGCATGCTTGATTAACCGATTATTTGGAGCTTTGGTTGATATTGTTTTAAAATAGATTTTTATTTAAAAATATATTAAAATAATATTATTTTTTTATTTTTAAAAAAAATTATCTTTGATATTAGCACATGAAAATTATTTAAGAAAAATAATTTAAAATGAAAAAAAATTATTATTTTTTTTTCAAAAACACTTTTGAAACGCAATGTTAAACAGAGTCTAAGTGTAGATTCAAAGTTTTGTCTAATTATGCTTTAAAGTGTTTTTTAAATTATTATTTGTTCAAAAAATATCAAATTGATATTTTTGAAATATTTTTTATATGTAGTTTTAGTGTCAATAAATAAATAAAATCACTTGATAAATACTTTTAAAACACATTCTCGAACCAAACCTAAAAATCCAATTGCATTTACCAATCCCATGCCATGCATGAATCAAAATCAATTAAAAAAAACACCCTTTTTTCACACTTCAAAGGGGAATTTATAGTTAAAATTTAAGATTTTCTAAGCAAAGAATCTAGATTCACAGATACTAGGATGGGGAGTAATTTAAAAAATATAAAAAGAAGAAGTTTATTAAAAAATTCAACGAACCCTTTAATAAGTTGCTTGCATCCTACCACACAAGTACATTTGTGTCTGTAATCATCAAACATATTATAGTTGTCTGGTTGACAGTTGACACAGATTCATTAGTTGGCTTGGTTTGATTTTCACAGTTGATAGAAATTAATCACTGTACTTTACAGTCGATTTAATTACATTCAACTGTATCATTTATAGATCGATCAAAACACTCGCACCTAACCATTTAGTAGGTTTTCAATGATAGGAGATTAAGATTAAGTAGTTTGTTTTTTCCGTAGTTGCTAATATGATGCGTACTGGAGATCGATTCATGAAATTAATCGAGGTGCATATAAATATATTATTTATAGATCATATCATTTATATGATGGTCACCGAAGACTCACATGATCATTATTTTTAAGATCTGTAAAATTAGTCGAGATACGCGCAAACTAACTCCAGATATTTCTTCAAGAAAGGAAAAAACCCGATGGAGCAAGTCACTGGGATCTCACATTAAGCTCACTGGGGCTGGATCTTTTTCCCTTTTACGGTTGAAGATATTCATATAACTGCATGCTAGAGAAAAGTTGAAGTGCACACCAGAACAACCTTTCTCATTAATGTTCAATGCCATGTAAGGTGTTTAACATTGTATTTCAAAAATATTTTTGAAAAAAATTGAAAAATTTTGTATTTTAAATGAAAAAAATAGTGTTTTTATATCATTTTGACGTGCTAGACTCTCATCAGACAACTACACTTTTAAACAATCATTAAATATAAAACAAAAGAAAATGTTCGAGCTCAACCAACGAACACAAAAAGGTGATGGATCACCCGTGATAAAAAAAAAAAAAAAAAAACCAACCTTTACGTGATCCTACTCAATGGAGTGTTATCCCAACAAACCACGGTGATGATCATGCCTCCTTTGACTTTGAGGCAATCCAAAAGTTAGCAATTAAAAATCGAAGCTTTGTATGCTTGTTGTGAATGGTTGGAGGAGTCAATACGGTGTTCTTCTTAACTAAAGAAAGAGCTTTTCAATGTATTATTGGCAAGCACGATTATGGTTTAGGGCATGCCGCTACTAAACAAAAGGCTATTAACAACAGATTGATCCGGCAAATAATAAAGGGATTTGTTGTTAAAAAACATTAAAAACGAATTATTATTATTCATTGCATATAAATTAGCATTGAAAAATCTATTACTAAATTCTGTTGCTGATTTATATATTACAAACAAATTTTCCATTGTTTAGTTAATTATTATATTTCACCAATTTTACTATGTAGCTGCGCTAGCAAATATTATAAGATCTTTTATCTCATGTATCTAAATGTTAGAGAATAATCTAAATCATATCCGGGGTCTCATTTAATAGTTCAAGGTTTTAAGGGAGATGATTCCTTAACATGGTATTAGAGCCTTGTTAACCCAACAATCATAAGTTCGAATCTCATCATCATTTATTTTATTTGATAAAAAAATCAAGCACAAGAGTAGTGTGGGCCTGTATATAAGTTTCAAGCTCAGAGAATTTTCACTTGAAAGTATATATTAGATAAATTATATTTTAGAACTTCACCTAATAACTTAAATTTTTAGATAAAATGATTATTTAATACTAAACAACTCAGTGTGGCTCACCGGTTCCATCGACAACTATCATCATCTTCATAAGTTTGAATTTAGAAAACCCAACACCACATAAAGACCTCCTTTTTACTTCAAATTTAAGTTAATTAAATCCCATTTTCCTGATAATAATTATAAATAAAAGTCAAGTTTAACCCCCCTCTGCCTCCACACTTATTTGTAAAATCACAGCACTTTATTGGCAAGCACGATTATGGGTTAGGGCATGCTCCTGCACGTCAATTGTGGGTTTCATTTTCTTCTACTAAAAATGAGTCCAGTTAAAGAAGCGTGTTAAAAGGTGAGAGACGTCAGGATTACATTTTCTCAGGTCTTAGCTCATGAAATTGCTGGCTCAGCCTGTCATGCATGCTCGACTGGCTGTAATATCCATGGCGGAATTATTGATTTTTTTGGTGAGATACTGTAGAAGAACATGGTGAAATGGTACACAAAATGTCTAAAATCAGACAGGGATGGAAGATAAGAGTGTGCCACCCTCAACCAGAGTCCAAATTAACTCACATGACTCGGTCCTTGAACACCACTCAAGTTGGCAAGTTGATGTTCTTAATTTAGCAGCTGGATCATGAAATGTTAACCTGTGGTTGGAAGAGAGAAAAAAAAAAAGATCTTGACAGGATTCACCTCGTACCGACAGGACATGGGATGTACAGTAATGTTAGCGTTTAAAAACATATAGAAATAATAAAAAAAAAATAATTTTTTGTTTTTAATACAGCGTTTAAAAACACTACAAAAGTTAACTAAATGCAATTTTTCTTTTCAGATTTTAACAAGAATAAAATTGAAATTTAATATCAAACACCCCCTTTGTATCCTAACCAAAATATAGTGATAGCTAGATCAAACATTTAGTATGTTTGGTAATTGGTGTCGAAGTAATTTTTAATTAAAAATATATTTATTTAGAATTTTTTTTATAAAAAAAATAACATTGACATATCAAAACTAAAAAGAACTCATAAATTTATTAATTTTATATTTTTCAAGTAAAAACAACGTAAAAACATACAAATTATCACTCCAACAAACGGGTTTTTATACAATCTAACTATCTGATTGTGGCTCTAAAGGAAGTTTTGGATAATAACAATATCAAAAGAAAATCTATCTACTACTATTCTCATATAAACATGTGTGTCTTTCTATTGTCAAAAGAAAAAAAATGGAAATGTGAGGCGTGATGACAAAGGGTTTGAGATCTGCACAACAGATTTTAAGTTCGAGTCAGGACGTGTATCTCTTGTAAAAACCTAGAACAACGGGAGCTACAATAGTACGTTTTCCAGGGATGAGATTTCCTCAGAATAAAATAAAAAACAGCACATAGAACAACTGTATTTCCATGAGTGGTTGGGATGAAATATTTTGGAGGGCATGAACATCATAAACATGACTCACACGTTAAGTAAATCTTCGAGCATATACATGGCTCACACGTTAAGTAAATCATGCGGGGCAGAACATCAGATGAGCATGGCTGACATGCTGGGCAAATTCTGATGGCAGCTCAGTGAGAAGATCAGTTGAAGAGATATTAGTAACTGGATGCAGCTGTCAGGGTTTTTGCTGTGCTGTGTATATCTTTGATCTGCGCAAGCTGGATCTTGCTTGAACAGTGAAGGTGTGGAGACTCTTTCTGATTACAATGAATTGAAAAACATCAGTTTAAGGGAGGGATTATTGAGATAGAAAAAGGTTTCCTGGGTTAAAAAAACGATTTATGTCTACAGTTCTTGTTGGAATATGATAGTTTAACCTTTATAATCTCCCTATAAGTCTTATGATTTTGTGTTTTGAATATTCTATGAATAAATACTTGATTGTTTTAGTCCAGAAACAATTCCGGAATGTCTGTAAATTGTTAACCATGATCATGACTTTTGATCTCAGCTTTGGAACAAGGAACACATAGCTATCCAGTCTAGAGATATTGCAAAGTATGCAGAGATCCATTTTGAAGATGTGTATTTAGACTCTTTTATGATTCAAGCAATCAATCAATTTCAAAGATCCATATTTGTTTCATATTTCCATCTTTCATTTTATTTACTCTTTTTTTTTCCGATTAATATTGGTGTCCGGATCAGCTTACACGCACCTCGACTAATTGAATGTAACTTTCCAGTAATCATCATATTAGCAACCTCATAAGTTCGAATGTGAGATCACATGGAGAAACAAACTCCCGAGTTCATTTTATTTACTTTATTTATGTTAGTTGAAGATGTTATTATATGATTGTAGTTTTCTTAATTCTGTCCTAATTCCAAAATTGGGTTTTATAAGATCGAAGGTTTGGAAAGACAAATGATCTTTGTCGAAAAAATTAGATTCTGATGCAGACTTGCGATGCTTCGCTTTCATGGCATCACAGAGACAATGCAAATACAAACAAGAAACCTAAAAATACAGATTTCATGTGAAAATCTGACTTGGATTCGTATCTAAAATGGTGCAGATTTCTGGGAAAAAGAAATATATTCCCGTAGCTATTTTTCACAGATTGGATCCTTTAAAAAATTGGCTCCTCATGGCAATATTTTATTTTCAGTGAAAAAATGTGAGACCCCATCACCTAACAGTATCAAGGTTGTCAATACTGTTTGGGTTAATGTTTTGTTTTTTCCACTCTACTGAATATTTTGGTTTTGAAACATTTCGGGATTGTATTGTTCATATATAATTAATTAATTATATGTATAAAAAAAAATTAAATATAATTTTTATAGATGAATAGCAAAACAATTTGTTCAGGCACGAGAGAGGTGGTGGGATTTAATTTTTTTTTACTGTAACCGAAACGGCACAACTGAAAAAAACATTTTATGTTACAGGGAAATTCTCTTCAATTCTATAGGGGAATCACAAAAAGATAGCCATTTCTGTCCATTTATAAGCCAAATTGTAGTTTTAAGGCTGGTTTGCTCTCAAGTTTTGGAATTAGGAGTGAAATTCCATTTACAAAATTTATCTAAAAAAAAGAAAAAAAAATCTACTACAAGTCTACGACTATCCCTGTTAACAAAGCTTCATGGCCCATTTGTTTACCAGCAAATCCAGATTCAGCCACAAGCCGGGAAACCATGAACCGGGCTGGGCTTAACCCTTTCTTCCTCCTATATACACTGAGCCTGCACCAAGTTGGGCTACGATAACAGGTGGCCCACTTAAGCTTTGTACACAATGCTCTCTCAAGGCCCAAAAACATCAACCATTCTTTTCTTTTCTTTTCTTTTCTTTATATTTGAGGCTAATTATTATGATAAACGTTTTTATATTTATTTTAAAACATCAATAAATAAAATACGAATATTCAAATCTGTATAAATACGGTAAAAATCTAAACAAACTCTTCCTATCATCTCCATGCGTGCCCTGAAGTGAAAGCACCCAGCAGTAGAAAAGTCAAAACCCTCTTTAACAAAAAGAAGACAAAAGTCAAATCCTTAATACCACTCAGCTTAAAAGGTGGTGTACACGCACCCAAGTCAACCGGATGAGATCACTTGATCGTGTTGACTTGAACAATCCGAGTCAGCCATCACGAGCCGTCCGATCTATCTGGGACCCACAACATGACTCACTGGTAAACGGGTCCAGACTCACAACTCACTGACCTGTCTGATTTCAGAACAGGTCAGGCTATGTCCCTGCATTTTCATGGCTGGGTACGCAGTACATGAATGCAGCAGCGCCACCACCACCCTCACATGCGACGCGCTGCAAGAAAATCCACACGCGCAACGCATCTCCAATAAATTTATATTTTAAGAAGAAAATTGTAAAAATAAAACTCAATCTTGATTAATGTACCTAGAATAAAAATAATAAACCCCTAAGTAGATTTGTATATATATATAAAGGTGTTTTAGGAGGTGTTTGAGAGTGACTTTTAGAAAGCGTTTATTAAAAAAAATTGAAATTGTTTTTTATCTTCTTTTTTTTACTTTTAAATTATTTTTTAGTGTTTTTAGATCATTTCAATATCCTGATGTCAAAAATAATTTTTTTTAAAAAATAAAAAACATCATTTTGATGCATTTCTAAATGAAAAAGCACTTTCAAAAACAACTCGAAACCACACTTTCAAATAGACATTTACTTGAGACCTCACTTATTTATTTTTATTTTTATTTTTTAGCAAAAACCTTTTTTCTCCCTAGAAATATACAACAATATTTGGATACATATGTGGTATTTATAGAGAGGACCCTCTAGTGGGCTTGGTGTCAACAAAGATAAAAGAGGTGTTTGAGATTATATTTTAAATTTAAAAATAAAAAATAAAATTTTTTATTTTAAATTAAATTTTTTTTGATATTTTTAGATCATTTTCATGATATAAAAAATAATTTGTAAAAAAAATAAAAGAATATTATTTTAATACATCTTTTAAAAACACTTCAAAATCAAGATCAATAAAATTATCACATGCACAGAAAGAAAGATTATTATGATTATTATTAAAAAAAATTCAAAGGTTTTGGAGACATTCACCATAGGCATCCACATCTGTATAAATGTCTTCTCTGATAAGGTGGTCATGTGGTAGGTCCCATGTTGCATCAACTGAATCATTGTGTCATGTCTATGTGTTGTCGCTGTAGGTTTTTTTTGTAGTTTAGTGATAAATTAATTTTAAAACAAATAAAAAAATAAAAAAAAATATATTTACCAGCACTGCACTCTCGATGTATGATGAATTTGATGAGAGTAATGCAGATGTACTGTTCTTTATTAATTTAATCATCACTGAAAAACATTCTGTTGCCACATTTTGTCAAGATCACGCTTGGATTCCACGAAATCTTGAAATCTTAACCAAAATTCTAAAAATTTAATCGGTATTTATTAGTGAGGGGTCTTACGGTGCTCGAAGACTGAGAATTTTTGTTTTTTTTTTGAAACAATAATTATAAATAGAATATTCTTTTTACTTTTAGTGGGTTATGGATTTTATTATATCTTTTATTTATAATAATTTTTTAATTTAAAAATGAGCACAAGAAATAACTAATAGAGGAAGACTAGTTATTTCCTAGCACCATAAGTTTTTTTTTTAATTAAAAAAAAACTAGAATATTGCTCCATACATATAATTAAACTGAACAAATTTTAGTGCTCGATCCATGGATATGAAATTCACAATTTACATCGAACCTTATTAAAAAATAAGCTAGTTATATATATATATATATATATATATATATATATCAATTTACAAGATTGAGTAGGGTGTAATATCATTATTATGAATCCTTGAATTATGTGTAGAATGAAATTAAATTAAAGACAATGTTTATGTTTTAGCTTTTTTTCATGCGAAAATAGAAATTATAAACACATTCATGCTTATATATATGTATATTTGAATATTCCAGCTGGGTTCGAAAAGTAATGATTCGTGCTTTCCTTTTCGACTGGCCAAAGCTATGCAAATTGTTTTGGTTTTACTTGGCAAGAATATTGAAAGGGAGGGCTAGGACAAATTCCATATAAGGAAAGCCAACTTCTTGAAGAGAAAATTGAGTGCAGAAAATTATATATACAATACAACAATTATTTTAAATCTGAACTGAAGAAACCTGCAGAAATCAAGTCCTCAAATATTATTTTTATTTTTATTTTTGCTCTAAAATTGTCGGTGCCCACTAAAATACAAATCTGACATATCTCTCCTCCAAAATACATCAAAACAATTAATGTCAAATACAAAATCAAAAATTAGAATACCCACTTAATTATCATAGTCCTATGTATTATTATTCCCATTACCACATAGAAAATCAAAATTAGAATTCAAAATCAAAAGGCGGTGCTTGAGCCATATTTTTCTGATCACCATCAGTACCAACATGCACTGTTGAATTACTAGTCCCATTTTGAGATGAGCTACTATGCCTGGTTTCCGACAAATTCGACTGGTTTTCCGGCGAAGTCGACCGGTTATCCGGTGCCACGAGTGTTCCTTGATTGTACAGAGCGCTTAATTGGTGAAAGTAAGGACACGTCCTTGAATCCATCGACCTCTTCTTGTTAACATCTTTCGTTTTTCTAAAGTACTTGTTTATGTTCTCCCATTTTTCCTTACATCTCTTTGCACTCCTCCTGTAACCGGATTCCAGCATTCCCCTGCGAGATTCGTTCCCACAGTGGAGCCTTTGCCGATCCATCTTTATCTTCATTGTTGGTGTAGAGACTGCACCTTAGGTTTATCAGAGCTAACACCTCATCTCTTGGCCATCTCTTGCCAATGTCATCTTTATCACTGGATGTAGACTTTGCCTGCACTTTTTTGTAAATTAGCAACGCGTTCGGTGGTCCTGATGAGCTGCTCTGAGAATTGAGAGAATTAGGGTTTTGGGGGGCTAGTACTGCTTGTGTATTGGAAGTCGTGGGCACTAGTTGTGGAATGTTTGGGGGAGAGTTGATTTAGGGTTTCGAGGTTCTTGGTTTTCTGTCCATGGAGTGTTGGTTTTGTCTAGAATGGATGATGATGTGGGTGCTTTAGCTTTGCTTTCGTTACTAACAGGATTAGGGTTTTGTGCCCGAACCAGGGAAGATGAACTGGTTGCATTTAAAGAGTTTGGTATAGCAAGATCTGGTGCGGTTTTCTCTCCAAAAATTTCAGCAGAAGGATCACCTGATGTGAATTTTTTCAAGAACTTGATTAATGTAGCTTGTCTATCACTTGCAAGAGCTTGTTCGTGTGCCCTAATCTCAAGTTCCTTGTCGATCTTGTCCATCTCTAGCTTCTTCCGAGCTTCTTCTTTCGCAGCCTTCTCCTCATCTCTCTTCACCATATCTTCTAGAAGTTTAGTATGCATCTCCTCCTGTTGAGCCATCATCGTGTTCACAATATCCTCGCAAAGACGCTTGAAAATCTCAAACTTCTCCTCCCTTTTTCTTTTATTGATCTTTGATTTTTCAACCAGTGCTAGCTTCCCGTTATTATCTTGATCATCATCAGTTTGGTTTCCGACCGTTTGATCAATTCTTGTTTCTTCTTCCAAGTTCTGTCTCATCTTGTCTTGTTCTTCATCTTCAGTACCTGGCTTGTCTATCTTTTTGTTCCTTTCTCCAGCTGTAACTTCCTGGCGAGGGTTTTGATCTCCATGATAAATCTCTTCTAACTCGCCAAAGCTAGTCCTGTAATTCTTGTGGTAATTGATGTTGCTATTGAAGTATCTGCTTTCTTCTTCAAATTTCTCTTTGCACTTCTCAGCACTCCTTTTGAAACCAACCTCTGCAAGCTTCCTGTAGCCATCATAAACGTGTAAAACCATAAAAACCTGTATATTATTAGCATTTATTTTCTGCTTTCCATTAATTATCACTCCCAATTGTATAATATACACAGACAAGTTCTTCTTTAAATACTGTCCACCTTATCTCTCTCCTTCTCTCAACAATTAAGTGTGTTCGTCTGTGAGAGAGAGATTCAGAATTATCCCTACACAAGATACTGATCATATACTTGAAGAAATTAAGAACTTATCATAGCATAGCTTTTGCTAATTAAGGATTCACTTTGACCAGATATATAACTAGTTAACCTCAGCAACAAAATGCTGGAACTAGCTAATTAAAACCATGGCCAGTACGTACACTAGTGTTTGATTTGTGACCCAGAGAAAAGATGGAAAATGGAAGAAGCATAATTAAGCAAAAACATTAAAATCTCGATGTGTATATATATGTATCGCCTTAATTACCTTGATACATGTTCCCAGGTGAATTCAGGAAACCAGGCCTCCATGCTAGATCTGATCCTCAACAGTGCAAGAACTTCTTCATTAGACCACGGATTGACCAATTCCGTTATTGATCTTTCTCTCTCGAACTGATCCAAATTCATAGCCACCAGGTTACTCTCTTGTTTCTCACCATCTTTGCCGGCGGGCGAACCTTGGTGCAATGGGTGCAAAAAGCTTGGCTGCAGTACGGGTACTTGCTGAGAAGAAGCAGTAGTGTAAGGATAAAAGCTAGGGTAGGTGGTAGAATTAGAGGATCCCTGAAGAAGAGGAAAAGGTGGAGGAAGTGATGCTGCTGTTCTTGAAGCCATGAACTGATGGAATTGTTCTGGGACTCCCTCAAACATCTTTGTTCGTCGTGTTTGTGTTCTCTCCCTGCAACTTTTCCTTGCTCGCCTTGATTTGTCGCCGTAAATTGGCAAACTAGAGAATGGTATCGCACAAAACTACAAAAACTTTCATCTCTCTCTCTCATTTATCAAGGACTTTGTCATATAATGGAAGGCTAAGGATAGCCCACCACACCCTTTTGGAGGAAAGTGAACTCACTATCCTATGAGAGAAATGGACAGATTCACACTGTGTTTGAAGGTGGGAAGTGCAATACATAGCCGTGGTTGAGAATGGGGGTGGTAGGCTAGAAAACGATAGTACTTATTATTGTATTTTTAGGTCTTTCAGAATCCTATGCATTAGCTGATGCTCATGATGGTGTAATTAACAGCATTGGGATGGCAGGACACGTGAAAACATGCAGACACTGGGACCAAATTATTTAAGGAAGGAAGCCATGGGGGTTTTTTCACATGGTGGTACCGATAATGATAACAGTGATAATTTTGTTTTGATTTATGTTTTGTTTTTTTTAATTAGAATAAAATGTTTTGATTTTAGAGTGTTTTGGCGTGTCGTTTTAGGATTTTAATATATATATATATATATATATAATTAATTAAAAAATCAAATCTAAAAATAAAATTATTTAGAATTGTGCAATTTAATCTAAAAAAAACACAGTAAAATGAATTTTTCTGAATAAAATTATGAAGATATATAATATTACGAGAATATCATTATCAATCTCGCAAGGTCATTGTATTTTTTGATTGCTCTAAAATTTTAATATAATATATATAAATATGTCAAGAGACTTCTTGTAAAATTTCATCTCAATCAAACGGTCGGACTAAGAAATATGATTGATATTGCAAAATTATTCATTATTTAAAAAAACACTATTTGGCCGAAACGGAACGGGCAGAACGAGACCAGATACGTTTTAGCCGGTATTTAGCCGAAAAAACCAGAAATGGAATGGAATTTAAGCCAAGGAAACAACGACACTATTTAGTCTCTCGTTTTTTAACTAATACAAATATTTCGGCCGAAACAGAACGAAACTGGCAACCCCTGGTATAGATGGCTACAACAGCATTTGCACTGCTTTGGTGAGGCCAGCTCTTCTAGTCATGGGTTTATTAACTTACAGCTTCAAGATTGCCATGTAATTTCATGAATTCTTGAAGAGTTTAATCAGGTTTTGGATCAACGAGTGTGATCATGTGATAGAAAATCTTTCGAAAGATGACCGGATTCTTCCTGGGTTTTCAAATTTTCTTTTAATTAATAGTAATTCTATAGTGTTTTGGATGAACGAGTTGGACTAATTGTGAGGCTGGGTTGGGTTATTTTATCAAATGTCTTCCCATCACATTTATGTTCCTGAAAACAATAAAAAGCAGGCGGTCTTTTCAGGATGATAACAGCTGAGGTTTTAGGAATCTTCCTTGTCCGGAAATTAAGGCGGTGGGGCAAAGCCAGCTCGCCTGATTTCAGTCTTGGGCCCGGAGTGCAAACCGTCCTGGACTGGGCATTTCGTCCCATTTCGTGCAGAAAGTCACCCGTTGGGCCTATTCCTGGGCCCCCACCCAGCTTACTGGGCCCCCAAAGTCTTAGCATGTGTTTTTTATAAGTTAATTTGAGTTATTTTTATAAAGTTCCTTTGAGTCACTTTTGATATAAGGTCATGTTAACTTATCTTTATCATTTGAGATATTTATTTAAATAATTATCTCAAATTGAAAATCATAATTTAAAAGCTATACTAGACAGATTATTAATATATTTATTGGCTTCATCGAGATTGAATACAAATTATTTCATTAAATCATTAAGTTCGTCTGCATTTTGGATTGTAAACAAGAATAACATGGATGATGGGTGGCCACAGCAAACTTTCACCAAGTAAAATCAAATTTTTGTTATTGATTTTTTTTTATAAAAGTTTTGTTTATTTTTAATTTTATCATTCAATCCCAAATTGTCATATATATTTTTTTGATTTAGTTTTTTCCTAATTTCTTTTATATCATTCTTTTTCTTGATTTAATCATGCAGTATTTGATTTATTAGGGATTGAGCTTCATGATTTTTCCACATGTAATGCTCCCGATCTAATAACCCAAATCACATATTTGAAACTCTAGAGGAAGTTTTTACATCCTATCTTTTAGTTTTTTGTTTATTTCATCATTCATCATTATTCTTTTTTTTTAAAATAATTAGTGAATTGTTTTTTTTTTATCTTGATTTCATGATTTTGAAATGCGGGTTTGACAAAGTCTACTCATACTAGTTTGCTTTTTATTTTTAAGGTAACTCGCATTGACTCACTAAAAGTGTTTTTTTGTTTAGATAATCGTGACAACTTTTTTTTTATAAAAAAGAACCTTGTCTATTTATTATCATTTTTCTTATGTTTTTCATATAATTAAAATAAAATCAACTTATATAACCAATCAAATATATAAGACAAGCTGTAAATATCTTTTTTTTAAAAACACACACTGGTAATACATTTTTTATGTATAAAAAAATCATGTCTAGGGAGGACACGTTCATTAAAAAAATAATAATCTAGCATGCTATTTTCTATGCTAGGTAATTATTATTATTATAATTCTATCTAATTCCGAGGATATTCTTGGTATATTCAGAAACTTTTATGAAAATAATATTTTTTTCCAGATATTGGTTTCGAAGTTTGAATAGAGGAATTAAAGAAGGAATAATCAATATTATCCGTACAGCTCTGCACCCTTACCCATAAAAAATGGCTTGTCGCCAGATCAAGGGTCAGATTACTAGATCGATGGATCACTGATAGTGACTGACTAACAAGCATAGGCGCGGGTGTATTGTTTTTATTTTTATATTTTAAGAGTTTTTTTTTAAATATGTTGCAAAAAAAAATTATTTTTTTTAATTAAATAATTTTGATGTATTCTTTTAAAATAATTTTTTTTAAAATAAAAATTTTTATTTTAATATGCTTTCAAATAAAAAAAAATTGCTACCACATTACAAGCACTTTTTATATATGCATAAAATAGTCTATTTTCAATTCAACAACCATTATAGCTATTATATTAAAATAATAATAAAAAATTAAATATTTTAAAATACAAAAAATTAAAGCTAACTGAAATCGAAATTGACTTTAAACTTCTCCAGAATTTAATTAAGTGACTTGATCATATTTTATTTTTTAAAAAAAAATACAATTTTATTAAAAAAAACAAATAAATTTAAGTCAACATACTAAAATAACCTTGAACAAAGTCATGAAGGGGCTAAAGTATGGTAACTGTGCTTCTATTTTTTAACAGGGCACATAGACATGTGAATGGTTCATCACTGGATGATCTATTTCCTATTGCTTTATATGCAATAAATTCAATTTCAAATTATTAGTCAATGAATTTAATTGAAAAAAATATATTGATTTAACATTAATTTATCATTTTATGAATAAAAAATTATTAGTAATTGAGGGTGTTTGAAAACGTAGTAGGAGTTATTTTTTAAAATATTTTATTATTTTTAATTATTTTTTAGTTTTAATATCATCATGTTGAAATAATTTAAAGAAAAAAATAATTTAAATAAAAAATAGACGGGCCTGTATTTTATCATGAATAGTTTGGACAACATAAACTATTTTTAATTTTTTTTAATGATTAATTAATTTTTAAAATTTTGTTTTGTTCAAAGATAAATTCACATAAATTTAGTCAATATTATGAATTAATTAATATATCAATAAAAAAAACTCAAATAAAACATAGATAAATGACCAAATAAGTTGGATCGCACAAATATATCATAGAATCTGAATTTCGATACCCAAAATAAATAAAACCATGGAATTTACAAAAATTTCTAGAAAGCTCTCCACCTAAACCTAAAACCTTTGTTTGCCGGCCAAGTCAGCCAAAAACTCTTCTTTCTCGTAAAACCCTGGAAGACTCGAAAAAATCACCCCCTTCTTCCTTCCTCCAAACCTTTCCTTTTACCGAAAAGGCAAGTAGCCCCAAATCAACAATAACCCTAGACCCTTCTTTCCTCTACCAGCTAAAATCCCTCTCCCTCTCGGAAAACCCACGAGAACCCATAAAAGTCCAATCTTTATCTCTCAAGAAAACCTATATAGATCCAATCTTTCTCACAAAAACTCCATAAAAATTCTATCTTTTTCCCCTGTAAGATCAATACTTTGAGCACAGAATGAATGGCCCAAATGATCACAAGTACAGAAAATACCATCCATACCAAGACCTCTACAATGTTCCAGCTCAAAACCTCTACAACCTTCCAACATCCCCTGAATTTCTTTTCCAAGAAGAATCTGTAAACCAACGCCGTTCTTGGAGTGAAAATCTTCAATACTACACAGGCACAGGTTACTTATCTGGAGCTATATTAGGCGGCGCTAAAGGTTCTATTGAAGGAATCCGTTCCGCGGAGCCTGGGGAGACATTAAAGTTGAGGGTTAATCGTGTTTTGAATTCTGGTGGTCACGCGGGTAGGAAATTTGGAAACAATTTGGGTGTTTTGGGACTAATGTTTGCGGGGATTGAGAGTGGTTTGATTCATTGGAGAGATACTGATGATTTGGTTAACACTGTTCTTGCCGGTCTTAGTACTGGTGCTATTTATCGTGCTGCAAAAGGGCCTAGGTCTGCTGCTATTGCTGGTGTTATTGGAGGGATTGCTGCGGCTGGTGCAGTTGCTGCGAAGCAGGCTGTTAAGAGATATGTGCCTATTTGAAATTTATGGTTTTGGGCATTATGAGATTAGGGATTTATGGGGGATAATTTTTTTTTTGGGGGTGGGGATGGCTGTTCGGTGATATACGGATTCGTTTAATGGATTGGCGCTAATAATTTGTTTGACAGTACTTTGTAATTCTATTCGTTGACTTGGCATGTGTTCTTGCTCTCATTCCTGTTTAAAGGAAGTTTGGGCTTCTAACTTGAACATTTATTATAAAAACGTTGTTTTGGTTATTTATTGGCTAGAAATTGAATTGTCTGTTGCTGTTTTGATGGGGATGAGTAGTGTATAAATGAATTATTTTTTATGAGCATTGTTGCTTTCTCGTGATCGAACCTGCTAGTTTGCTCTTACTTTGCTAGCATGTTCCTTTTTGATGGATTATTTGAACCTATGAATCTGTGTGTGGCTGTTCAGGTTTTTGGACCATGTCATGATCTCTCTGTGTGATGCTATTTGATCTTTTCAGGTTTATTCTGTTTTATAATTTCCTGACATGATTGGTGATGTAATGTCGCAGTTTCATTGCTGTACCTTCACCATTGATTGCTTGCCTGTCGGGGCTTCGGCTTGCTATATGATGCTAGTTTTCCATGTAAACGTGATATTTTCAATACTTTTATTCTTTATAGGTTTATTCTGGTGTTCTATACGGACGAGATCTGCTGGTGTTTTCAGTGGGAATTGGATGAAAATCTAGGAATTAGTGGGAAGAAAAGATTTGGGAGTAGTAGACAATGTTTCTCTCAAGTTTGAGGTATACTGATCAGTTAGTGCACAACAGAGTTCTCTATACAATATCATTTAGCAACACATAACTGGAAAATCTCTCTTTGGCTCTAAACTTTTTCTGGAGTTTACTGTCGATCATTTGGTGGTCAAAAAACTCTTATGCCTTGACGTTTTGTGGGAAAGAGGATGGTGTGGGGTCTAGAATTCCGATGTTGCATTCTGTTTCCAGATGAAAATAGTTGCAAATGGTATTCATATATATCACATTGCGTTTGATGGTTGTAGATTGTTGTTGTCTCTTGAGAATTTTGACTTCAGAAGCGCTTTGTTCCTGAAATTGATCAACATGCCTAAAATGGTTAGATGTGTAGCAAAAGTAGTGGCTAGCTGCTTATATATATTATCCAGAGAATCCCATAGTGCAACTTCTTTCGAGCTTCATTCTCCAAACATGTCTTGAGAATTGAATTATTTCTGGCTTGCTAAATTCTTAACTCCCAAATCATGTATTTTTTCTCGTAATTAAAATGGGGACTTTCTTCCTCTATCGTGATTATGTGGTAAATTCTTCAACGAATGATTAAGTTCCTTTGAATCTATCTCTCTGATTTTTTTTTTCATCTTCTAAGTATGATGTCATCACCAAATGTCTGCAGGTAGTTGAGTATGTGGGAACTTTTTTCAATTTTCCTCTGCTTAATTTATAATCATTCCACGCGTTCAATTTTGCATTTATAGTGCTGCTTATGTTTTTTATTGATCAGCTTTTCGTTTCATTTCATTTTTTTCCCGAGTCTTGGGTGGTTCGATAGGTGTTCAAAGTCTAAGAAGTCTGTTGCATGCATGCACTTAGCTTTTGGACACAGAATTATTTCTTTGAAAGATAGAATACTTGGAGATGTTCATTTTTGAAAAATCCGTCCTGGCAACGCTTAAATCAAGTAAATTTTAGTGTGCTGAGGCATGGAATAAGATCAAAGTTTATGGATTTTGCTTTACACGTTACTTAGCCAAGAGAGGTTTCATTATGATATTTACAGATTTGAAGTTTCATTAAAATTGTGCTGCAAGGTTTTCATTGATGTCATGGGTGATCGTCTCAGTCTCAAGTTATTCTGGAATCGAAACATATCGATTATGGTTTTCATTTCGGTGACAATTTTCTTTCAAGCACCATAGTTTAGGGCAGCTCTTACATTTCTTATTCTCTCTCGTATGATTCTTTAAACACAGCTTTCCTACTCTGACATCACGTTGTCAGCCCTGTTGTGCAACTAGTTCCACGACATGGGTCTTCTAAACTGGCTTGCACAGAGAGATCCTACCAGTGCAGGGATAACTTGGAATGACTCTCGAGTGTGAGATCTATGCCAGTCACCTTGCAATATCGAGATAGTTGATGAACTTTTGTCTGACAAAAAGAAACCCAAAACGTGATGCAGGAAACGTATCGAAATATAAACTTTCTCAATATAAAATTGAAATAAATTTCTTTTTCAACCCTAGAAGTTGAAATGGGAATGACTCGTTCTTACTCTTAGCTCTTGCTGCTGAAATGTTTTTTAAAAGAATAAACGAAAATAAATTTTTTGCCTGAATGAAAACATTCCTAGTTCATCCCATCTTTTAAGAGATCTAATTTTAAATTTTAAATCAATAAACATCACTCATGAATATCTAATTTGTTACTATTTTTATTGAAATACAACAAAAATAACAGGAATAAAAACAATTCTATCATTCAACAGAACATTTTGATAGAATTACCGTATAAAAATATGAACATGGTAAATACTTTAGATTATCCTAGATATTGTGAGAGTATTGATAAATAATATAGATGAAAGAAACTCGTGAAGTTATGATAAAACTTACAAGTGTATAACTCTATAATTACAAAGCCTTTGACTTCAATGATAAATAAAATTAATTAAAAATGACACGTTTATGTAATTCAAGGATATCTTATTAATAAGCTAATTATATATTGGAAGAAAAAGAAAAAAAAGACAACAACGATCGGCACCGTCCACGTGTGAAGCTACCTAATTATTGACAAGAACATATATGTATTATATTCACTAATAAAGACGAAAAAAGTAAACAACAAGGACTTTACAGCAGCAGCTTCGGTGCAAGTATTGCTCACGTTAACTAAAAAATTTAGACAATAAATTTTAGCAAAATTCATCTAGAAGGAGTTTTGAGACTTGACAATGGAGATTAGGGTTTCTTTGTCTCATGTGTACCCAAATGTCAAAGATCATCAAACGCATCAAATTGACTGCAATACAAGGCACTCTTTTTTTTTCCTTTTTCTTCTTCTTTCATCAGAGACCGATTCCAACGTCTGTAACGAATCTTTCAAACTAATTAATGCTTGATATCTGTGTTAATTTAATCTTTGAAATTCTCTTTAGCCATCAAGAAACCACTTCGAAATTGTATTCTTGTTTGGAGGCTTCTATTCTTTGTGAAGTTTTCTCTCTGCATTGCTTTAATGGCTGACTTCTAGAATCTCAACCTTAGATTTTGTTTTATGTTAGAAGATAGACAGAACCTCAGTTGGAAAGTGGCTGTGCAGGTTAAGGGCTTCATTGCTGAGTCTATTATCTCCTTCTGATTTCTAAATTGTTGTCCAAGAATTACCGAGTGCTAGGGTTATTATTTTTCCACTAGTATTTTGATTATTGTTTTGATATAAAAGAGACAAAGAAGTTAATTAATTTAGATTTTTGAAGGATTAAAATTCATTTTAAAACTGCAAAACGCCAAACAAATAGTAAGACTTTAAAATTAGACCTTGAATGATTTTTCAGAGGATCTAGGTCAATTGTTAAGTATAAACTCTATTTCTCCAAACCAAATATTGCGAAATGACAAAGTCATTTGAATGTCTAGACTAACAATAAAATGTTTGAGCTTATGAAAGACCATAATTTAGGTTATTGAAGAAATTTTGATTATACCATTCTTTACTCATTGTTGGTGTTCTTGTTCAAATTATCATTTTTCATTCATCTTTTTTAAGAATAATATAAATTATATTTCAGAATTTCACTTAATAATTTAAATTTTTAGACGGGATAGTTAATTGATATCAAAACTTTGTTGATCAAGTGATTACGAGTTTGAATCTCATCACTCTTATTGTATTTGATAAAAAAAACAATTAAGCACAAAGTAGTAAGTTTATGCAAGTTTCAAATTTAAAATAATTTTTATTTGAGAGGGTATGCTGCAGAATAATATAAATCATATCATAGAACCATTTAATAAATTTAAAAAAAAATTCAATAATACATGTTGGACCCACATCCCATATTCTCAATGTTTTGATTTTAGGTTTGATGAAGAAGCAGATTTAGTCTATGATTTCTCTCGTGATTTTTTTTGTCCACTATACAACGTAATCTGCCCTTACTTGGCCAAACCTAGGCTTGAGACTTGTTCAATTTATAATGCACTGGAGCTTAGGTAAAATAACAATCTAGAAGGAAGAGAAGAAGGATTCAATGTTTCTAAATTGTTTGATTTATTTTATTATAATAAATAGACTGACCATGGACAATGAATACAATTCAAAGGGAAGAAAAAATCTGCAGAATTGATCCTATCTGCCTACACAGAAGCTTCTGTCAACTTAACTTTCTTGTTCTGGTGATAAAGAGAAAAAACTAGAAACAATTAACAATCATAATCTGATAGTGTCTTTATCTCAATTCCGTTTGTTTGGATTCCAAGAAAACTTTCAAGTCTTCTGTGATCTATAAATACACACCTCATTAAGTGCAGAAAGCACATCCTTTAGCCTTCACTGCAAATCACTTGTTCTCTCAGAGTTACAAATGGCTTACTCTAAAGCTCTTCCATTTGTAGCTGTTCTTCTTGTGGTGCTACCTATGGTTGCCATGGCAGATCTTGACAGCAACCACACTGCTTCTTTCTATGGTACAAAACTCTGTCTATCCCGCTCTTTCCATACAAACACAAACACGTTAGGGTAAAATCTTGTGTAGATGATTTGATTTGCTGTTTGTGAATTGCAGAAAAACTGTGTGAAGAAGTGGATTGCGGAAAAGGAAAATGCGTTGTAGACAAATCATACCCATGGAACTACAAGTGTGAATGTCAATCTGGATGGAAGCAGGCCCTATATGATAACGATGAAGATGAAACTGAGTTCCTCCCTTGCGTGTTTCCAAACTGTAAACTCCTTTTCTTTTTGCCTTTTCTTTTCTGAACTTCATCCAGGAACATGGTACATGGAAGAAGCAGAAAAAGACATCTTCTGATGAATTAAAAAGACAGATTTTGTAGTCTTACACATGCAAGTAAACTTGGTTCATTTTCTTGTTTTTTTGTTTTTGCAGGTACTCTTAACTATGGCGCCGGCCAGCCAGCCCCACCTCCAGTTCCACAAAGGAAGTTCCCCGGAACATCTCCGCCTTCGATCGTAATCACCATAACATAAGACCTTTATTCACATAATATAAGATTAAAAAAATACTGCAGTCCTGCCTAATACCCTCTCTCTCTCTCTCTGCGCCACTAATTTTCTGCCCTGTTGATCGTGTAGCTTGCTATTGGATGTACTGTGGAGAAGGTCAATGCACAAAAAATGGAACATACAGACACACGTGTACATGCAATCCTGGTTTACTCTAATCTTCTCAACATCTCTTACTACCCTTGCTACGGCCCAGGTAAGAACTTTTACAAGAAGTTTAAGCAGTGAATTCTGATGGAATATCAAAGCAACAAACTTTAAAAACTGATCTGTGCTATGGTTTTTGTTGTTAAGCTACCCTCGGATCTGATTGTAATGACATTATTAAAGTCGCAAACTCAACATCATCTGGAAATGGAACAACCACAGGTTCTAATCCTGGTGAGAATACAAACCAAATATATCACCCAGTTCTTGTAACATAAAAGATGTTATTTCAGATTTTGATGATTTCTCATTTATTTTTGTTATCCAGCTAGCACCATTCTTCCAGCGAAGTTCCAATGGATGGTTATTTTGCTCATCTCTATGCTTATGGCTCTGAAGTAGGATGAGAATCAGAGGAGGATCCTGGAACCAGCTTTACAGTTTCGTGATATGAGATACTTGATTATACTCGCTAGTAAATTTCATTAGGTGCATCTTTCGTTTGATTCTTCACCAGATTCTTATGTAGAAATTCAGTTTGTATGCGAATAAAAGTCGGAACACTATAGGATCCATTTGGTTTTTATGTATTTTTATTGATTATTTATTTATAAATAATTGAGCTTGTGAAAAATATTTTATCTATTTTTCTCTTTGGATTCAAGTTATCCACAGAGATCCAAAGCAACAAGATCCAAGTAGCTTCTGGGACGAATGATATTTGTTAAATGGCCATCTTGTTTCGATGATTGATAATTCAAATAACATGGCAATAACAATATCAAGAATGTAGTTTAAACTGTCGTAGTGCAGCTCAACTGGTCAAGTCTCAGGTTTGTTTCTTAGAGGCGAGTCTCACAAACCTCAGGGCCATTGAAGGTTTATATGGTCGTTAACTTTAAGACTCGTGAGATTAGTTAAAATACACGCAAGCTGACCCGGATACCCATGTTATCAAAAAAAAAAACCAATGTAGTCTAACATAATTTGGTCACAAAACTAAACACCGAGTACAAGTAACAAGCTACACAGTTGCCTTTTGCCAAGTGTGATTTTTCCTATCGGTTTCTGCATAAGACAGGCTTCTGTATTAGGTACGAGGTAAGTCCTTGTCAAGCAATCAAAATTCAAAACTTGTGTTATGAATGGAAAGGATAAAGGATGACTCAGGAGAAATAATCAACAAAATTATGTAGACTAGGCTGGCTGAGAAAAACAAAATTGTACACCTAAGGCTGCTCATTTCTAATCCATAGTTCACGTTTGATTTGAGGGGGAAATGAACTACCTCTTGGAATCCACAAGATGTATCTCCAAATTAATGATCCCAAAACATTAAGACTATTGTATGCTATTGCAGTGAGTGATAAGAAAATCAACTCTAACAAATCTTGAAATACTTCCACACCAAGATTTGCTCAATGATGATTGACCATCTGATAACAAAACAGTCGATATTTGCTAAGCTTTCCCCTCACCTGCTCAACACAATAAAATGAGATTCAAAGATGGTATAGATTCATAATTGATCCCAGATCTACAGACTACACTTGAATAGACTTTTGCTTGGGATTCCACTTTACCAAAGCATATGTTCCCGTCGCAATAGCAGGACATACCCGAGTCACTGAAGCAAAACCAGCACAATGAGCTGCGTTATCGTCACTGTTCTATCGACCTGGAAAAACATGTTGAATTCAATGTATATTACATTGCATGCATGAGACTCCAACAAGACATAGGATATTCAGTTTATTGTGCCCTGGTCTCCTCTCAAAAGATTCTGAATGCAGGAATCTATAGATAGAATCATATTCAAATTTCTGCAAACCAGCATCATGATTGAACTATAGAGACCCCTCAAATATTATTTATGCGCTTCCATGAAGACGTAACCATCTCGGTATTGTTCCCCAATCCCTCTATACAACTATTAGAAGTTTGGATTTCAAATGTACCCAGTTAGTTTTTTCAGCTTTGTCTCCTGAAATCTTTTCACTCAAGCATCTAGAAGTCCTCCTTTCCATACTCTTCAGGCTTTGAACTAATTGATAGAACTAGATCTATGCTGTTTACCAATTTGATGCACCATCAATCCATTACTGTTTTTGAGACTAGAATGCAAAGTATAAATAGTCACTTGAGAGCCAAAACACATCCCCTGTTCCCCTGGAAACTGCTATCACTAGAGAAACTAAATAAACTTGTTGTATCACCTGAGAAACATGTTTACAGTAGACAGACATATCACTGCTCATGCAATTGAGACGCCAATTAACGCAGTGGATTCCCTTTTCAGCATGGTAGATTAGCTTCATTAACAAAGTAAAAGAAAAGATGGAAACCGTCTAAGATGTTGCTTGAGCATTTTCCTTTCAAAAAAAACAAAACTTTACTACAGAGCAACAAGAGAGAGCAACCATAAACGAATACTTGGGCACTTTTACTCCAGTTGTCCTCACCAATGCACTTGCTATTTCCAAATTACCATCTTCTAACTTAGACAGCACAGTAAAGAGAAAAAAAGAGAAGGGCATTGTTGATTTTTGACATACAAGGGAATGCATTGTGGCACAAAACTAAATCCTATTGATTATAAATAACAAGAAGCGAACAAACAATATTACAAAGCCATCCATTTATTCATCCCATAAAATAAAAACAAGGTGGCAACAACCATGACACCACTTCATTCATTTTTATAATTTCCCATTATTTCACATTTCCATTCCTAAGCTGATGAGAAAAGTAACAAAATTATCCAACTAGAGTCCCAAGAGCTCAAATTTACCACAACAAATAATGAACAACAATGTCAATATAACAAAACCATCATATAACACAAGATTCGAAAATCATTTGCTTTTAACCTCAACTCCTGTCTTCCCAGCAATAATAACAGCGGTCGCCATATCCAAAAACAACCCATGTTCCACAACACCTTCAAGCCCCGAAATCTCCTTTCCGGCGGCATACCCATCTTTAATCGGGTTCTCAAAATACAAATCAACAATATAGTTAAAATTATCGGTCACATAGGGCTTCCCATCTTCACCAACTCTCAATTTAGCCTCAACCCCTTCATCTTTAAACAGCTCTTGTAACCTCACCAAATTATATTTCCAACAAAATTGCACTACTTCAACTGGCATTGCCAGTTTGCTTCCACCAAGACCATCAACAAGCTTAGTCTCATCGGCAACAACAACAAACTTATCTGATGCTGCTTCAACCATTTTCTCTCTTAAAAGGGCTCCGCCGCGACCCTTCACTAAATTAAGTAATGGGTCCACCTCATCAGCCCCATCAATGGCGAGATCAATGTGGGGGTGGTCATCGAGTATTGAAAGAGGGATATTAAGAGAACGAGCTTGTTCTTCTGTGCGTTTCGAAGTTGGGACTCCAATGATATTTGTCAGTTCACCGGTTTTTAAAAGCTCGCCGAGTTTTGCTACCACAAAGGCGGCTGTAGAGCCGGTTCCAAGGCCAAGGACCATGCCGGATTTGACATAATCGACGGCTTTGTCGGCTGCGAGCTTTTTAAGGTCGTCTTGAGTTAGCACTGGGGCGGATTGGGCTTTAATGGAGAAGAATTTTGGTTGGGGGAGGCGCGGAAGTTAAGGGAGGGAGTGCGTAGGAAAATGCGGGCGGAGGAAGGGGTGGTGTTGTGGAGGGAGGAAAGAGAGGAGGAGGAAGGAGGGGAGAGGAAGGATAAGGAGGCCATGGTAGGTGGTGGAGAGTGGGAAATGTGAGGTGTTTTCTTCTTCTTCTTTTTTGTTAACGGGTTTGTTCAATCTTGGTTCAAAGTGGTGTGGTTGTTATAAGTTTGTTTGTACTTGTGGAACGAAAGGAGGAAGACAAAAGACTTATGTTTTATTTTAAATAACAATCTATTTTGGCACAGCTTATTTGCAAATTAGTTTGTCACTAAGTTTTAAAGTTATTTTTAAGACAATAAATTTTTTTATTTTTTTTATTTTAAATTAAATATAATGAAAAAAAATCAAAGTAAATATGGGTTAATCAGTTAATTCTAAGATTAAAATAACCTCATGAAAAGAAAAAAAACACACACACAAAGATAATTCTAAATAAATCAAATATCAAAGAATAAAATAAAAAAATTATTTAAAAAGAATCTAAAAAAAAACAAAGTAAATTCATATTAAGATTCAAAACTCATTGCCCTGGTAATGAACACAAGACAAACCCCTTTGAATGGTTTAATATGTGGTTTTGTTTTAAAAATGTAAAATAGTTATTTCTCTCCGCAAATATATAGGTTTAGAGTTTGAGTCGAAAATATATATTCTTTTATAAAAATCTAAAATAATTAAAATTTTACTATCTAAAAAAATATTTTTTTTTAAAAATAGTTTCTCATATATTAAAAAAACTACCTGCTAAAAGAAGATAGATTTTGGTCAACTTTGCATGTTATCATTGAATATAAAATTTGCTGTGCGGCCATGTGAAATTGATACTCCTTTTGAAGTCTTCGAGGGAAAGACAGATTTGTTTGGTGAAAGGTAATAATGTAGCACTACACTTATAATAATAAAAACTTTATTTATTTTTTAAAAATAAACTCTTTTCCTGGATCAACTCATCAAATATTTCTTTATTTTGATCATGAGAATATTTCTTTATATGCCAAAAGATTTTTTTTTCTTTTTTCTTTTGTAAGAGAACGGCCATGATACAGATCTGGACCTTTGTTTATGAGGAAGTCTCTCGGTACATAGTATTATGTTTGAAAATGTGATTCATGTTGTTTTTAAATGTGTTTTTTTAATTTAAAAATATATTAAAATGATATTTTTTATATTTTTTAATTATTTTTAATATTAATATATAAAAAAATTTAAAAATATCAAAAAAAAAATCTTAATTTTTTGAAAACATTTTTAAAATACAGTGTTATAAAAAAAAGGTGTCATTTTTTCGCTTGCTTTAGGACAACACAACACAAAGTTTGGATCTCTTAAGATGTCCTTGAGCTTAAGAGCCCAAACCGACCTCAACACACGCCAAACAGCGTCGTTTTACTCCGTCTCAAAACTAATCCTTCTTCCTCTGGCAAATATAATTCACTGTCCTAGAGAACAGAGAAACAAAAACTATTCTGTGTGTTTACTCTGTAAGCAATCCCTCCTGCTTGTCTGCCAAATACCCAAGCAGTACCAAAAAGGAAAAAAATGGCTGCAGAGTCAGCTACTGCGATTCCAAGAGGCCAAGTAAGTGTTTTTTTTGTTCTCTTTGTTTGATTTTCAAGAAAATTCATGGCAATTCTAGGATTCTGGGAACTGGGTTTATTGAGATTCGTTGTATGGGTATTAAAGTTTGAATCTTTTTTTGAATGAATCAGGTTGATTTATTGGACTTTATTGATTTTTCTGGAGTTGAATGTCTTAACCAAAGCCCAAGCCACTCTCTTTCCAATGCTATCAAGCAGGTAAATTTACTTTTTTTTGTTTCTTCTTTTAAACAAAACTTGAATACAACTTCTGTAATTGTTTATTAATTATTATACCATGATAGAATTTTCCTTTTATGCTTAAGAGTCTTGGTACTGCATGCAAGCATTTAGGGATTGTCATGTATGCTAATTTAATTGAAGTAATGCAAAGAGAATTAGATTTGATGTAAAAAAAAATTATCATTGGAAACCCATATGGTAGCTCTATTAAGTTTCCTTGAGTGCTCCTTTTGTCCTTAAGTATTCGGGTTTCATGCAATCAAAGTTTGGAGTCTTATAAGTGTTGTTATTGTTATGTTAGGTTTTGTTAAAGAAATAATAATTCTTGCTACTCAAAACTGGCCCTTTTTTTTTCCTCTCTACATGATGTTGATTGAATTATACTTTACTGAACTCTTTTGAATTTCAGGGTTATAGAGAAGATGATGGTTTGAATCTAGAGAGCGATGCGGATGAGCAGTTATTGATTAATGTACCCTTCAATCAAGTTGTTAAACTGCATTCTATTGCCATCAAAGGACTTGAAGAAGAAGGTATTTGCCGTTCTAATCTAAACTTTTCTTCTGAAGTGCATTTCTCTAATGTTTCATCTGCAAACTATGTTTTGGATTACATTAAAACAGTCCCTATGAGATGGATTCGATGTGCTTGTCAATCATTCTAATGTGAAGGTTTGTTTCTCCAGGTCCAAAGACAGTAAAACTTTTCTCAAACAAGGAGCATATGGGATTTAGGTATTATTAGTAATGATTAATTGATTTAAGTTTTGAAAGAAAATGCAATAGTTCTGATCTTACAAATATTGCATGGTTTGATTATGGCAGTAATGTTAACGACTACCCTCCAAGTGACACTATAGTTTTATCCCCAGATACTCTCAAGGTGGATATTATTTTCTCCTCCTGCTGCTATGATGTTGATGTTCATGATAATGAAATAATTGCTGAAAAATATGTTGATATATTCTCTTACATTACCATTATGCTTGGTTTATTCTTTTGTAGGGAAAACCTGTGATCTTAAAATATGTTAAGTTTCAGAATGTTCGCAGGTATGCTAAAAGTTTTTGCATTTACACTTGTTTTCTTTCTTGTCATGAAATGTTGCAGCAGTAAATCTTACTTATAAATTTTGACCAGCTTGACAATATTTATCGAGGATAATCAATCAGATTCTGAGATCACGAAAGTTCAAAAGATTGCTCTGTTTGGAACAACGTAAGCTTCTATCTCTACATCTGTGATGTACCTCCGTCAGCAACTAACTTAAGCTCTTATCTAGTGAAGTAGGCATTACCATATTCTTTGCCTTATAACTTGGATACATTAGAAGCATCATTATACTGATTGTTGACTGCACAGTATACTCCTCATCTATCTTACATTTTGTGAAACCATGACGTTAATATAATCTAGTGGCTAGAAGAAATGCCAAAATAGTGAAATTTGAAATTAAAATGTTATGCTCAAATAACACTGTTTATCCTTTTGCATTTTTTTTAATTTAATGCGACTGATAGGCTGTGGATTCATATTTTCTAGATGTGTGCTGAAGTTTTGTTTTGCATTACACCTTGTGCACTTCAAACACTTAGAGAACAGAGGGTCATGTCATTTTCTCGTACTTGATATTTTCTGTTCTGTAAATTGAATTAATGTTAACGTGAATGATTTTTTTGAGAACTAAGAGTTATTTAGTGCTTAGATGAGCATGACCATCTAAGTTATTTCATCTTAATTTGGAGTTACTCCTGAGTTTATTGTCCGAGCATTAGAAAGAATGAGGTGAATTATTTTCTTACCATGATCTCTCTGATAATATTGGTATGTAGCTTCTAGAAGTTGTGTTAAGCTGTTCAAATACTATCAGTGGCATGTGCACTGGACATGCTATTCCTTTTGCTTTGATAGCTTACTTCCTGTCTAGGTCTTGACTGTCAAACAAGTTAATGAGATGGGTTCATGTCTTTTTCTCAATCAAATTTTAAAAATCAATCCCAGCAGTGCCCTTGTTTTTTTTTTTGTTAAAGTATTGGTTAGTAAACATCTTGTTGGATGAATAATTGTAGAATAAAGATGAAAAGTGATAAGAAAATTTAAAACTCTTTCTAAAGTAAACACAACCTTTAAATTTCACTTTATTCATCTGACCCCAGATGTCCCATGTATATATTTCCTTTGTTTTAAACGTTACAAGCTCTAGTCTCCCGCATGAATTTTGTGAGCCTTGTTTTTGTAACAGGGTGGAAACAACAGACATGAAAAGCCTGAAGAAGATTGAGGATCACTAATCCCAGATGTGAGGGAAAAGGGAATGAAGTTGTTGCTTTGAAGTGTTATTGCTATTATCTTTGGGACTTTTCTATTTTCCCATTGTTTATCCCATTGACAATTCAAAAATTAACTGCAAGAATTCATCTAATTTTATGTTTCTGGAAAGGGCCATGTTGAATCAACGTTGTGGTACTTGTCTTCGTAAGCTGTTTCTCTCTCTCTCATCTTTGCTCTTTTAATGAAATCAGCTCCTTCGATTCTGGATCGGCATTGAGATCTTGTTGGATTCCATAGAAACTAGGCATCCACTATCAACGTGGTACAGCAGAACATATTAGCGGTGAATATGGTGGCTGGTCGGGTAGCCATAATGAGTGATTTCTACTTGTTAATAATCTTGTCGCTATCATTTAAGCTGAGCAAACATCAAGCATCCATGGAAACCTCCATTGATTCAATGCAACTAGAAGCAGGTAATAAGGTTTAAATTGCTGCTTGGCTCGCAGGTACAAGAGCCGGCTTGACATGTTTCCCTGCGGTCATGTTTTGATATATGCAGTTGCGGCAGCCATTAACTAAAAACGTAAACCGTCTGAAGAAAATATTGTAGCGGTAGACACAGATTATTGTGGTAATAGTAGTATAATTACCGGTTTGCTTCCTGCTACATTGAAATTTAACTGTTGGCTTGGGGCTATTTTCGCCTTTTCATGTCCCGGTTGGTATTTTCTGATTATTTGGTGGTATTTTTATACAGTAAACCTATGATTTTACCTCTACTATCAAACAAAATAGTGTTGATTGGGCAAGGGTATTTTTGGTTTTTTTGTTTGTCAATGAACAGTAAGATAATTGTTTTTTTGTCCTAATTTCTTTATATAATTTTTGATTTATTTTAATTTAGTTCTTCAATTGAAATTGAACATATATTTGTTTTCATTTTGGTCCTTATTCTTTTGATTTTGGGTTTGATTTTAAATCTCTTAAAATTTATTCAGTATAAAAGTTTTGATTTCTTTTAAAAAAACAATCGACTGAAATTGACTATATATATTTGTTTTTCATTTCGGTCTTTATTATTTTAATTTTATTTCTTTTAATTTTTTCATTCATTCTAAAATAGTCCCTTTTGCTTTTAATTTTACTTCTTTTAATTTTTTCATCCATTCTAAAATAGTCCATTTTTTATCCATGTTTATATGTATATCTCTTAGTTTTGGATTTTTTTTTACTTAATGCCCTTTTAATATATCATTTTCAAAAGTTTTTTAAAATGCATGCTTTAATTAACAATTTAACACCCCCTCTATGTGTTGCTTTTTTGCACCTAAAGTATTTTTAAAAATGAGACAAATTATTTAAGTAAATTGATTTTCTAAAAAAAAAGAATTTATGACGAAATTAGCATAATTTTTTTTTTGTTTTTAAATATTTAACATATTTTGTATTTTTTCCTTAGAATATTTTTTATTAATTTAAATGATATTTTAATGACTAAGATAATATACATTTTAAAAAATTATTGTTTTCATTGAAATTGACCATATATTAAGTTATTCATTTCGACTTTTATTATTTCATTTTAAAAAAAAATCTTTCAATTATTAAGTTTTTTTATATATTAATTTTATTATGGATAAAGTGTTGAAAATAATGATAATGATTATTTTTACAGTATTTTTCTTGAAAAATATATTAAATTAATTATATATTTTGAAATTTGTTTAACATTAACACACTAAAATAATATAAAAACAAAAAAAAACAATTTTTTTTATAAACTCTATTTAAAACTCCACAAACACCACAAAAATCAATTATTTAGTTTTTTCTTATATATTAATTTTATTATAGATATGATGTTAAAAATAATAATAACAATTATTTTTAACATATTTTAAGAACTAACTATATATTTTGATTTTTGTTTTCATAGTAACACATTACAATAATATTAAAATCATATGAATACTGTGTTTTTTTTAAAAGTGTTTCAAATATATTTTTTTATACTGCTAATATGTTTTTTAGTTTTGACTTCGATCATAATAATAATAACAATAAGAAATTTGTATTTATAAATTAACAACAAAGCTCACTCTTCAGCCATATTGTAGAAATAGTGCGTCAGCAACCAGCATGAGGTTGACCATTCCTCTCTTATTAAATTTAATTGCTGCCAGCATACAGATCTATGCTGCCCAGTTGAAAGCGTGAATTAGATTGAACGTCTCTGGCAGCCAGAAATCGGAATCTGACATGGTATAGCTTGTTAGATCAGCAGTCATGAGGAACTAAAATGTAAAGTTCATGTAAATTGGTTTGGATCAACAGGATTTACCTGAAAGTGTTGCATGGGACACTATCTGAATTAATCTTAAATGATTTGCGCTGAAAACGGTTTTTGAACATCTGAGAAGTTTGTTCATCCAAAATATGCCAACTAGAACCACCATCATGGCTGCCCTCGACAACCCTGTTAAGAAAAGAACCAAAAACCATGAAAGCAAATAACGTAAATCTGCAACAAACATGTGGATGTGAGAACTACAGAATAATTGCAGAGAGGAATCATTCACTTAGCGCCAGATGGTTGTTAATAGATCGTACCAATCCATAGGGTCTCTCTCTGGGGCATCATTAGCTGACATTAAATCATATGCTACTAGCTTGTGCATCTGCTTGTCTGATAGCTTATAAACAATCCAGCAACCTGTGAGAGGCATTGTTAAAATACATGAGATATGTTCAACAGGATCATCTACATTGATCCAACAATTGCTTCTTGCCAAGTACAAAGAAACAACTGAGAAGTGCAAGAAAATCAAACTTAGGCATCTATATTCCAAACTAAAATTTTCAGATGTGTTCAACAGACCAAATCTGCAATCATGGCTGCTCGGGCTTAAAGTCTATGATCATCGACAGAACATGTCACTCTCATATTTTCCAATTCAACAAGACAACATCAAGCACAGTACATTGAGAACACAGAATGAACGGATCTATATCAAACATTTATAGTTCAACATCACAAGTTTTTCTAATATGGTGTACATTACCTCTCGCTCCATTTGGTTCTTCCCATTTAGACGTGCTAAGTCCATCAAACGCTGATGTGGCCTGAAATTGTGTTAACGATAAAGGAGCTTTGGGAGAAATCCTACACATGCGCAAAAAAGTAAACTGATGCATGACAATTAGAGAAACTGGATACTACTCACAATTCCAAAAGGAAGTTCCTCGCCACTTGCAAGAACAGAGCCTGAATGGATCCTATTCAGCTTTATAAGTGGCCAGGAAAGAGAAACTTGACTTAAGTCGTCATAGTTGTTAAGAACATTGATCAAATCATCCAATGCATCCAACACGACAGGCAGTCCTAAAGAGGTGTTGACGGGGTCAGAGGCCAAACAGATGTCCACTTTTCCATCAGTGTCAATCTTGCTCTTCAATGACAGAGCATTTATTAACTCGTCAAAATATGGCAGCAAATGAAGTATAAAAGGGTTTATGGAAGTTCGCCTGGTTTTATAGGACGAATTCCTAAGTTCCACCAAAATTTCTTTGAATATCTTCAGTATTTCAACAATTCTTGATTTGGGAAGAGAGTGGTCAACACAGCGAGACAGGAGAGGGGAAAATGCATTGTAAATCTTTGTCACGTGCTCATCTACGCATACACGAATGGGACATGAAGTATTACTCAAAGAACAATGATCATCAGAACCAATTTCTGATCTCGCAATGCGCCATTCCTTGTTCCCACTTTGCCTACCAGGCAATGAGACTGAAGCATCACCAGTGGAATATAAAAATTTCTCAAGCTCTTCTGATTCAATCTTATCACGGCCTTCAAGTTCAGAAAGAATTTGAGTTGTAAAGCTTCTTCTGCATTCTCGAGTCATGCTATGGAGAGTAGCCAACAAATCAGGCTCTCTGGTAATGTTTCGTCGGGACAGAACCTGCAAATTTGGAAATTCTTTTAGTCATGAACTTGACATAAGAGAGCATAAAATTGCACATGAAGAAATGGAAAGATCTATATGAAAGAATGGCATTTCAATAGTTAAAATTACCTCAGCCCACTTCCTTGTGTAACGCTTGGTGACGTCATAAACTCCATCTTTTGCAATAGCAATGACATAGTTCAATTTCTTATTCCACCTACGAGAAAATAATGAAATCAGATTCATACAAAGCATGCTCAGAGCCAAAATAGACTATTGAAGATCCTGAAGCAGGGCAGAAGAAAAATTATTCAGTAGGCACCCATGTATGTATGTAAATCACATAGATTGAGTAGATAAACTACCCCTTCTCGTATAGTAATGGTCTGTCAAACACTCCTTCACAAGGGTCAAGATGCATCCATCTGTATAATAACATCACAGAATACTTGTAAATGACAGTTACCATGACAAAGAGCATGGTTTAGCTTAATTATTACTCTTCTGGAATGCTTCTGGAGAAAATAGAAGGCATCATTTTTTTTAATGAAGCTTACCTGCCTAGAAATTCAGAAAAGCACTCGGTCCAAACATGATCTGTGAAATCCAGGATCTGATCAAACATGATATGGGAAAAGGTCATACTGACTTTCATCATGGCCAAGTTCTTTCATAAAACAATATATGAAGCCCCCTCAAATTATTCCACATTATTACAGAGCATGAACACAAGCATGCCCATGTGAGGACATCCCAGTAAACAAGAGATTGCTCGATAAAAGGGAACAACCTTTTCAAAGTATTTCATTTTAGTTCACATTTCACGAGATATTATATGGAAAGCCATGATTTTGAGCCCAAACACATTCCAAGACACAAAAGGTAGCTTCGCTATCTTATAGTCCATTGAAAATGGGTCAAGTTTTCACCAGAATTTCTTTACCACATTCAGAACACCTTGAAAACAGACAAAGGTAGAACCCATATATTAAGCTACTTCATATTTCTAATAATATAGAAAAATAACAGAACTTTATTATTCTCCACAGAACCCAGGAGGACTTCTGTCATTGCGTTCAGTCATAACATCGGAAAAAAATGATCTAACAGAACATAGTCAGTCCAAAGTGAGATGTGCTAGTATTGTATTTGAATTAAAGAAACGGACTTACCAGACGAGATTCATAGCCAAAAGCCCGACAATAAAGAGTAAAGCAATTGGCCCATTCCCCACAGCGACCCCTTCGAGTTTCCACAAGCTACAAGGTGAAAGAGGAGAAAGAAGAGTAAAACAACAGAGAAGAAGATTGAGAAATATAAACTTGTCAATTGGCATATGTCAAAATACCTTTAATGGATCATTGTAGCGTGGGAAACGGGTAGTTCTTGAACAGGAATTGCAGCTGAGATATTCCAAAGACACAGTAACAAAAAAATAAAGAAAGAAGTGGGAGGTGATGAACATGAGAACACTTCTCTGTTTAGTATCACACATATCAGCTAGCTATTTAGTTTCAATTTCATTCCAGAATTAATAAAGCAGATTGGACCACAGGATCCTCACTAGAACACTATTTACAAGCTACGAGTAAGAGGGGGGGGAATCTTTTCAAATAAAAAAACTCAGACACTAAAACAGCCATATATCAAGTGACCATGTTGATACAGGTAGGGATGAGACTGAATTTAATTCTTCTAGTCGATTATAAACAATTGGCAAGGGGGCAAAAAGAAGAAGAAAGGTCTAGCCAAGGTGCAGACTTTCCCTTCAATTCGCAACATCAATTTCAAGAACTGTACAGTTTAACAATTTTGAAATTCCCATATATGAATGACTACCATATAAACTGTTATCAATACAAAGTGCTGCTAAAGCAAACAAAAGGCTATAAACGTTGTAACTTGTCATGAGATTATTTGCAACAATAAATATTGCTAGGAATAAATTACATATTCAAGCTTACAAACCAAAGGTATGAAATACAAAACCTGAACTTGGGGAGTAGTTGTTAAGGTCTAGGAGGACGAGTGATAGGGAAAAATAAATTACGAAAAACAGGAAGTCTAAATAAATCACGAAGAAACAATATATATGATTAAAATGAAAACAAAATAAGATTCCAAAAAATATGAAAAAACCCAAAAATAAGGAAAAATACAGACATGGTGCATACCGGTAAAGTTCAACTCGAGCTGCTCCATATTGAATTTCTGAAGGAAGCGCAGCATCCATTCCTTGACTATTGGTATCATTGCCACAGCCATCACAAGGAGGAGCATTAACCCACCTACAATATCAGAAGATGACAATCATACATGGGCAACATTTTTAATTCTACTGGCAACCTATTGTAAGCAACAAGAAAAGAAATATTTTTGATTGAAAATTAAACACTAATTATTCTGTTTGTGGTTGGAAAACAAATCCATTCACATAACCATTCCACGGAAACATTTTTAAGCCTTCAGACGAGGAAAGCATCTCTGGTACTTTGTGTGATTCAAAACCATTTTGGAAAACTTGAGAGAATCTAGATTTCTAGACATATAAAGCCATTGGCACATATATGCAATGTGTACAAAAGAAGCACCAAACTTAACAATGCAAAAGATTCAATCCAACTTAAAAAAAAATAGAGCTTTCCTTGGAAAATAAACATAATAGTGTCAAGCAAGAACAGCAACCATCCACTGCTTTCTTACTGCTGAAAGCCTTCTCTCTTATAAGAAGTAAACTTTGTTACAAAACTTTGAAGCGGAACCACTAAGCACTTCCAAAAACTTCATATTTTGGAATCATTGAAGCTTATTTCCTCCTTGCTGAATAGATCCTAAACTTCTAGCTAATAAAGGCAATGTCCAGGATCCTATCAATTTAATCATACTTTCCTGACAGCATAAAGCAAAAAAAGCAAATGCCATGTTTGCACATGAGTTTGTTACATCAAGGAAGTACCATCCTTTGGTGCTACTTATAACATGAGATATCTAGTCCTAAAAATGATCTTCCTATGAAAATAGTTTCATTCTATGAACACAACATACAAAAGATAACAGTCTATTTACACAGAGTATGGTTCCTTACTCGGAGTACTTGTAAGTTGTGCAAGTATTTATTGCTGAGATATGTGGCTATTTATTAAGCAGTATTTTATTAATTTTAAAGGCAAATCCAGCATAAGAACAGCAAAGGAATGAAAAACACCTGAATGATTGTTTGAACCAGAAAAGCAGCTGCAGCAGGAAAGCATGGTCTTGTTCGATTTTTGATGGTTTAAAGTTCCCCTCCTAAAACAAATTGATAAAATTACCAATTACAGTGGCATGTTAGCAGAGCAAACTCTAGATGTGAAATTATTAAAAGAGCTTAAACCAGTTTGATCAACATGAACCACCTTTCTTATTTATTCCAATTATGACGTGGTTGCAATGCACATTGAAATACAAGTGTAGAAAAGAAATTCCTGTTGAAAACTAAGTATTTTTACTAGGATAAAACATGAATCAGCATTGCAAGACAATCATAAAACTAGCCAAGGAGTCCATTTTTTCCATCCAACAACATTGAACAACAAACTTGTAAATAAAAAACTACAGCCACTAATATACCGCTGAGCATCAAGATAACCACAACAAAGCAAGAAATCCCTTGAGTATTATTTCCATTCCAGTCAGTCGCCCACCATGAGTGATGTGTGAGAGAGATTTTTTTTTAATATACCATGTTTATAGCAAACTTCTGTCAAACTTGATGTGTTCTGTTCAACTTAGCTCAACACAGGTCCAAATAACTGTTCTAACTGTTTTAATAGTAAGATTGCATAATCAATCAAGTTTTGAGCCTTAAGATTGTATTTTATGTATATTTGACTGGATAGTTAATGCATCTAAAAATTAAATGCGAGACACACTACACTGGGAATTTTATTATGCTAAAGCTGCCCAAGGGTATTTTAGTATTTTAATCAAACAGTGAAGAGTCTTATGTCAACTAGCTGTTTGGACACCCTAATGCACTTTTATATATATAGTATAGATTAAGAAGTTGATGACAACAAGGTGAGTCTGAGTTCAGGTCCATGAACAATTTCTTATGCCGGGGAAAAAAGCATAAAAAACACAAGTGGTCAACAGCCAAAATAGTGGACTTTAACTGCATGATTATTATATAAAAGAGACTGAGCCTTTACAAGCAATGAGGAAAAAGAAAGAGAGAGCACGAAACATAAACCTCTACATTCATTGTAACACATTTATCAAATTCCATTAGCATAGTTTTTTTTCCAAGGTGACCTTTTGTTGCTCATTATTCTGCATTTATTCTATGGCCATGGACTCAAATGTTTATTTTCCTCGTCACTGTAAAAAAAATATAAAAAAAAGCCAAAGACATCACCTTTGCCAGAGAAACCAAAGCTTTCTCCTCAAGCTCTTCTCTAGGAACCGTCTTCCGTGCTGCCTCCTGCCTCACCGGGTCTTCATACTACATCAACAACAGGCCAAGTACTAATAAATACAATCTCTTGGAATTTATCCCTATCCAGTGTGTGAATGATTTAACAATTGATCATAAACAAAAGAAAAAGATTTGCACATTATTTTGCTGATGATTGAACAGAATGAAGAAATACCTTTTTAATTTTATCAGGAAGAACAAAATAATAAATTTTGAAAATCAAATTTCTCTTTCAGTAACCAAACAAATGAAGAAAAACAACAAAGAGAAACCTCAAAATTTGAAATTACCATTTGAACTTGACTGATATAGGGCCGTATTTGCTGCCCAATCTCTTCACTTTGTTCACTCACTGAAAACTCTTGCAACATAAGCGCTTCCTCTTCTGCCTAGACACAAACAGAACCTATAAACATATTTGTTTAAATCACTCTCAATTGAAACACTGGCACAATTTTTTTATAAAAAAACCTGTAACATCCGCGCAAATTCCTCATCTGATTTCATCAAATCAGCAGCAACACTGAACAATTCTTTGAATTCATTCGTAACATGAACGACGCCAGAATCATCCGATTCGTCATCTTCTCCAAGAATCTGCACAGCACACAACGTTTTACTACACAAGTGCATAAATACAGCAACAACAACAATAAAATCCTCAATCAATTGCATAAGGAAATAAAATTATATAAAAACAAATGACCTGCACATTACGAATTGATTCCTCTTCATTATCCTGCACAACATCAGCGGCAATTGAATCTTGTAGCTTGATTTCCTTCTCTTCCTCGTTGATTTTTATCAATTTGAGTTTGTTAGAAATGTCAGTGAGATCAGAATCGTCCAATACGACTCGATCATCATCTTCTCCGTTGAACTAAAAAAAAATCAATAAAATGAAAAGCGCACACATGCAAGTGTTGATGACGAGCTAACAAAACAAAAAAAAACAAACCTGCTGGAGATGAGGAGGGATTGAAGTGAGAGAGAAAAGCTGGATCTTAAAAACCTGCAACAAAGACTTCAGTCAATAAAAATTGAGAGAATTGTGTGTTAGAGAATGGGAGACTGACTTCGAGGCCGTCATCGGTGTCATAATCTACGTCGAAGATGGAGTCGTTGTAGCTGACGATGAATTGGCGAGCTACCATCTTTACTGTTTTCTTTTCTCTTTGAGATAGAGATTGAGAATTAAGAATTTCGTTTTCTTCTGTTTATTTCGAAGGTATTAGATTCTTTTTAGACCGTACCGGTCAGATAGCAGTCCTGCGTCGTATTCTTTTATAATATCAATTAAAAAATATATATTATTCTAGTGGCAATTTTGTTGTTTTAAATGTTGGTAATTCTAAGCACAAAACAACTCACAGTAACTATCTGATAATGCACTCTGTTATACAATTCAAAGCACTGGTTGGCTTAGATAAGTCTTACATAGTTACATGATGATGATGAGATGAAGACATAACAACCCGCGTTTTACATGGTGACAAATAATTTGACAATGTCATACAGTCTCAACATTAAAGCAATAAAGACTTTTTAATCATTAAATTAGATATAATGAAAAATATTTTTTATTTGAAAATATTATGAATTCATAAAATGTAAGATATTTAATGTAATATTTTAAACAACAGAGATGAAATATAAAATAAAGTAATTTAAATGCAACTTAAGGTGTAGTCTTTGCACGCAACCAATTAGCTATCAATGGTTTATGAGGGGATGGATATATATGAATTTTCATATTTATTGGAGGAATAAAATGACCTTTTGTCTTTTATGTGATGTAGAACAAATGACATGAGCGTACATGCTTAAGAAATAACATCTAAAATTCAGGGACAATTAAATTTTCTAGCAATCCGGGCGTTGAAATCGGAATAACGTGAAACTTATCCAATTGATGCGTTTCGGCTAATCTGGAATTAGTCAAAAGCTTTGTTATTGATGTATATTCTTTTTGGACGAATTACGTCGATTAGGCCCCGAAATCATCGTTTTTACCATTTTAGAAAAGTTTTGTTTAGCTATAACTTTTGATTATCAAGTCCGAATCGATTCCCATCAGTTCCGGCTTGCTCAAGATTTCTAACAGTTTTAATTTTCACAATTATCTCAATTTTGCTATTTTTGGTAATTTCTAATAATTATCCCGTTTCTTGTCAAACAATGATTAGAGCTAGGGTTTTTGCTTTAAATATCATTGTTAGCCTTTTGGCCGAGTACTGAATAATTCAATAAAATTCTGAATTTTCTTGAGAGTTTCTCTTGTTTCTGGGAATCCCACAAAATTATACAGAATATTAACATTGATTGTATTCTTTTGTATTTTTCATTGCGTTATTTAGATTAAATTTTCTTTAACTATTTAGCGAGAGCATTTAGGTTCTTCAATTTTAAAATATATTATCCTTTTAATCTAGAAATCTAAAATGTAAATCTAAGGTTATTTTGGTCATTTAAATATGTGGGTCTCGTCTCAACTTTGAAGAAACGAATAATCGTTGAGCATGGAAAATATAGACAAAGGAAACGTAAAATAAATTGCACCAGCCGGGAATCGAACCCGGGTCTGTACCGTGGCAGGGTACTATTCTACCACTAGACCACTGGTGCCTCTATGATCAACATGAGAAGTATTAATATATTATATATAAATATATTATTTAATTTAATATTAAAATTCTAAGATAGTAGTTTTCTAAAATGTGTTATATTGATTTGAACACCTTGAAACTGTGTTATAAGAATTTTAAAAATGTATTTTACTTGATGGGAATAAAATGGATATTTTAAATTATTATGATATGTTAATCTTAAACTAAAAATTTATTTGGTATATTTTCAAATAAAAAATATTTTTTAAAAACTAAAATGCACTGCAATACATTTAGTTGAGTAGAGTGACAATGTAAAAGGTCAATAAGTGTTTACTCTTTCATTAGATATAAATAATTGAATTCAAATTGAATTATCATGTATAATTGTATATGATATAAACAAACAAAATTTACCTTACTAATATTTGTTTCTCTTACTTAATTTAAAATTAAAGAAAAAATTTAGGATATAAATTTTATTTTCATAGCCATGTCAATTTCTTTGTGGCAAGCGTGATTCTATTTAGAGGTAAAAAAAAATCATTGAATTACGTTATTTTGCTGGCAAGATCAAATTGTTTTTGAACATGAAAACTAAATATTTTGGCACTGCTTATATTTTTCTAGTAAATATAAATTAAACTATTTGAAGGTTAAATTGATGTAATATAATTAACTTGATGGATCCAAAGGCACCTCACAGATCGGTAAAAACATAGATTGATTCATAAAAACTCAAGATATTTGTTTTTTAAATAACATTTAAAGAATAATATATTAGATAAATTCAAGCTAGCCCAATTTAATATGTAAATCCATTACCCAAATCAACTTAATATGAGACCATAATAACTTTATATAAAGCAAATTAAAATAAATTATAAAACTCTCTTAATTAATTTGATATTGAAGAGTAAAAATAACAAATAAATAACAAAAAAACCTATGATATGAGTTAAACTGCTAAATTTATGCTCCGGATCATGAGATCAAAATAACCTCATAAAAAAAAGCAAAAAAAAACAACAACCAAAGTCAACTTGCGACCATGGTCTTAAGATTTGATAAACCTATAAAAAGAAAATAAAAACAAATCATAAATTCTAATTCTCAATAAATCATTACCAGAACACACACCATTGGCGACCGAGTTTCGCTCTGGAACTTGGAATGTCTTCTCGTATGTCATTTTTTTTAGGTATATTATAAACCTGAGAAAGGACATCATCATGGTTTGTTGCTTGTGGGTTTGGTCTCAACTTTGAAGAAAGGAATGATGGTCATTGACAAAAATAAAAGAAACATAATATGCACCAGCCGGGAATCGAACCCGGGTCTGTACCGTGGCAGGGTACTATTCTACCACTAGACCACTGGTGCCCCGATGTTAAAACAGAAAAGTGTTAATATACTTAATATAATTTATTGTTTTTATTAATAATAAAATTCTAAGATAGTTTTTTAGAATGTGTTATATTAATTTATACACCTTGAAACTGTGTTAGAAGCATTTTAAAATGCTTTTTACTCGAAAATAATACAATTTATATTTTAAAATATTTTCAATGATTTTATATGCTAATTTCCAAATAAAAAATTATTTTTTTAATAAATAATTAATCATTTTAGTCAATTCGCCGAACTCATCACAAGTCATCATACTGAAATAACCTCATAAAAAATAAAAAATAAAAAATAAAATCACTTCATTTAACCTAGATTAACTTCTTAAATTTACAACTTTAATTATGAAACTAAAATAACTTCATATAGAGGAAATGAAATCAAATTATAAAACTCAATTCTCAAATAAATCAAAACAAATCGTAAGACATAATTTCCAATCAAATGAATTATTAAATTATAAATTAGGGGGGAAATTAAAGTAAAAAACTCAAGAGTCAATTGTGTTAAACCTTCAAACTTGGGATACAAGTCATGAGACAAAAACAACTCAGTAAAAAAACAAATTACTCATTGAGGGACCAATAACACGAGTTATGAAATCAGGATAACCTCTTAAGAAAATGACTCAATTTAATAGACATTAAAATGCCAAAACCTTGATCGTAAGATGAAGATATATCCATAAAAAATAAGTCAAAATAAATTATAAAATTTAATTCTCAACTGACATAGTATTTAATGATGAAATTAGAGAAAACAATTAATTAAGAAAAGAGCACAAAAAATGACTTAAGTCAATTTGGACGTACTGGTTAAACACTATTACCGCATCATAAAACTAAAATAACATAATAGAAAGTAAACAAAATAAATTATAAAGTTCAACTTCTAATCATTCTAATATTAAAAAATAATAATTAAAAAAGAATCCTTATCAACTAGATTAACTTACTAAAATCATAATCCTGTGTCATGAGAGAGTTGATAACTCAAACCTCCTGTTTTATTTTACAAGCTGGTTGATAGTACCAGTACATTTGAGCAAACTCTATCTATCATATATACATATATGACATAGAGATTCAAGGTTTCTCATCCTCGATACTGATTCTACAATATGTTACTAACATGGATTCTTGTAGCTGCAACGCCAGAACAACCTTCAAAGACTTTCAGCAGCTTTCATAAATTTTCCAGGAAGTTATCAACCCAAAGGTTCCGAAAATACTAAATTTAGGTTGTCCAAGATTTGTACATGAAGTTGTTTACACAAGGGTACCAAAAATATGTTACTACATTATTTTGGTACATTTTCACCCTGATAATTTGTCCAAGATGGGAATTTATTTAACACGCTGAAATACAATCTAGCAACAACCCTTTGCTCTCACGAGCATATCAAGTTCAGACTTGGCTACTTTTAGGTTGTGGTGTGTTAGCGAACTTCCATGTAAGTTGGAACTGCGCAGATCTTACTCCAGCCACTTCATTGATGGGAACAGCATCGGAGATTTCCTTTAAATCTTCTTTTGTCAGCTTAACTTGCAATGATCCAATATTGTCATCCAGATTTCTAATCTTAGTGGTTCCTAGAGTTATTTGAGGAAAATATCAGCAATCCACAACTTGTGGAATTTTATACATCTATCAAATTTTTGTTGCTTATATCAGAGTACTGGATAACATAAATAAACTCACCAGGGATAGGAACCACATCATCCCCTTGATTAATAACCCAAGCAAGGGCAAGCTGAGCAGGAGTACAGCCATGATTTGCAGCCAGTTTTTCTATTCGAGTATAAAACACCTTGTTCTTCTCGATATTTTCTTCTGTGAACCTTGGATGTGATTTCTAAAACAACGCAAGGCCACAAGTTACCAAGCATGTTCAGTCAAATAAGCAACAAGACAAAAGTACAAGCACACAAAAAAAATTGGGTTAATGGTGTTCAAGTTTCAGCAGTTTTCTTGAAGCACAAAAGACAGTATTTAAAGATTGAATTCAGTAACTAGATATGGTTTTCTTTTTATCTCATTATGCGAAGTGTGTGTGGAGCTTCATACCAGCATTGTCTCTGAAGACAAACTTTCCACAACTGCTCTGCCACCAAAAAAACCACGACCGATAGGGCTATATGGAACTACTGCAATTCCAAGTTCCCTGCACAAGTTAAACAGCCTAAAGGTTAGAAAGGCAACAAATGTTAAAACAAAAATTTCAATTCGACAAATGTATTGAAGAAAAAGAAAAATAACTTAGTTTGTGAAAAACTAGATAAGAAGTTTTAAATCACGGAAAGTTTCCATTTTAAATGATCAACTTGAAATGAAATTCGATACCTGCAAAGTGGGATTATTTCTTCTTCAATGTCACGAGACCAAAGTGACCATTCCATTTGTACTGCACTAATGGGATGGACTGCATGTGCCCTCTTTATCGTGTCAGGACTTGCTTCAGATAATCCAATATACTTAACTTTTCCCTCTTCCACTAACTTCTTAAGCTCTCCCATCTGCCAACCCAAAGTAATTGGATTAGAAATTAAATGGTGCCCGAGGTTAATTTGAACTGTTCCCTAAGTGAAAGAAAGGAAAAAAGAACATACAGTTTCCTCTATTGGTATGGAAGTGTCGATCACGGTGCTGATAGTAGAGATCAATGTAATCCAGATCAAGACGCTTCAGGCTAGCATTGCAACATGCACGGATGTATTCAGGACTGCCATTGACTGAAGAATTTCTTAAATCAGAACCTTTTGGAACGATACCAAATTTTGTAGCCAACTGGATCTTTTCTCTGGGCAAATGCTTCAATGCCTGCAAAATGCAAGTTTTGGAGATAAATAAAGAAAGAGAAGTACCACCTGATGCTATATCAGAAACTCCTCAACTCAAAATCTCTTTTAGGGGAGGAGATACACATGCCGTTTGAAACAAAGGCTCATTGTCCAACTGTTCATAAAATATATTAGGCATGATCTTCATATGTTAATTGCTCGCTTCAGCGACATATTTTTTGTTTTGGGTGACCATTGTTGGACATGCTAGGTTCACATTTACAAACACTGTTTCAATTCTTCAACATGATGATAAGTATAAACTCTTTTAATCCATAAGCTTTTCAAGCCATGACCACCCCTTCGCAGGGAATTACTTAACCAGTGATTTGATGAGCGGAGAGAACCTTTTATTGGAAGAAGATAAAAGCACTTCACCCCTGAGTTTGAGAAACTCAAGCATGTCCAAGAATTGATTAAATGACAGTGACACATAGTCCTACAAATGCAATATATTTATGACCTTCAACAACTAGACCAATTATGAGAAATAACAGCATG
>CM055438.1:11086569-11110761 GCA_029228465.1 Salix viminalis | reverse complement strand
CTTTTCATGCTGTTATTTCTCATAATTGGTCTAGTTGTTGAAGGCCATAAATATATTGCATTTGTAGGACTATGTGTCACTGTCATTTAATCAATTCTTGGACATGCTTGAGTTTCTCAAACTCAGGGGTGAAGTGCTTTTATCTTCTTCCAATAAAAGGGTCTCTCCGCTCATCAAATCACTGGTTAAGTAATTCCCTGCGAAGGGGTGGTCATGGCTTGAAAAGCTTATGGATTAAAAGGGTTTATACTTATCATCATGTTGAAGAATTGAAACAGTGTTTGTAAATGTGAAACTAGCATGTCCAACAATGGTCACCCAAAACAAAAAAATATGTCGCTGAAGCGAGCAATTAACATATGAAGATCATGCCTAATATATTTTATGAACAGTTGGACAATGAGCCTTTGTTTCAAACGGCATGTGTATCTCCTCCCCTAAAAGAGATTTTGAGTTGAGGAGTTTCTGATATAGCATCAGGTGGTACTTCTCTTTCTTTATTTATCTCCAAAACTTGCATTTTGCAGGCATTGAAGCATTTGCCCAGAGAAAAGATCCAGTTGGCTACAAAATTTGGTATCGTTCCAAAAGGTTCTGATTTAAGAAATTCTTCAGTCAATGGCAGTCCTGAATACATCCGTGCATGTTGCAATGCTAGCCTGAAGCGTCTTGATCTGGATTACATTGATCTCTACTATCAGCACCGTATCGACACTTCCATACCAATAGAGGAAACTGTATGTTCTTTTTCCTTTCTTTCACTTGGGAACAGTTCAAATTAACCTCGGGCACCATTTAATTTCTAATCCAATTACTTTGGGTTGGCAGATGGGAGAGCTTAAGAAGTTAGTGGAAGAGGGAAAAGTTAAGTATATTGGATTATCTGAAGCAAGTCCTGACACGATAAAGAGGGCACATGCAGTCCATCCCATTAGTGCAGTACAAATGGAATGGTCACTTTGGTCTCGTGACATTGAAGAAGAAATAATCCCACTTTGCAGGTATCGAATTTCATTTCAAGTTGATCATTTAAAATGGAAACTTTCCGTGATTTAAAACTTCTTATCTAGTTTTTCACAAACTAAGTTATTTTTCTTTTTCTTCAATACATTTGTCGAATTGAAATTTTTGTTTTAACATTTGTTGCCTTTCTAACCTTTAGGCTGTTTAACTTGTGCAGGGAACTTGGAATTGCAGTAGTTCCATATAGCCCTATCGGTCGTGGTTTTTTTGGTGGCAGAGCAGTTGTGGAAAGTTTGTCTTCAGAGACAATGCTGGTATGAAGCTCCACACACACTTCGCATAATGAGATAAAAAGAAAACCATATCTAGTTACTGAATTCAATCTTTAAATACTGTCTTTTGTGCTTCAAGAAAACTGCTGAAACTTGAACACCATCAACCCAATTTTTTTTGTGTGCTTGTACTTTTGTCTTGTTGCTTATTTGACTGAACATGCTTGGTAACTTGTGGCCTTGTGTTGTTTTAGAAATCACATCCAAGGTTCGCAGAAGAAAATATCGAGAAGAACAAGGTGTTTTATACTCGAATAGAAAAACTGGCTGCAAATCATGGCTGTACTCCTGCTCAGCTTGCCCTTGCTTGGGTTATTAATCAAGGGGATGATGTGGTTCCTATCCCTGGTGAGTTTATTTATGTTATCCGTACTCTGATATAAGCAACAAAAATTTGATAGATGTATAAAATTCCACAAGTTGTGGATTGCTGATAATTTCCTCAAATAACTCTAGGAACCACTAAGATTAGAAATCTGGATGACAATATTGGATCATTGCAAGTTAAGCTGACAAAAGAAGATTTAAAGGAAATCTCCGATGCTGTTCCCATCAATGAAGTGGCTGGAGTAAGATCTGCGCAGTTCCAACTTACATGGAAGTTCGCTAACACACCACAACCTAAAAGTAGCCAAGTCTGAACTTGATATGCTCGTGAGAGCAAAGGGTTGTTGCTAGATTGTATTTCAGCTTGTTAAATAAATTCCATCTTGGACAAATTATCAGGGTGAAAATGTACCAAAATAATGTAGTAACATATTTTTGGTACCCACAACTTCCTGTACAAATCCTGGACAACTTAAATTTAGTATTTTCAGTACCTTTGGGTTGACAACTTCCTGGAAAATTTATGAAAGCTGCTGAAAGTCTTTGAAGGTTGTTCTGGCGTTGCAGGTGCAAGAATCCATGTTGTAACACATTGTAGAATCAGTATCGAGGATGAGAAACTTGAATCTTTATGTCATATATATATATATATATATATATATATATATATATATATATGATAATTTGCTCAAATGTACTGGTACTATCAACCAGCTTGTACAATAAAACAGGAGGTTTGGGTTATCAACTCTCTCATGACAAGGATTATGATTTTAGTAAGTTAATCTAGTTGATAAGGATTCTTTTTTAATTATTATTTTTTTGATTTTATTTTTTAATATTAGAATGGTTAGAAATTGAACTTTATAATTTATTTTGTTGGGTTAATTTATTTTGTTTACTTTCTATTTTGATTTTAGGCTATGCTTTTTATTACATGAAAAACACGATTACAGTATATTCGATGAGTGTAGCTTTTCAAGAACACGGGAAATCTCATAGTTTTGAAAAACACTTGTCTTCTTCTTCTTGTCAAGACTAGAAGTCAGAAGCTTGAAGCTCAAGCAAGGTTGGTGGCTTTAAGGCTAAGAACAAAGTTTTTAGTTAGGCTTGGGTTGTTTTATTTTTTCAATTGAAATGAAATATTTTGATTTTAGAGTGTTTTGGTATGCCGTTTTAAGGTTATATTGTTCATATATAATTAATTAATTATATATAAAAAAAATAAAAAACAAAAAAAAATATATTTTTTATAAAATTAAAATTGACACAACAATTTTATTTTTTTATGATATATTTTTTTTAATTTTTATTGTTTTGATTTTGGTTCTTATATAAATAGTGATACCAATTTGTCTAGGCGAGAGATGAAAAGCATAGTGATAACAATTTGTCCAGGCGGGAGATAGTTTTTTTTCTGTAGCTAAATCAGCACAGATGAAGCTATACGGTAGATTCAAATGAACTTCCTTTGTGCTGACTGAAGCGGCGTATTTTTGCCTTTCCTCTTCTATAAAATAAAGCATCCTTCAGTTTCATATTTCTAAGCCTCGACGTCAGTTTCCTCTTCTATAAAATTGAGATAATTGCGGAAATTAAAATTGTTAGAAATCCTGAGCAGGTTGGAATTGATGGAAGTGGATTCGGACCTGGAAATCAAGAGTTACGGCTAAAACAAAACTTTCATAAAATGGTAAAAACGATGATTTCGGGGCCTAATCGACGTAATTCGTCCAAAAAGGATATGCATCAACAACAAAGCTTTTTACTAATTCCAGACTAGCCGAAACACATCAACTGGGTGAGTTTGTGTTATTCCGACTTCAACGCCCGGATTGCTGGAAAATTCAATTGTCCTGGAATTTTAGATGTTTTTTCTTTAGCATGTATGCTCCTGTCACTTGTACTGCATCACTAAAAGGCAAAGAGGTCATTTTATTCCTCCAATAAATATGAAAATTCATATATATCCATCCCCTCATAAACCATTAACAAATAACTAAAAGAATACGAAAATCATTGTGCATTACTGTTCACACACTCTAAAATCACTGTGGACGCGAGCTTTTTCATCCGTGTGTCGCGCGAGTTCGTCCACCCTATTTTTTTTTTGTTTTTTCCGCCTATGAACAGTGTAGTAACGATTTTAGCCCCGGTAATAAGACAAAATAGCGTTTTCGGCTGAGGGCTAAAGGCGTAATTCTGTAGCGTCATGCACCCGGGTCCTGTTCGGGTCCGGTCCGACCCGCATGGGTTTTTTTTTAAATGGCTAAATCACGGTTATAGCCCCTAATAAGACAAAATTTATTAATTAGAGGCGGGGCTATAACGATAGCCCGACCATTATTATTTATTTATTTTTTTGAAATTACGTCGGCGGCGTGCCTATCACGCGACGCACGGTGTTCCCCCTAACACCCCTTTCAAGTGACGCGTGCGGTATGATACGGTGGCCGGAAATGGGCTACCGGCACCTAATCCGGTTCGCCTCCTCTTGGTCTTCCTCCCGGTGCGGCGCGTTTTGCAACACGGTGGCCGTGGACGCGGCGGTGGCCGGTTAAAGCCGGTTGCACCGTTTCTCTCTCTCCTGCACGTCAAAGTGCAGAAGAGCCCCCCGAGTTTTGTATACTTTCACTTCGGTCCCTTGACTTTTAATTGTGTTATATACTGTGCAGTTTGGCTTGATTTCGGTTATATAAGTTTTGATTTCCTTCGATTGGGTCCTTCTATTGCAATTGATTAAATGTGAATGTTTCACTTCGGTCCTCCTTCTTTTAATTTCCGGATTGGGTTGAAAAGGTTTAAATATATTCGGTACAGTAGTTTCCATTTTTTGCAAATTTGTCCTTTAATTGAAAATATTAATAAATCTGATTTTCATTTCAGCCCTTAAACTTTTAATTTTTGATTTTCATCCCTTTATATTTTATTTTCATTTCACCCCTTATACTTTTATTTTTTTAAATTTCTAATATAACCCCTACTTTTGTCCATGTATATATAAGTGTGTTTAACACAATAATAATAATAATAATAATAATAATAATAATAATAATAATAATAATAATAATAATAATAATAATAATAATAATAATAATGATAATAATAATAATAATAATTTAATTGTTTTTCTTGCTTCCTCTTTTGTTAATTTTTTTTTCCTTCGTATAATTTAATAATTTTTATTGTTTTGACAGTAATGGCAATGATATTTTTTTTTCCTTTTGTTAAAGTTTCTAAAATATTTTTAGTCTTTCATTAATTATATGTTCTAATATTTATTGAATATTATCTCATAGGAATATATATAGAGCGAAGAAAACATGACCTAAAATTTTTTGAATAAAAAAAATTAATATCAGTATTCTTAAATACATGTAATATAATCATATAATGATAAATCGGATAAAATAAAATAAAAATTGTCTTCGAATTTTAATTTTGCACTTAACACAATAATAATAATAATAATAATAATAATAATAATAATAATAATAATAATAATAATAATAATATTAATTTAATTATTTTTCTTGCTTCCTCTTTTGTTAATGTTTTTTTTTCCTTCGTATAATTTAATAATTTTTATTGTTTTGACAATAATGGCAATGATTTTTTTTTCCTTTTGTTAAAGTTTCTCAAATAATTTTAGTCTTTCATTAATTATATGTTCTAATATTTATTGAATATTATCTCATAGGAATATATATAGGGCGAAGAAAACATGACCTAAATTTTTTTGCATAAAAAAAATTAATATCAGTATTCTTAAATACATGTAATATAATCATATAATGATAAATCGGATAAAATAAAATAAAAATTGTCTTCGAATTTTAATTTTGTACTTAACACAATAATAATAATAATAATAATAATAATAATAATAATAATAATAATAATAATAATAATAATAATAATAATTTAATTGTTTTTCTTGCTTCCTCTTTTGTTAATGTTTTTTTTTCTTTGTATAATTTAATAATTTTTATTGTTTTGACAGTAATGGAAATGATATTTTTTTTTCCTTTTGTTAAAGTTTCTAAAATATTTGTAGTCTTTCATTAATTATATGTTATAATATTTATTGAATATTATCTCATAGGAATATATATATAGGGCGAAGAAAACATGACCTAAAATTTTTTTAATAAAAAAAATTAATATCAGCATTCTTAAATACATCTAATATAATAATATAATGATAAATCGGATAAAATAAAATAAAAATTGTCTTCGAATTTTAATTTTGTACTTAACACAATAATAATAATAATAATAATAATAATAATAATAATAATAATAATAATAATAATAATAATTTAATTGTTTTTCTTGCTTACTCTTTTGTTAATGTTTTTTTTTTCTCTGTATAATTTAATAATATTTAATCTTTTGGCATGATGGCAATGATATTTTTTTTCCTTTTGTTAAAGTTTCTAAAATAATTTTAGTCTTTCAAAATAAGAAAAATAATAATATAATTATATTCAGCTTAAAAATAATAATAATAATAATAATAATAATAATAATAATAATAATAATAATAATAATAATAATAATAATAATAATAACAATAATAATAATAATAATAACAATAGTAATAACAATAATAATAATAATAATAATAATAATAACAATTATTTCAATAATAATAATAATAACAATAATAATAATAACAATAATAAGAATAATAATAACAATAATAATAATAACAATAATAATAACAATAATAACAATAATAATAATAATAACAATAATAACAATAATAATAATAATAATAATAACAATTATTTTTGTTAGTAACTCTTTTGTTAATATTTTTGCTCTTCATAATTTAATAATTTCTATTGTTTTGACAGTAATGGTGTTAATTTTTTTTATATATATTTTTAGTCTTTCGCCTAAAAATATATATAGGGAAAAGAAAACATGACCTAGGATTTTTTTAATATAACAAATTAATATAAGTATTCTGAGATACATTTAATATAGTTATATAATAGTAGATGATTTGCCACACAATTACAAATAACCGATTAAAACACATTCACAAATTTAATTTTTTTTATTTATAGAATAATGTCTACTTTAGTCCATGTATATATAAGTGTACTTAACACAATAATAATAATAATAATAATAATAATAATAATAATAATAATAATAATAATAATAATAATAATAATAATAACAACAATAATAACAACAACAACAACAACAATAATAATAATAATAACAATTATTTCAATAATAATAATAATAACAATAACAATAATAACAATAACAATAATAACAATAATAACAACAACAACAACAACAATAATAATAATAATAACAATTATTTCAATAATAATAATAATAACAATAACAATAATAACAATAATAATAATAACAATAATAATACCAATAATAATAATAATAATAATAATAATAATAATAATAATAATAATAATAATTATTATTATTATTATTATTATTATTATTATTATTATTATTTTGTTAGTAACTCTTTTGTTAATATTTTTTTTGCTCTTCATAATTTAATAATTTCTATTCTTTTGACAGTAATGGTGTTAATTTTTTTTTATATATTTTTTAATCTTTTCAGCCTAAGAATATATATAGGGAAAAGAAAACATGACCTAGGATTTTTTTAATATAAAAAATTAATATAAGTATTCTGAGATACATTTAATATAGTTATATAAGTAGATGATCGACCACACAATTACAAATAACCGATTAAAACACATTCACAAATTGATCAATAAACTACAACAAAAAATATCACACCAAACAATCAAATAATTCACCATACAAATGGATACAAAAAATATTTCCATAACCAGTAAACACAACTGAATAAAGAAAAATTAGATGATCGACCACACAATTACAACAAAACCAACCACCAACAAATTCCCGATTGACTACAGCAAACAAAAATCTCTAATCAATATAATCTATTACATTTTTTCGACCAACTGATTATATAATTATCAATCCAATTAAAACACACCAGATAATCAAAACATTGCAATTTTGCAATCTATGAGTTAATTAAATCAACACACAATTCAAATCCAAACTGTGACTAAATTATTCTCCAAGACAGTAAAATAATGTCAACAACCAACTAAATCAATGCAAACAAAAAATAATCTATCTTTAATACATTTCAGCGATTATAATATTGGTATCAACCAGCTTAAATGCTTAATAACTGTTAAAAAAATATTTAACAATCAAAACATTCAGCTCAAGACAACAAAATATCATCTTTCATTCATTTTATTGATTACAGATTTACATCAACCAATTAAATAACCATCAAAACAATCAATACATACTAAACAATTAATCAATTATGGTCTTGCAATACTCAAATTACAATTCGCTGATCTTTCATAAATTTTATCGCTTATCATTTTTAAATTTCGAAATTGAATTACTATCTGAGTTTTTAATCTTATAACAATAATCAACTAATTCAATACATAAAAAAAAATTATAGTATGATTTAAAATTTACAATTCTCTATCTATCAACTAAAAAATTCTTTGCTTACCACATAAATAATCAGTTTGCTACATATAAAAAGCCCGGCGCAACGCGCGGGCTACCCAACTCGTATTATCAATTAAATATATTTTATTAAGGGCGTAATGAAACGTAAGAATTTAAGGTTTAGAGTTTCTTGATCTATAATATAGCATATATCATTAATTATAGAAATAGAAAAATAATATGAAAGATCATTTTATAAATGATTTAAAGAAATCTATTGAATTTAAAAATTTCTTCTGCAGGATTTCTTGATTGATTGTAAAAGGAGATTACATAATTCATATTATTACTCAAAAAATAAAAAATAAAAACATATATATATATATATATATATATTTCCATTTGAGAAAAGCAAATAACAAGAAAGTTATTTTTTCTTATTTTAATGGTTTAGTTAAATAAAATGTAATTCCATAATAGAATGTATTTAATAATGCTACAAAAATTGCATATATAGTTTATATTGAGAGCAAGTAGAAGTTAATTATTATTAGGTCATTTAAAGAAATTTAGAAAGCAAAAAGATTAGTTGAACCAAGTCAAAGCGTAAGAGTTTTTTTTATATATTAAAAAAAAGACGTGGCCATTTCACTGTATACCTAGACACAGATTACTATGGATTGTAACAATAATATTATCATTTTACCTCTCAGATCGAAAAATTTAACCCTCGAAACCAGGGGCATTTTGAACATTTCCGGGGATATGTATGGTATTTTCAAATTGTTTGGGGTTTCTGATACATTCCTTTTTAAATTGCACATTGAAACTATCATTTTACCCCTAGGAACTGACAATAAGGCGAGGAACAGTGAGGGGTGTTTTCTATTTTTCACATATTTGTGCACGGTGAAACTATGCACATACCCCCATAAAAGAGAAAAACAAAGGCCTGGAGCTGGGGTATTATGATACTTTCATTCCCTGTTTTTTCGTAGTTATTGCTAGGTCTAGGGGTGTATAAATAATTTAACCTTTTATTATTATTATTTCTTTTTAAAAACACTGTAGGTGCGCCGTATGGACATGTCGACAGTGTTTCACGCGCACGCACCTTTTAGGCGGTGCATGCAACTTCATTTGGCTGTGTTAATTGTCTGGTCGTCGTGTCACCTGGTGAAATGCCATATCCTCGACCTTCCAGCGCAACGCGTGTCGTGTGACGGTGATCGGTGAATCGCCAGTGAACGGTTTTGTTTTCTCCCCTTTTCTCTCTCCCGCAGTCAGAAAATACATGTAAGTACTTCATGTTTGTAATTGTTTTGGTTTAGTCTCTGTTCTTTTGATTTTGATTTTATTACTGATTTCTTCAATGGAAATTTTGATGTTTTTCAATTGTACACTCAATTGAAACTGATTATATAAATTGGTATTCATTTCAGTCCTTATTATTTTGATTTTTGGTTTGTTTTTGGTTCATTTAATTTTTTTGATATGCAGGTTTTAATTTGTTTCAATTTTTCCCTCCAATTGAAAGTGGTCATATATGCTACTTTTCATTTCGGTCCTTATTCTTTTATTTTTTTAATCAAATTACAATGAATTTTTTTTAAATGCTTTTATTTGTTTCGGTCCCAATGTTTTTATTTGTTTCAATTTTGTCATTTGATTGGAGCTAATAATATAATTTTTTTTTATTTCAGCCCCCATTCTTGGACAATATTTTTTTTTTACCCGTATTTATGCATCTATGCTTTTAGTTTTTTTTTTGTTTTTGTCATTTAATTTTTTATTGGGGTTTTATTTTTAATCGGCCCTCATTAATTTATGTTGATGATCATTTTAAAAATAATATTTCCTCATTTTCCCCTTTTTTTTTGTTTTTTGTTATTTTCATATATTATTCGAATCAGATGATTTTATGGTTTCATTGTTTGAATAATAATAATGATAATTTTAGTGATTATTGTTTTTTTTTTCTTTGGGGCAATTTGATGATTTTATTTGTTTGGGCAATAATATTGATAATAATTTTAACTGTTATAGTCGTGATAATGACAGTAACGTAGGGATGAATTTTCAATGATCTTTTCTTCTTTTTGTAGATAGAAAATTAACTACTTATTTTTGTTATTTGATTATTGCAAGTGCTTTCACAATTTATATTTTCTTTGTTGTGTTTAATTTTAATTGGATTATAAAATGAACTAATCCTAATACAGTGAATTCGATAATTCAGCTATCCGAATCTTCTTGCTTTTGTAATGATGATGATAATTTTATGCTGGGGATTTCGTTGAAACCTACTAAACAGATATATTTATATCGATTTAAAATTCATATATTTTATAAAAAACTTGCACTTCACAGGAATGTTGCACAAATTTATTATTTTGCCCAATTTTTTATTATAATAAAAAAATCTCATACAATTAATATTTTTTATGTTAAAAAAAATATTGTTCTGACCTCGACGAGACGCGGGTAAGTGACTAATATATATATATATATATATATATATATAATGGAGAGTGCAAGAGTTAATTGGCCAAATTAAAAATAGAAATGAATAATTTATATAAATATGGGGATCAATTTATTGCTATATATAAACATCAGTAACTTAGACTCTTTTTAGCATTTCAAAAGTATTTTTGAAAAAAAATTATTTTAAATTAATTTTTTTATATATTTTTAGATCATTTTCACATGTTGATGTCAAAAATAATTTTAAAAAATATATATTTTAATATATTTCTAAATAAAAAAAATACTATTAACAATAACTTGAACAAAACTAACAAACAAACTATTAAACGGTTATGGTCACCATATGGTCACCAGAAACTTTTATGCTTTACACATAAAAGAAATGGCAGTGGTAATAAAGGTCTGCAGCCTACAAATATTAGAATCAAAGGATGCAGATAACAAAACCGAAAGCAGAATATCTCATCACTTTTTTATATATTTTTAAATCATTGATATAAAATTAAATTATAAAAACAAAACAAAAATAAAAATTATTTTAATATATTTTCAAATAAAAAAAATCCCTCCCAGGTATCAAACGGACAAACATGATATGAACGAGCGAGGTTTCCCTTTGCTTTTGTCCGAAGAAAGTGGCCCGAGGGCATTTTTGCAAATACAGAACCGAGGGCTGGACTACGACAGTGTTTGTTTTTTTCTGTTCAGCAACTACTCACCTTAAATTACAGGAGCAACTACTCACCTTATAAATCACCCGAGAGGAAGCTATACGGTAGATTCAAATGAACTTCCTTTGTGCTGACTGATGCGGCGTATTTTTGCCTTCCTCTTCTATAAAATAAAGCATCCTTCAGTTTCATATTTCTAAACCTCGACGCCTGTTCCTTCAGAAACAACAAAAAAAACCTACAGACAGTTTAAAGACACTTCTGACTCTTTTTCAACCTGTTTTTTTTTCTTCAATCAAATTTTCCTGGTTAGTCAACATCATGACTATGAGGTCTCGAAAAACTAGCGACAAAATCATTCTTGATCAAGAAAATCTGATACCAGAGCCAAAAAGCAATCAGAGAAGGTGGAGGATTGCTTACACGGCCATATATTTCACAAGGCTTCTTGTTTCTTTATCCAAGAAAGCTCTTGAAAGCCACACCAAGATCTTGCGCTCCCTACCCTATGTTGCTATTGATGTTCGTGATGATAAGTCCCAGCATGAGAATAAACTTGTTTCTTTGATTAATGTCGATCAGAGAACCCTCAATGATATGATAAAAGAAAAGAATGTTGAATCTTTGAAGCAACTGGGAGGAGTTATACAGGTTGCCACAATTCTAGAAACTGATGTGAAGGATGGTACGAGGGAGGCTGATGCTGCGTGTAGAAGGGATGTTTTTGGTGCAAATAGGTTTAATAAACCTCCTTCAAAAAGCTTTCTAAGCTTTGTTCTCGAAGCATGCAAGGACACGACCATTATCATTCTTCTGGTCTGTGCTATTATGTCCCTGGTATTCGGTATCAAACAGCACGGCCTGAAAAACGGGTGGTATGATGGAGGAAGCATTATTGTCGCAGTTGTTCTCGTTATTGCTGTCTCTGCTATCAGCAACTTCAGGCAATCCAAACAATTTGAGAAGTTATCTGATGAGAGCCGCTACATAAATGTGCAAGTAGTGAGAGATGGGAGGCACAATCATATATCTATTTTTGATGTGGTGGTGGGTGATGTGGTGTCTTTGAACATTGGAGACCAAATACCTGCTGATGGATTGTTCTTGCATGGGTATTCTATGAAGGTGGACGAATCTAGCATGACCGGAGAAAGCGACCACGTTGAGGTGAATGGGAGCGAAAACCCTTTCTTGCTCTCTGGTACTAAGGTGACTGATGGCTTTGGCTTCATGCTTGTCACATCTGTTGGCATGAGTACAGCATGGGGAGAGATGATGAGTTCAATAAGTCGCGATTTGGATGAGCAAACTCCATTGCAAGCTCGCCTCAACAAGCTCACTTCTTATATTGGCAAGGTTGGATTGACAGTTGCCATTGTTGTGCTGGTCGTTATGATGATAAGGTACTTCACAGGAAATACTAGAGATGATAATGGTCAGAAAGAATACTTTGGGAGCAAGACAAAGGTCAGTGATGTACTGGATTCAGTTGTGGGCATTATTGCTGCAGCAGTGACCATTGTCGTGGTGGCAATTCCAGAAGGTCTCCCTCTAGCAGTAACCATAACTCTGGCTTACTCTATGAAAAGAATGATGAAAGATAACGCCATGGTTCGTAAACTCTCTGCTTGTGAAACAATGGGTTCAGCCACAATAATCTGCACAGACAAAACAGGCACTCTTACTTTGAACCAAATGAAGGTTACAGAGTTTTGTCTTGGGAAAGAAACAATTGAGAGCAATACTGAAATAGAATCAGAGATCTATCACTTACTACAAGAAGGGGTTGCTTTAAATACAACAGGTACTGTCAACAACTCTCATGCTAACGTAGTTCCTGAAATTACTGGCAGTCCGACTGAAAAAGCAATAATTTCTTGGGCTGTAATGGATTTGGGCATGAATATCAATGAAACAAAGGGAAATTGTGAAATAATACATGTAGAAACCTTTAATTCGGAGAAAAAGAGAAGTGGAGTGTTGATGAGGAAAAACAGTGAAAAGGCGATTCACACACACTGGAAAGGAGCTGCCGAGATGATACTAGCCATGTGTTCAAATTATTATGTCAGAAATGGAGAGGTAAGAGACTTGAATGAAGAAGAAAAAGTGCAATTTGGGGCCATAATTCAGAGTATGGCAGCCAAAAGCCTAAGATGCATTGCTTTTGCCCACAAAAAGGTTGTAGAAGAGAATAGCCAGGCGTCTGCGAAGCTTGAAGAAAATGGAATGACCTTTATGGGGCTTGTGGGTTTGAAAGACCCATGCCGAGTAGGAGTCAAGACGGCAGTGGAATCATGTAAGAATGCAGGAGTGAATGTTAAAATGATTACAGGTGACAATATGCATACAGCAAGAGCTATAGCTATTGAATGCGGGATTCTCAATCCTGAACAAGAAATGAAGAATGGTGCTGTAGTAGAAGGTGTACAATTCAGAAACTACTCACCTGAAGAGAGGATGGCCAAGATTGATAATATCCAGGTTATGGCAAGATCATCTCCATTCGACAAGCTTCTCATGGTACAGTGCTTAAAGGAGAAAGGTCACGTGGTAGCAGTCACTGGTGATGGCACAAATGATGCCCCCGCTCTAAAGGAAGCAGATATTGGGCTCTCCATGGGAATTCAAGGGACCGTGGTGGCGAAGGAGAGCTCAGACATTGTCATATTGGATGATAACTTCACCTCTGTGGTGACTGTATTGAGGTGGGGAAGGTGTGTCTACGACAATATTCAGAAGTTCATTCAATTTCAGCTCACTGTCAATGTTGCTGCCCTTCTCATCAACCTCGTTGCAGCTGTTTCTTCTTGCAAAATCCCTCTGACTGCAGTCCAGCTGCTGTGGGTTAATCTCATAATGGACACCTTGGGAGCACTAGCCTTGGCAACTGAACAACCCACGAATGATCTCATGACAAGGCCACCTGTGGGTCGATCAGAGCCACTTATCACCAAAATCATGTGGAGGAACCTCCTTGCTCAGGCCCTGTATCAGGTCACCATCTTACTGACTCTACAGTTCAAGGGAAAAGCGATATTTGGTGTGGATGAGGAAGTTAAGAATACCCTCATCTTCAACACCTTTGTCCTCTGCCAAGTGTTTAATGAGTTCAATGCTCGTAAGCTGGAGAAGATAAACATATTCAAGGGGATATATAAGAACAAGTTATTCTTAGCAATCATAGGAATTACCATAATTCTTCAAGTGCTGATGGTGGAGCTTCTGAACAAGTTTGCCAGCACTGAGAGGTTGAATTGGCAGCAGTGGGGTGCCTGCATTGCCATTGCAGTTCTTACTTGGCCAATTGGTTGTCTAGTGAAGTTCATTCCAGTTTCTTGCAAGCGGACACAAAGCCACTAATCAGCTATCCTTCTACTTTATTCATTCTGCTTTTCCTGCTAATGGTAGATTTAACAAGGAATGTTTACATAATTATGATTTCGAAAGCTTTCAATTGTTAACCTCTTCTTTTAAAATATACATGGACTTGAGTGAATCTAATTACTGCAGTGGGGTGCTTGCATTGCAATTGCAGTTCTGTCTTGGCCAATTGGCTGTCTTGTGAAATGTATTCCAGTTTCTTCCAAGCAGCCTATGGATCATAAGAACACATAGCCACTAATCAGTTATCATTGTCTCTTTTTTCTCTCCTGTTCAAGGTAGATCTGACAAGGAAAGTTCAGATAATTTTAGATTTCAAAGCTTATTGTTTGCAGTTTCTTTTAGAGAATGTATGGAATCAAATTTGGAATCTACTAACTGCATTTTATATCTTTATGTTCTGAATGAAATCCCCAATTGATGAGAAAGTTCTTGTTCTTATTTCGCTATTGTATCTTATTGCTTCTATTTGCGATTAAATGTAGGCACCAATAGAAGATCAGATAAGAAAAACTAATAGGAATGTCCATCATTGAGGTTGCGAAGTTAGGTCTACCACGGACCTTGCATTAAATATTTTTGGTCTCTGCAAGTAAATCTTAAATGGGATGATGGAAACATAAATATAAACATGTCCTAATGCTCCAAATAATCTTAGTACTTCACTTAAACACGCTGAGCACAGTAACATTAAACAAACCATTTCTTAAATGGGATGATGGAAACATAAATATACCTGATGCTCTATATTCACTAACCATAAGATCATTTGACGGGTCACAAAAAGAAGAGTTTCAAGATAGGGACACTAGAAAAGAAAAGCAAAGAAGGTCACATGGGCTTCAACATTTCCTCTTACAATTAAACCCCGAGCTAAAATAGGATTGAAGTTTTTTCTTTCAAATTTGGGGTGGGCAGGAAGAGACCTAATGAAGAGTTGGGGTTGAACATCAAGGATCAGAATTCTCAAGAAAATAATTTAAATATATAACGGAGTTGAGAGTCAGAGAAGCTGCACACATGAAAAGTTGCATCAAATGGTAAGCTACAACGTGAAGTTTTCGAGAGATGGCAAACAGGGTCCAGTGGAATTAAAAAATATTTGTTGACTTTGAAGATATTCAATTCAAACCAACAACCTTCACTCCAAAAGTTTCAGCTATCATAGTTCTAATTACATTGTTCGTCTGGTATGAATGGCTGTGTGTGTGTGTGCACATGAGCATACATGAGTGTGTGTAAGAATATTTATAATATGAAAAAAAAAAAAAATGTCAACATGGCCTCATTCTAAGACAGTATCTTTAACTTTAACCATATTTGTTAATTTTAGTATCTATCAATATTACAAACTTTTCAGTTTAAACATTCCTCATGCTCGAGAATTTATTTTCTATAGGAGTCCAGACACTTGATTTATGATAAATCTATCTGCTGGCATTTGCCACACCATGAACTCTCATTTCGAAAGTTACTGCTAAGTTTGATGGCTTGGCACAATACCAATCACCAGATGCATTTTATAACAAGGTGTCTCCATCCACCAAAAGACAATGATAAAACTGGAGCAAATTTGGAATGATGGTGAATTTCACTCCATTGCTAGAGCTCCGAGAAGTGAAAACCACGTGCATATTCCTATATGTGTGCCTCTGTAATTTGTCATTTTGATTTCAAGTAATAAGGGTTCATGGGAATTTGTAGTCAAACAGTCCTTATTTTAAACTATGTTTTTGTTCTTTTCATCTTTACATTGTTTCTCATATAATTTGAATACAAAATGCTGTCTCGATATGCTATTCTATGCACATTTCATTTATGAACTTCCAGGGAAAACTGCTTTACCATGACCTCCATTAGGAAACATTATTCAATTCCCATAGGAAGTTAACTCAAAAAATATATTAATACAAACATGAGGTAAAACATCCCACAGACTCTGCCTCTTCTTATTCCAGAGCAAAAATGTTGTTGAAATTAATGACAGGGCACAAGCCAAGCAAAATTAAAACTAGAAGTTCCTATGATCCTCTTCATACCAACATAGCTATATCAAAGTCACTTCTTGAATTGCCCTTCAAACATCGTGGTTAAAAAGTAGAAACCCACCATCGAAATCAAATAGCAAAGCTAATGCCATACAGTATCCCATTACACATTTCTGGGCATCTTAATTTGTTATCATAACAAGCAAAACAAATACTAGCATCGAACTTTACCTGGGCAAAATTCCCATGTTTATTATTCAATTTAAAATCTTGTTCTTTTTTGTTTCTTCGGATTTATTTTGAAGCAACAGAAAATGGAAGAAAAGAGTACCTTGTTGTCTTAACATTGAAATTGAATGCCCCACCACCACAAGCTCTTGTGGGCTAGGAGATGTATGTCTCTCAAGTCTTAACACCATTTTGAGAAGGGACCCATCAAAGATTGACAAAGCTGCAAACTTTTATCTGTGTAGGGTTTTACGAGGAGGGACAATGTCTTCTTGAGCACTGTAAGGACAGTGACAGCGGTTTTAGCGATTCCTCCACCACACCCTGTGGCCCTCAACTTTACATTTTGATCGAAATTGAACGTACTTAAAATTCATAAATACCGATACTTTTTTATAACAAAAAACTAGAAAAAAAACTCTTCGAATTTTCACTTTCCTTTGCCTCCAAGATGGAAATGGGTAACATACGGAAGGACCATCCATCATTTCACCAAAGAAGGTGGAGGGATGCTACTGATTACCCTGCTTTCTTTCTCTTTGCTTTAATAATAATAATAATTGTCATTTATATTTTCATAAGTAGAGACATCAGTGGACTCTTAAGTGGCTTTTGCTCACGGCGATTTCTAATAGATGGAGTTGTTGAGAAAAGACGCTTGCATTCATGGCTATTCTATCGTTTATCTAGTCCACAAAATGCGTTTCCAGGATGAGTTTCGTCGCATCCAAAAACAAATTGTATGGATAAATGATAGCAGTAACAATAAAATACTCTCTAGATTTCTTTACCAAATAGACACTCACACCAGCAATGAATGCCTCTAGCCACCCCCTTCTGCAAATGGCAAATATTTTGGAGAAATTGGTGGGTGGAAATGTTCGTTCTTCTTGTTGTATAAAGCTTTTTGGCCTCACTCCAGTATAATTACTTTCATGCTCGACCATGGCTGGATCAGATCCATTGAGTTTTTTTTATGAGCCCAGATACTCATTTTACTTCTTTCCGAGATTGAAAGCAGAAACCAGAAGGAGAGAAATTAACAATAAGCTAAAATGTGTGGGGAAATCACTGTAGCTCCCCACACATTTTACTGTGGATTTCAACAGTGATTTTTTTTTTTTTTTTGCTTTTTGCTATTTATTTGTTTTTACTTCCGGATTACGTTTTTCTTTCTTCTTTTTTTCATTTTATTTGTTTCTTGCTTTTCTTTCTTGCTTTTTTATTACTTTTTTTTGTTTTTTTTCTAATTATTTTTTTTTGTTTCTTGCCTTTTTCTGTTTCTGTCATTATGTGTTTTTCCTAATTATTTTTTTTTCATATCTTTCAATGAAATATTTTTTTTTTTGTTGGTTATACTTTTTTTTCTTTTTTGACTTATATATATTTATTTTTTATTTATTTTGTATAATCAGAGTGTCTGGCTAGCTTAAATGCACCATGATTAATCCCCGGATCCAATTTTTTTTAAAGCTTTTTTTCCCTAATTTTTTTTCCTGGTTATATTTTTTTAATTTTTTTCTTTTTCCACTTATATATATGATCGAGGTGTCCGGGCTAGCTTAAATGCATCACAATTAATTCTCGAATCTAATTTTTTTATAGCTTTTTTTTCCTTATTATGTTTTTTTTTGTTTTTTTATGATTATTTTTTTTCATTTTTTTTCCTGGTTATATTTTTTAATTTATTTCTTTTTCTACTTTTATATTTTTTTTTTGTTTTTTATGATTGGGGTATCCTGGCTAGCTTAAGTGCACCACAATTCATCTCCGGATCCAATTTTTTTGTTATAACTAGAGTGTCCAGACCAGCTTATGTGTACCAAGACTAATTGTTGGGCCCATTTTTTTTTGCTAAAGTGCTTTTCTTATACTTTTGTTTTGTTCACTTATATTTTTTTTTATAACCAGGGTTTATGGACCAGCCTATGTACACCACAACTAATTCCCAAACCGAATTTATTTTTAAAACAATATGGATTGCTACAGTGCTTTCATGCTTATATTTTTTTTCTTTAACTTATATTTTTTTTATAATCACAGTCTCTAAGTCAACTTATGCTTTTTTTTATTTTTTTTACTTATATATATTTTTTTATAACCAGGATCTCCATGCCACTTAGACGCACGATAACTAATCCCCGGACAAAATTGTTTTGATAACCGGGGTGTCCGGGCCACCTTGCGTGCACCACGACTAATCCCCTGACCAGTTTATTATTTTTTCTGAATTTTTTTCCTTATACTTTTTTTTTCAATTATACATTTTTTTTCTTATCACCGGATCAAATTTTTTTGGTAACTGGTGTCTCCGAGTCAGCTTAAACACACCATGACTAATTCCTGGACTGAAATTATTTTTTTAAGCAATATGGATTGTAAATGGTGTGGAGAAAGCACTATAGTTCCCCACACATAGTATTGTTGATTGCAATAGTGCTTTCCCGCTACAGTGTTTTTTTTTCATGTTTTTTGCTTCTTCTTTTGTTTACCTTTTTTTTCCTTATTATGTTTATTGTTTCATTTTTTCTCTTATTATGTTTTTTTTTCCCCAAAACATTTTTTTTTGCCCATTATACTTTTTTTATATTCTTTTTACTTTTTCCACTTATATTTTTTTCTTTTTTTTTAACCATGGTGTCTTAAAGCGCACCACGATTAATTCCCATATCCAATTTTTTTTTATAACCAGGGTGTTCAGACCAACTTATGTGTACCCATGACAATCCCTTGACCCATACTTTTTTTTTCTAAAGTGCTTTCCCGCTGATACTTTTGTTTTGTTCACTTATACATTTTTTTATAACTGGAATCTCTGAACCAGCTTAAGCACGCCATGACTAATTTCTAAGCTGATTTTTTTAAAAATAATATGAATTGCTACAGTGCTTTCACGCTTATACTTTTTTTTCTTTCACTTATATATTTTTTTTATAATCATGGTCTCTCAGCCAATTTAAGCTTATATACCCCTATAAGATAAAAATCAAAAGGTTGGCTATAAGGTCGTATTGGTAATTTACCAATTTTTAATCATATTTTCTGCAACAGTGTTATGGGCGCGTCTTCGAGCACAACGTCGATTTCAGAGCTCATGCATATTTCAGATGGCACGTGCGGCGTTGTAAAACTTCTAAAAAATATATCATAGTTTTTTATATATTCATTTTATTATGTAAAACGTGTTTAAAATAATGTTATAGTATCATAAGTATTTTCATTTTTTTTCCATTTTTGTGCATAGTACAATAATTATAATACCTTTAAATAAGACAAAAATCAAGAATTGTTAGTGGGGGTGTCCCGATAATTTTATTTTTTTTTAGTGCACTAGATAAAATAACTTTTGTTGCCTCAAATAAGACAAAACAAAAGAGTCACATGCGGTAGTGTTTCAAACATTTCACGTTTAACTATACATGCATATGAAAGAGTTTCACTCTTATATTACACCACCAAAGTTAAACTTACTATGTTTTTTTAACAGAGTTGCATTTAATACAAATAAAAAATAACAATAAAAAAATAAAAAACCTAAACAAAAAAGCAAAGATATATAGATACAAATAAAAAATTTAAAACTATCTTAGAAGGACCGAAAAAATCAAGGGATCGAAACTAAACTAAAAAAATAAAAGAATAAAAACTAAAATACAAAATACAAAATTATGTGTTAAATCTAGATAAAAAAATTTAATCCCTGCAGCGAAGCGCGGGTTTATGGCTCGTATACACCATAGAAAGACTCTTTTTTCAACGACGACGATATCAATTTCACATTGTATTTTAGAAAAATTAATGGATAGTCTCGTGATTATGGGGTGTGTTTATTTATGTTTTAATTTTTAAAAATATTTTAAAAAAATTATTTTTATTTTTATTATTTATTTAAAATTAAAAAATTAATATCAAAAATATTTTTAAAAAAATTAAAAATATTATTTTTATTTATTTTTATTTTTAAAAATAATTTCAACCACACTCTCAAATATATATTTAAAAATAAAAAACTAAGAAAATAAGCAAATATGAGGACAATTCTCAATAACATACAAGGATTTTTAGTATATACTAGATTTATGGGTCCGGGCTACGCTGAGATATTTTTATCTGGTTTATTTTAAAGACGCTCGTGTGATACTTGCATAATTTTAAGAAGTAAAAAATAAATCAAGGCATATACCGGACTAACGAAAAAAAAAACTAGCATTATTTAATTAAATAATAAAAGATGATATATAAAATTATAAATAGACCAATTTAAAAAAAAATATTGAAAACCTAAAAAAATAGTTTTTTTTAAATAAAAAAAGATGAGAAAGCTAGGATTTCAGATGTCTGTTTGGCAATGTGGTTGAGGTTGATTTTGAAAGTGTTTTTTTATTCAGAAATACATTAAAATGATATTTTTTTTATTTTTTTAAAATTATTTTTGACATCAGCATATCAAAATGATCTAAAAACACCAAATTTTTTTAACTTTAAATAAAAAAAATTAATTTAATTTTTTTTCAAAAATATTTTCCAATGTCAAATACTCTCTAAGTTAGCATGTTAAATATGTGATTTGTTTCATGACATGAAATAAGCAATTAGAAAAGGGGGGAAATGAAATCTACCTCCAAATAAATATAACAAGGATGAGACTGGAAAAAAAAACAAAAACTACCACTAAATTATGCAAGTCAACCAAACTCTATGACATGGATCATGTGAATAAGAAAACATGTCCTAAAAATATGAAGGATTTAAAATAAGTATATAAAGATATCTCTCAAAAACTCTATTATCTCATTAATGTGTTGGATTTTTTGGAATCTTTCACCATAATATTTGTTTCTAAACAAAATCCTATCATGATTTTAAAAAGCAAGCAATTTTATATAAAAATGGCATTGTAACAATTTTGATGCGAGTTTATATATATATATATTACAACACTTATATATTATTTCAAAAATGTTTTTGTGTGGAATAATTTTAGCGTAGAATATCAATCTCAAAACCTCTTGACTTAAATCCTTGCTTAGACCAGATTTTAAATTAAATTATATAGGGGTTGATTTAATTTGACTAGTTCAAAATCGACTCGGGCGATTAGTAAAAGACCTGGCTTTGCTTAAAAATAAATTTCAACATGATTTTTTTTTAATATTGAGATGATGATATATTATATAGATCTTATTTAACTTTAATTTATATGCTAAACTTATGACCTAAATAACGAACTTGATTGATTTTAATAACTTTATTTTTCAAATAAAATATTTTTAATTCAACTCACATCCATACAAAATGATTATGATTGGTTGTACAAAAAGAGCTCAAATGAATATTTTTAAAATGTTACTATAATCTTATTGAGAAAAAAAATGATATCTAATAAAATAATATCTAAAATATATTATTGAATAAAATAAGAATTTAAAATAAATCAAATTAAAGTTCAATGATAATAATAATAACAGAATATGCTAGGCTCATGGGCTTGGTTACCATCATGTCTGACCTAATATGATGTTACACGGAGAATATTACAAAGAAAACATTCCTTGAGAATATATGTGGTAGTGTGTTTAAAGTTGTTTTTAAAAATATTTTTTATTTAAAAATATATTAAAATAATTTTTTTTATTTTTTTAAAATTATTTTTAACATCAACATATCAAAATAATATATAAATACCAAAATTTTTTAATTTAAAATAAAAAATAAAAATAAAATTATTTTTTTTCAAAAATGTTTTTTAAACGCATTTTTAAACACCGCAAAAAAGAATCAAAAGATAATCGATTGCGTCTATGCGTGTGACATATGATCATGCGTCAGTTGCACATGATCCTACGTCAAAATAAAATATAAAAGTAAAAGATTTTTAAATTTTTTGAAAATCGTTTTTTAAACACATTATCAAACACCATGAAGGCATATAAAATGAAAAAGATAATCGATTGCTGTCTATGCGTGACATATGATCATGCGTCAGTTAACAGTTGCATAAGATCCTACGTCAGTATTTGCCATGCCACGACACGATTCTATAAAGAGGTGGTGATAGCTCTCGGCACAGTCACTCACTAACTCTCACTGCCCCTGCTGCCTCACTTCCATAGCTACAACACAGAAGGAGAAGAATCGAAAAGGATGGCCGAGGAACAGAGAGTTATCATCCCACGAGTGAAACTGGGTAACCAAGGATTAGAGGTAAAAACCCATTCACCTCTGTCTCTATGAACATCTGTTTCTCTGTTAGTCAGATGTCTTGTAAAAGTACAATTTGAATGACTTGTTTATGTAATACGATGTTCTTCTCCTTTGTGATTAATTAAATACTTTTTTTGTTTTTAATCTTTACGATTAATTACTAGTTATAGGTTGAGCTAACGAGTAATAATGAAGATTAAGACTATGGGCAAAAATCATTATGTTCACTGATCAATAGTTAAGTTTAGAAGCAACATCTGCATGTGCACTCTTCTAAATCCACCACTCTATCAACAAATCATTTATGGATTTGATATTTTTATGAAAACAATTTAATGCAGAATTAGGGATTAGATTTGGGATTCAAGGACTTGAGGCATAACCCTTGTTATATTCATAGCCTCAACGCCTCAGAGATTCTTGAGTGAAATGTTGCAAAAATGGGACAATGATTGGTTACTATTAAGGAAACCCTTTTGTAGGGAGACAATGTTTTGTATGTGCTAAGAAGGGAAATGTGCTATTGTCTCATAATTTTGCTGCGTGATATTTTCGACTTCTAGGTCTCGAAGTTGGGCTTTGGATGCATGGGGCTTTCTGGAATGTACAATGCCCCACTCCCTGAAGAGGCTGGCATTACAATCATCAAGGAAGCTTATAACAAGGGGATTACTTTTTTTGATACAGCAGATGTTTATGGACCTCACACTAATGAAATCTTGGTTGGGAAGGTAAGTTTCGAAATGTTTTCTCTAAGGTTCTTTCAAAATATGCTTTCATGTAAAAGAATTGGCCAGTATAATATGGCATATAGTTTTTTTTATAACAACAACAACAACCAAGCCTCAATCACAAACTAGTTGGCTGGTGTATAGTTTTGATAATAGTGAAATTCTTGCCTGCAAAATTCCATCTTCAATTGGACCTGATATATTTTCTTATACAGCTATGGAATTTTGCCTCTGCATCAGAATTAAAAATATTTGGACTCTCTTCCTGGTGGTTACTGATGAAGCTAGTCCCTTTCTGTTTTTCTATTATATGTCATATTGGCCTGGAACTGATGTAATTATTTAGATTGATATGACTTTCTTT
>CM055438.1:10859314-11086069 GCA_029228465.1 Salix viminalis | reverse complement strand
AAAGAAAGTCATATCAATCTAAAGAATTACATCAGTTCCAGGCCAATATGACATATAATAGAAAAACAGAAAGGGACTAGCTTCATCAGTAACCACCAGGAAGAGAGTCCAAATATTTTTAATTCTGATGCAGAGGCAAAATTCCATAGCTGTATAAGAAAATATATCAGGTCCAATTGAAGATGGAATTTTGCAGGCAAGAATTTCACTATTATCAAAACTATACACCAGCCAACTAGTTTGTGATTGAGGCTTGGTTGTTGTTGTTGTTATAAAAAAAACTATATGCCATATTATACTGGCCAATTCTTTTACATGAAAGCATATTTTGAAAGAACCTTAGAGAAAACATTTCGAAACTTACCTTCCCAACCAAGATTTCATTAGTGTGAGGTCCATAAACATCTGCTGTATCAAAAAAAGTAATCCCCTTGTTATAAGCTTCCTTGATAATTGTAATGCCAGCCTCTTCAGGGAGTGGGGCATTGTACATTCCAGAAAGCCCCATGCATCCAAAGCCCAACTTCGAGACCTAGAAGTCGAAAAATATCACGCAGCAAAATTATGAGACAATAGCACATTTCCCTTCTTAGCACATACAAAACATTGTCTCCCTACAAAAGGGTTTCCTTAATAGTAACCAATCATTGTCCCATTTTTGCAACATTTCACTCAAGAATCTCTGAGGCGTTGAGGCTATGAATATAACAAGGGTTATGCCTCAAGTCCTTGAATCCCAAATCTAATCCCTAATTCTGCATTAAATTGTTTTCATAAAAATATCAAATCCATAAATGATTTGTTGATAGAGTGGTGGATTTAGAAGAGTGCACATGCAGATGTTGCTTCTAAACTTAACTATTGATCAGTGAACATAATGATTTTTGCCCATAGTCTTAATCTTCATTATTACTCGTTAGCTCAACCTATAACTAGTAATTAATCGTAAAGATTAAAAACAAAAAAAAGTATTTAATTAATCACAAAGGAGAAGAACATCGTATTACATAAACAGGTCATTCAAATTGTACTTTTACAAGACATCTGACTAACAGAGAAACAGATGTTCATAGAGACAAAGGTGAAATGGGTTTTTACCTCTAATCCTTGGTTACCCAGTTTCACTCGTGGAATGATAACTCTCTGTTCCTCGGCCATCCTTTTCGATTCTTCTCCTTCTGTGTTGTAGCTATGGAAGTGAGGCAGCAGGGGCAGTGAGAGTTAGTGAGTGACTGTGCCGAGAGCTATCACCACCTCTTTATAGAATCGTGTCGTGGCATGGCAAATACTGACGTAGGATCTTATGCAACTGTGAAGTGTGAACTGACGCATGATCATATGTCACGCATAGACAGCAATCGATTATCTTTTTCATTTTATATGCCTTCATGGTGTTTGATAATGTGTTTAAAAAACGATTTTCAAAAAATTTAAAAATCTTTTACTTTTATATTTTATTTTGACGTAGGATCATGTGCAACTGACGCATGATCATATGTCACACGCATAGACGCAATCGATTATCTTTTGATTCTTTTTTGCGGTGTTTAAAAATGCGTTTAAAAAACATTTTTGAAAAAAAAATAATTTTATTTTTATTTTTTATTTTAAATTAAAAAGTTTTGGTATTTATATATTATTTTAATATGTTGATGTTAAAAATAATTTTAAAAAAATAAAAAAAAATTATTTTAATATATTTTTAAATAAAAAATACTTTTAAAAACAACTTTAAACACACTACCACATATATATTCTCAAGGAATGTTTTCTTTGTAATATTCTCCGTGTAACATCATATTAGGTCAGACATGATGGTAACCAAGCCCATGAGCCTAGCATATTCTGTTATTATTATTATCATTGAACTTTAATTTGATTTATTTTAAATTCTTATTTTATTCAATAATATATTTTAGATATTATTTTATTAGATATCATTTTTTTTCTCAATAAGATTATAGTAACATTTTAAAAATATTCATTTGAGCTCTTTTTGTACAACCAATCATAATCATTTTGTATGGATGTGAGTTGAATTAAAAAATATTTTATTTGAAAAAATAAAGTTATTAAAATCAATCAAGTTCGTTATTTAGGTCATAAGTTTAGCAGATAAATTAAAGTTAAATAAGATCTATATAATATATCATCATCTCAATATTAAAAAAAAATCATGTTGAAATTTATTTTTAAGCAAAGCCAGGTCTTTTACTAATCGCCCGAGTCGATTTTGAACTAGTCAAATTAAATCAACCCCTATATAATTTAATTTAAAATCTGGTCTAAGCAAGGATTTAAGTCAAGAGGTTTTGAGATTGATATTCTACGCTAAAATTATTCCACACAAAAACATTTTTGAAATAATATATAAGTGTTGTATTATATATATATATAAACTCGCATCAAAATTGTTACAATGCCATTTTTTATATAAAATTGCTTGCTTTTTAAATCATGATAGGATTTTGTTTAGAAACAAATATTATGGTGAAAGATTCCAAAAAATCCAACACATTAATGAGATAATAGAGTTTTTGAGAGATATCTTTATATACTTATTTTAAATCCTTCATATTTTTAGGACATGTTTTCTTATTCACATGATCCATGTCATAGAGTTTGGTTGACTTGCATAATTTAGTGGTAGTTTTTGTTTTTTTTTCCAGTCTCATCCTTGTTATATTTATTTGGAGGTAGATTTCATTTCCCCCCTTTTCTAATTGCTTATTTCATGTCATGAAACAAATCACATATTTAACATGCTAACTTAGAGAGTATTTGACATGCGATTGGAAAATATTTTTGAAAAAAAATTAAATTAATTTTTTTTTATTTTAAGTTAAAAAAAATTTGGTGTTTTTAGATCATTTTGATATGCTGATGTCAAAAATAATTTTTAAAAAATAAAAAAAATATCATTTTAATGTATTTCTGAACAAAAAAACACTTTCAAAATCAACCTCAACCACATTGCCAAACAGACATTTGGAATCCTAGCTTTCTCATCTTTTTTTATTTAAAAAAAAACTATTTTTTTAGGTTTTCAATATTTTTTTTTAAATTGGTCTATTTATAATTTTATATATCATCTTTTATTATTTAATTAAATAATGCTAGTTTTTTTTTCGTTAGTCCGGTATATGCCTTGATTTATTTTTTACTTCTTAAAATTATGCAAGTATCACACGAGCGTCTTAAAATAAACCAGATAAAAATATCTCAGCGTAGCCCGGACCCATAAATCTAGTATATACTAAAAATCCTTGTATGTTATTGAGAATTGTCCTCATATTTGCTTATTTTCTTAGTTTTTTATTTTTTAAATATATATTTGAGAGTGTGGTTGAAATTATTTTTTAAAAAATAAAAATAAATAAAAATAATATTTTTTAATTTTTTTAAAAATATTTTTTGATATTAATTTTTTTAATTTTAAATAAATAATAAAAATAAAAAATAATTTTTTTTTAAAATATTTTTTAAAAAATTAAAACATAAATAAACACACCCCATAATCACGAGACTATCCATTAATTTTTCTAAAATACAATGTGAAATTGATATCGTCGTCGTTGAAAAAAGAGTCTTTCTATGGTGTATACGAGCCATAAACCCGCGCTTCGCTGCAGGGATTAAATTTTTTTATCTAGATTTAACACATAATTTTGTATTTTGTATTTTAGTTTTTATTCTTTTATTTTTTTAGTTTAGTTTCGATCCCTTGATTTTTTCGGTCCTTCTAAGATAGTTTTAAATTTTTTATTTGTATCTATATATCTTTGCTTTTTGTTTAGGTTTTTATTTTTTATTGTTATTTTTATTTGTATTAAATGCAACTCTCGTTAAAAAACATAGTAAGTTTAACTTTGGTGGTGTAATATAAGAGTGAAACTCTTTCATATGCATGTATAGTTAAACGTGAAATGTTTGAAACACTACCGCATGTGACTCTTTTGTTTTGTCTTATTTGAGGCAACAAAAGTTATTTTACTGTGCACTAAAAAAAATAAAATTATCGGGACACCCCCACTAACAATTCTTGATTTTTGTCTTATTTAAAGGTATTATAATTATTGTACTATGCACAAAAATGGAAAAAAAATGAAAATACTTATGATACTATAACATTATTTTAAACACGTTTTACATAATAAAATGAATATATAAAAAACTATGATATATTTTTTAGAAGTTTTACAACGCCGCACGTGCCATCTGAAATATGCATGAGCTCTGAAATCGACGTTGTGCTCGAAGACGCGCCCATAACACTGTTGCAGAAAATATGATTAAAAATTGGTAAATTACCAATACGACCTTATAGCCAACCTTTTGATTTTTATCTTATAGGGGTATATAAGCTTAAATTGGCTGAGAGACCATGATTATAAAAAAAAATATATAAGTGAAAGAAAAAAAAGTATAAGCGTGAAAGCACTGTAGCAATTCATATTATTTTTAAAAAAATCAGCTTAGAAATTAGTCATGGCGTGCTTAAGCTGGTTCAGAGATTCCAGTTATAAAAAAATGTATAAGTGAACAAAACAAAAGTATCAGCGGGAAAGCACTTTAGAAAAAAAAAGTATGGGTCAAGGGATTGTCATGGGTACACATAAGTTGGTCTGAACACCCTGGTTATAAAAAAAAATTGGATATGGGAATTAATCGTGGTGCGCTTAAGACACCATGGTTAAAAAAAGAAAAAAAATATATAAGTGGAAAAAGTAAAAAGAATATAAAAAAGTATAATGGGCAAAAAAATGTTTTGGGGAAAAAAAACATAATAAGAGAAAAAATGAAACAATAAACATAATAAGGAAAAAAAAGGTAAACAAAAGAAGAAGCAAAAAACATGAAAAAAAAACACTGTAGCGGGAAAGCACTATTGCAATCAACAATACTATGTGTGGGGAACTATAGTGCTTTCTCCACACCATTTACAATCCATATTGCTTAAAAAAATAATTTCAGTCCAGGAATTAGTCATGGTGTGTTTAAGCTGACTCGGAGACACCAGTTACCAAAAAAATTTGATCCGGTGATAAGAAAAAAAATGTATAATTGAAAAAAAAAGTATAAGGGAAAAAAATTCAGAAAAAATAATAAACTGGTCGGGGGATTAGTCGTGGTGCACTGCAGGTGGCTCTGGGACACCCCGGTTATCAAAACAATTTTGTCCCGGGGATTAGTTATCGATGCGTCTAAGTGGCATGGAGATCCTGGTTATAAAAAAAATATATAAGTAAAAAAAAGAAAAAAAAAGCATAAGTTGACTTAGAGACTGTGATTATAAAAAAAAATATAAGTTAAAGAAAAAAAATATAAGCATGAAAGCACTGTAGCAATCCATATTGTTTTAAAAATAAATTCGGTTTGGGAATTAGTTGTGGTGTACATAGGCTGGTCCATAAACCCTGGTTATAAAAAAAAATATAAGTGAACAAAACAAAAGTATAAGAAAAGCACTTTAGCAAAAAAAAATGGGCCCAACAATTAGTCTTGGTACACATAAGCTGGTCTGGACACTCTAGTTATAACAAAAAAATTGGATCCGGAGATGAATTGTGGTGCACTTAAGCTAGCCAGGGATACCCCAATCATAAAAAAAACAAAAAAAAATATAAAAGTAGAAAAAAGAAATAAATTAAAAAAATATAACCAGGGAAAAAAATGAAAAAAAATAATCATAAAAAAAAACAAAAAAAAACATAATAAGGGAAAAAAAAAGCTATAAAAAAATTAGATTCGAGAATTAATTGTGATGCATTTAAGCTAGTCCCGGGACACCTCGATCATATATATAAGTGGAAAAAGAAAAAAATTAAAAAAATATAACCAGGAAAAAAAATTAGGGAAAAAAAGCTTTAAAAAAAATTGGATCCGGGGATTAATCATGGTGCATTTAAGCTAGCCAGACACTCTGATTATACAAAATAAATAAAAAATAAATATATATAAGTCAAAAAAGAAAAAAAAGTATAACCAACAAAAAAAAAAATATTTCATTGAAAGATATGAAAAAAAAATAATTAGGAAAAACACATAATGACAGAAACAGAAAAAGGCAAGAAACAAAAAAAAATAATTAGAAAAAAAACAAAAAAAAGTAATAAAAAAGCAAGAAAGAAAAGCAAGAAACAAATAAAATGAAAAAAAGAAGAAAGAAAAACGTAATCCGGAAGTAAAAACAAATAAATAGCAAAAAAGCAAAAAAGATAAGAAAAGGAAATCACTGTTGAAATCCACAGTAAAATGTGTGGGGAGCTACAGTGATTTCCCCCACATTTTAGCTTATTGTTAATTTCTCTCCTTCTGGTTTCTGCTTTCAATCTCGGAAAGAAGTAAAATGAGTATCTGGGCTCATAAAAAAAACTTTATACTGGAGTGAGGCCAAAAAGCTTTATACAACAAGAAGAACGAACATTTCCACCCACCAATTTCTCCAAAAAAAATTGCCATTTGCAGAAGGGGGTGGCTAGAGGCATTCATTGCTGGTGTGAGTGTCTATTTGGTAAAGAAATCTAGAGAGTATTTTATTGTTACTGCTATCATTTATCCATACATTTTGTTTTTGGATGCGACGAAACTCATCCTGGAAACGCATTTTGTGGACTAGATAAACGATAGAATAGCCATGAATGCAAGCGTCTTTTCTCAACAACTCCATCTATTAGAAATCGCCGTGAGCAAAAGCCACTTAAGAGTCCACTGATGTCTCTACTTAAGAAAATATAAATGACAATTATTATTATTATTATTAAAGCAAAGAGAAAGAAAGCAGGGTAATCAGTAGCATCCCTCCACCTTCTTTGGTGAAATGATGGATGGTCCTTCCGTATGTTATCCACTTCCATCTTGGAGGCAAAGGAAAGTGAAAATTTGAAGAGTTTTTTTTTTTTTTTTTTGTTATAAAAAAGTATCGGTATTTATGAATTTTTAAGTACGTTCAATTTTGATCAAAATGTAAAGTTGAGGGCCACAGGGTGTGGTGGAGGAATCGCTAAAACCGCTGTCACTGTCCTTACAGTGCTCAAGAAGACATTGTCCCTCCTTGTAAAACCCTACACAGATAAAAGTTTGCAGCTTTGTCAATCTTTGATGGGTCCCTTCTCAAAATGGTGTTAAGACTTGAGAGACATACATCTCCTAGCCCACAAGAGCTTGTGGTGGTGGGGCATTCAATTTCAATGTTAAGACAACAAGGTACTCTTTTCTTCCATTTTCTGTTGCTTCAAAATAAATCCGAAGAAACAAAAAAAGAAAAAAGATTTTAAATTGAATAATAAACATGGGAATTTTGCCCAGGTAAAGTTCGATGCTAGTATTTGTTTTGCTTGTTATGATAACAAATTAAGATGCCCAGAAATGTGAAATGGGATACTGTATGGCATTAGCTTTGCTATTTGATTTCGATGGTGGGTTTCTACTTTTTAACCACGATGTTTGAAGGGCAATTCAAGAAGTGACTTTGATATAGCTATGTTGGTTCAATGAAGAGGATCATAGGAACTTCTAGTTTTAATTTTGCCTGGCTTGTGCTCTGTCATTAATTTCAACAACATTTTTGTGCTGCAATAGGAAGAGGCAGTCTTTGGGATATTTTACCTCATGTTTGTATTAATATATTTTTTGAGTTAACTTCCTATGGGAATTGAATAATGTTTTCCAATGTAGGTCATGGTAAAGCAGTTTTCCCTGGAAGTTCAGAAATCAATTGTGCATCGAATAGCATATCGAGACAGAGTTTTGTATTCAAATTATATGAGAAACAATGTACAAATGAAAAGAACAAAAACATAGTTTAAAAATAAGGACTGTTTGACTACAAATTCCCATGAACCCTTATTACTTGAAATCAAAATGACAAATTACAGAGGCACACATATAGGAATATGCATGTGGTTTTCACTTCTCGGAGCTCTAGCAATGGAGTGAAATTCACCATCATTCCAAATTTGCTCCAGTTTTATCATGTCTTTTGGTGGATGGAGACACCTTGTTATAAAATGCATCTGGTGATTGGTATTGTGCCAAGCCATCAAACTTAGCAGTAACTTTCGAAATGAGAGTTCATGGTGTGGCAAATGCCAGCAGGTAGATTTATCATAAATCAAGTGTCTGGACTCCTATAGAAAATAAATTCTCGAGCATGAGGAATGTTTTTAAACTGAAAAGTTTGTAATATTGATAGATACTAAAATTAACAAATATGGTTAAAGTTAAAGATACTGTCTTAGAATGAGGCCATGTTGACATTTTTTTTTCATATTATAAATATTCTTACACACACTCATGTATGCTCATGTGCACACACACACACAGCCATTCATACCAGACGAACAATGTAATTAGAACTATGATAGCTGAAACTTTTGGAGTGAAGGTTGTTGGTTTGAATTGAATATCTTCAAAGTCAACAAATATTTTTTAATTCCACTGGACCCTGTTTGCCATCTCTCAAAAACTTCACGTTGTAGTTTACCATTTGATGCAACTTTTCATTTGTGCAGTTTCTCTGACTCTCAACTCCGTTATATATTTAAATTATTTTGTTGAGAATTCTGATCCTTGATGTTCAACCCCAACTCTTCATCAGGTCTCTTCCTGCCCACCCCAAATTTGAAAGAAAAAAACTTCAATCCTATTTTAGCTCGGGGGTTTAATTGTAAGAGGAAATGTTGAAGCCCATGTGACCTTCTTTGCTTTTCTTTTCTAGTGTCCCTATCTTGAAACTCTTCTTTTGTGACCCGTCAAATGATCTTATGGTTAGTGAATATAGAGCATCAGGTATATTTATGTTTCCATCATCCCATTTAAGAAATGGTTTGTTTAATGTTACTGTGCTCAGCGTGTTTAAGTGAAGTACTAAGATTATTTGGAGCATTAGGACATGTTTATATTTATGTTTCCATCATCCCATTTAAGATTTACTTGCAGAGACCAAAAATATTTAATGCAAGGTCCGTGGTAGACCTAACTTCGCAACCTCAATGATGGACATTCCTATTAGTTTTTCTTATCTGATCTTCTATTGGTGCCTACATTTAATCGCAAATAGAAGCAATAAGATAGAATAGCGAAATAAGAACAAGAACTTTCTCATCAATTGGGGATTTCATTCAGAACATAAAGATATAAAATGCAGTTAGTAGATTCCAAATTTGATTCCATATATTCTCTAAAAGAAACTGCAAACAATAAGCTTTGAAATCTAAAATTATCTTAACTTTCCTTGTCAGATCTACCTTGAACAGGAGAGAAAAAAGAAGAGACAATGATAACTGATCAGTGGCTATGTGTTCTTATGATCCATAGGCTGCTTGGAAGAAACTGGAATGCATTTCACAAGACAGCCAATTGGCCAAGACAGGACTGCAATTGCAATGCAAGCACCCCCAATGCAGTAATTAGATTCACTTAAGTCCATGTATACTTTAAAACAAGAGGTTAACAATTGAAAGCTTTCGAAATCATAAATATGTAAACATTCCTTGTTAAATCTACCATTAGCAGGAAAAGCAGAATGAATAAAGTAGAAGGATAGCTGATTAGTGGCTTTGTGTCCGCTTGCAAGAAACTGGAATGCACTTCACTAGACAACCAATTGGCCAAGTAAGAACTGCAATGGAAATGCAGGCACCCCACTGCTGCCAATTCAACCTCTCAGTGCTGGCAAACTTGTTCAGAAGCTCCACCATCAGCACTTGAAGAATTATGGTAATTCCTATGATTGCTAAGAATAACTTGTTCTTATATATCCCCTTGAATATGTTTATCTTCTCCAGCTTACGAGCATTGAACTCATTAAACACTTGGCAGAGGACAAAGGTGTTGAAGATGAGGGTATTCTTAACTTCCTCATCCACACCAAATATCGCTTTTCCCTTGAACTGTAGAGTCAGTAAGATGGTGACCTGATACAGGGCCTGAGCAAGGAGGTTCCTCCACATGATTTTGGTGATAAGTGGCTCTGATCGACCCACAGGTGGCCTTGTCATGAGATCATTCGTGGGTTGTTCAGTTGCCAAGGCTAGTGCTCCCAAGGTGTCCATTATGAGATTAACCCACAGCAGCTGGACTGCAGTCAGAGGGATTTTGCCAGAAGAAACAGCTGCAACGAAGTTGATGACAAGGGCAGCAACATTGACAGTGAGCTGAAATTGAATGAACTTCTGAATATTGTTGTAGACACACCTTCCCCACCTCAATACAGTCACCACAGAGGTGAAGTTATCATCCAATATGACAATGTCTGAGCTCTCCTTCGCCACCTCGGTCCCTTGAATTCCCATGGAGAGCCCAATATCTGCTTCCTTTAGAGCGGGGGCATCATTTGTGCCATCACCAGTGACTGCTACCACGTGACCTTTCTCCTTTAAGCACTGTACCATGAGAAGCTTGTCGAATGGAGATGATCTTGCCATAACCTGGATATTATCAATCTTGGCCATCCTCTCTTCAGGTGAGTAGTTTCTGAATTGTACACCTTCTACTACAGCACCATTCTTCATTTCTTGTTCAGGATTGAGAATCCCGCATTCAATAGCTATAGCTCTTGCTGTATGCATATTGTCACCTGTAATCATTTTAACATTCACTCCTGCGTTCTTACATGATTCCACTGCCGTCTTGACTCCTACTCGGCATGGGTCTTTCAAACCCACAAGCCCCATAAAGGTCATTCCATTTTCTTCAAGCTTCTCAGACGCCTGGCTATTCTCTTCTACAACCTTTTGTGGGCAAAAGCAATGCATCTTAGGCTTTTTGGCTGCCATACTCTGAATTATGGCCCCAAATTGCACTTTTTTTTCTTCTTCATTCAAGTCTCTTACCTCTCCATTTCTGACATAATAATTTGAACACATGGCTAGTATCATCTCGGCAGCTCCTTTCCAGTGTGTGTGAATCGCCTTTTCACTGTTTTTCCTCATCAACACTCCACTTCTCTTTTTCTCCGAATTAAAGGTTTCTACATGTATTATTTCACAATTTCCCTTTGTTTCATTGATATTCATGCCCAAATCCATTACAGCCCAAGAAATTATTGCTTTTTCAGTCGGACTGCCAGTAATTTCAGGAACTACGTTAGCATGAGAGTTGTTGACAGTACCTGTTGTATTTAAAGCAACCCCTTCTTGTAGTAAGTGATAGATCTCTGATTCTATTTCAGTATTGCTCTCAATTGTTTCTTTCCCAAGACAAAACTCTGTAACCTTCATTTGGTTCAAAGTAAGAGTGCCTGTTTTGTCTGTGCAGATTATTGTGGCTGAACCCATTGTTTCACAAGCAGAGAGTTTACGAACCATGGCGTTATCTTTCATCATTCTTTTCATAGAGTAAGCCAGAGTTATGGTTACTGCTAGAGGGAGACCTTCTGGAATTGCCACCACGACAATGGTCACTGCTGCAGCAATAATGCCCACAACTGAATCCAGTACATCACTGACCTTTGTCTTGCTCCCAAAGTATTCTTTCTGACCATTATCATCTCTAGTATTTCCTGTGAAGTACCTTATCATCATAACGACCAGCACAACAATGGCAACTGTCAATCCAACCTTGCCAATATAAGAAGTGAGCTTGTTGAGGCGAAGCTTGCAATGGAGTTTGCTCATCCAAATCGCGACTTATTGAACTCATCATCTCTCCCCATGCTGTACTCATGCCAACAGATGTGACAAGCATGAAGCCAAAGCCATCAGTCACCTTAGTACCAGAGAGCAAGAAAGGGTTTTCGCTCCCATTCACCTCAACGTGGTCGCTTTCTCCGGTCATGCTAGATTCGTCCACCTTCATAGAATACCCATGCAAGAACAATCCATCAGCAGGTATTTGGTCTCCAATGTTCAAAGACACCACATCACCCACCACCACATCAAAATAGATATATGATTGTGCCTCCCATCTCTCACTACTTGCACATTTATGTCGCGGCTCTCATCAGATAACTTCTCAAATTGTTTGGATTGCCTGAAGTTGCTGATAGCAGAGACAGCAATAACGAGAACAACTGCGACAATAATGCTTCCTCCATCATACCACCCGTTTTTCAGGCCGTGCTGTTTGATACCGAATACCAGGGACATAATAGCACAGACCAGAAGAATGATAATGGTCGTGTCCTTGCATGCTTCGAGAACAAAGCTTAGAAAGCTTTTTGAAGGAGGTTTATTAAACCTATTTGCACCAAAAACATCCCTTCTACACGCAGCATCAGCCTCCCTCGTACCATCCTTCACATCAGTTTCTAGAATTGTGGCAACCTGTATAACTCCTCCCAGTTGCTTCAAAGATTCAACATTCTTTTCTTTTATCATATCATTGAGGGTTCTCTGATCGACATTAATCAAAGAAACAAGTTTATTCTCATGCAGGGACTTATCATCACGAACATCAATAGCAACATAGGGTAGGGAGCGCAAGATCTTGGTCTGGCTTTCAAGAGCTTTCTTGGATAAAGAAACAAGAAGCCTTGTGAAATATATGGCCGTGTAAGCAATCCTCCACCTTCTCTGATTGCTTTTTGGCTCTGGTATCAGATTTTCTTGATCAAGAATGATTTTGTCGCTAGTTTTTCGAGACCTCATAGTCATGATGTTGACTAACCAGGAAAATTTGATTAAAGAAAAAACAACAGGTTGAAAAAGAGTCAGAAGTGTTTCTAAACTGTCTGTAGGTTTTTTTTGTTGTTTCTGAAGGAACAGGCGTCGAGGTTTAGAAATATGAAACTGAAGGATGCTTTATTTTATAGAAGAGGAAGGCAAAAATACGCGGCTTCAGTCAGCACAAAGTAAGTTCATTTGAATCTACCGTATAGCTTCCTCTCGGGTGATTTATAAGGTGAGTAGTTGCTCCTGTAATTTAAGATGAGTAGTTGCTAAACAGAAAAAACCAACAGAATAAATAGAAATGTATTGGTTAAAGGAGTAAAGATATGAATATAAAATAAATTTATTTGTATAACAAATTTAAAATAATTTCTTGGGGGGCATTTCCTCTCTGTTTTAATTATATATTTTCATCAATTTTATTTCAAAACAGTAACCAAACACTGTCGTAGTCATGGTTATTTTACCTTTCACAAGAAGTAAATGTCATTTTTATGCTATATTCCGAGCAGCTTCCGATAGAACCAGCTTTAGTCTTTTATAAATATATCTTAATTATCTTAGGTAGTTGTTCACCTACTCTTCGATCTAAATAAATAATATTTACGCAGATCTTGGTTTTACATCTTAGCATTCTCAACAAGTTAATGGGTTATATGTTAGACAAAAACAAATATATCAGCTTTTTTGTATTCATGTTCAGCTATAATAAAGACTAACTATGAATATAATTCATAAGTCTTGTGTTTCCATGGAAGGAAGATATACAATTTCTTGAACATGAAGTAATCTTATATAAAGTCTAGTGGCATTAGGTGTGGAAAAATATATAATCAAGAACACTTTTTTTTTGGATGAAAGCATCCCAAAAAGTATGGTTAGCCCTTTACGCTTTCGTGATTGTTTGTTTGCTAACAGTCTTTCTGCAACTTTTCTGCCATGAAATATTTTTCGAAGACTTTGATCAACGCTGGCAAATTGTAACTTAATATTGATGTTTTCCTTTTTATTTATAAAAGTTTCGAGTTCAAATGTGGATAGAATAATTTGTCTACTGCTGACCACGCAAGAGAGACTTTTCATTTCTTATACGTTCAAATAAGATTGTGACATTATGATTAGGGCATTACAACCATAGTTGTCGGTTTCGTTATGTTTTGACTGCAAATAGTCGAAATATTTCATACTAGTTAAAAAAACAAGATAAAATAATATCGTTTTTATCATGGTTTAAATTTCAGTCTATTCCAGATTTATTAACTAAATACTTGTCAAAATATACCGATATTATTTTATCTGTGCTATTTTGGCTACACAAAAAAAAACCATCTCCCACCTGGAAAAATTGTTGTCACTATGCTTTTCATCTCCCGTCTAAACAAATTGTTATCACTTTTCATATAAGAATCAAAATCAAAACAATAAAAATTAAAAAATATATATATTATAAAAAAATAAAATTGTTGTGTCAATTTTAATTTTATAAAAATATATTTAATTTTTTTTGCTTTTTAATTTTTTTTATATATAATTAATTAATTATATATAAATAATATAACCCCCAAACAACATAAAAAAACAACCAAAGAGAAACTGAAAACTTTGTTCTTAGCCTTAAAGCCACCAACCTTGCTTGAGCTTCAAGCTTCTGACTTCTAAGTCTTGAAGAAGAAGAAGAAGAAGACACGTGTTTTTCAAAACCATGAGATTTCCCAATGTTCTTGAAAAGCTACACTCATCGAATATTCTGTAATCGTGTTTTTCATGTAATAAAAAGCATAGTCTAAAGAGGGAGAGGAAGGGAATAAATTCAAGTGTGATTAACATTATTGTTAGAACAAGTGTTATTGTTACAAAAAGGGTTCGGAAATGTAGAAAAATAAAAAGTTGGCTCAGAATTGTGAAAACACTTCTCTTTTAAGGTGTTTATTTGTTCAACATAGAGACAATACTTTCAGGATATAATTAAATAATCTAAACCCATAAAAAAAAGAAAAAAAAACATTTTATTTTGTATATCTTTTCTCCATGTAGCAAAAAGTTTATATAGACTTGAAATATTATGTCTTTTAATGGAATTATATAATCGCTAAAGAAACATTAAGGCGGGTGTTTGAGAATATGTTTTGGAAGCAATTTTTGAAAAAAAAATTAAAGTTTTTTATTTTTATTTTTTGTTTTAAATTATAAATTTTTGGTTTTTTAGATTATTTCCATGTGTTAAATATCAAAAATAATTTTGAATTAAACTAAATAGGTGCTATTTAATTTTATCTCAACAATCACAAATTTCAAAACTAATTATGAAAATTAAAAGAAATAAATTGAAAAAAGATTAATACATATTTAGCTCTAAGTAATATATTTTTTATATTATAAATCTTCATGTAATAAAATTAGAAAGCCTACTAGAAGAGCTCAATGACTATGATTTTTATTTAATTTATTACATAATAGAAGTTTACACTTATAAACACTTAAAAAATAGTGTTTCTTTACTCTCTAAAATGGAATATATACCCTTTTTTTTTCTCTTTATTCATTTATAAATTACATCAATAATAAATCATATTGATTCTTGAGAGAGAGAGAGAAGAACCAAGGTTGTCAATACCGTTCCGGTCGCCGTTCTGGTTTTTTTAGCGGAACAGAACGTTTCGATTTCGGAGCATTTCGGCGTGCCGTTTCGGGGTTGTACTGTCCATATATAATTAATTATATATATATATATATGAAAAAAATTAAAATATTAATTTAACAAGTATAATTTAAATTCAAGATAAATTAACTTTAAATTATACAATACAAACACAAAGTCAAACAAACATAATCTTAAAATTAAAAACATCTCTAAAATTCCAAAATATTATTATAGTAAAATGTTCTAAAATAAAAGAAATATTATGATTTTGAGCCGGAACGGTACCGAGACGTTCCAGCCAGAATTTTCGAAACGGGCTGGAATTAAAATCAAGATGAAAACGACACCCTATTATTTCAGTTTTTTTAATGGCACGGCACGTTCCGGATAGAATTAAAAAAGTATGAGAAGAGCATTTAAAAGTCGAATTTATTTCCCAATTCCTAGCAAAGTAGACGGAGAATTTAGTCGGAGTAACCTCAAAGGCAAGTAAAGGATTTCTCGAAGTCTTAACGCGTGAAGTTAATATACACAACTTGAAGTGTAAAATAGCTAATTTTGGATTCGAGTTTTACTTGCACATGTTATGAACACCTAATCATGCACCTTCGTTTTAAGAAAAAGACAAGACTTTACTATTTATTTTTTGTATTTTAAAAGTTTATTTTATTTAAATATATTATTATTATTTGCTTTAAATTTTTAAAAATAATTTTTTCATGTTGATATTAAAAATATTTTAAAATGTAATAGCTAGCGGAATACTAAACAACCTCTGAAAGCAACTTTGATAAAAAAGTATCCAAAAACTTTCTCAGATGTTTGAAGAAAGTCATAAATTACCAAAAAAAAATAGAGAAAAAAAAAGTCTCGACGTGTTCATAAAGTTGTAGTTTTAATTTTTTAAGGATAAAAGTCAAGGAATTACATTTCAAGGATGTTACCTGGAAACCATGCTTCGTATTATTTTGCTCCAATCACATCTCCTTAACTTGTGATGTTATTTTTCTGATATTTTCAGATCAATTAATATTAAAAATAAATTAAAAAAATATAAAATATATTATTAAAATATATTTACAAACAAGAATTATTTTAAAAAATAAATTATACCTCTACCAAACTCTCGAAACAAATTATAATCTCGAAAGCAACTCAACTATGCCCAATGAAGGCCCAAACATGGAAGAAGAAAATGAGTTCACAAACAAGTTTCACCCATCACTATAACCCTAGAAATTTGAGATTCCTACGTTGAAATTCATACGTTGAAATTTTGTTCAAAAGGGAAGATCCATACGTTGAAATTTGAGATTCCTACATGTTTTAAATTTAGGAAAACAGAGCAATGGTGTTCTAAGATTGAAGAATGGCAATCTTTATTGTTATATAAATCACATTTGATATTATAATAGTGATTATTCTATAAAATGTTTTTCATATATAAAGATATATCAAAATAGTGTTTTTAATTCCATATAAAAACACCGAAAAAACAAAAGCTAATTTGAAACAAAGAAAAAGAAAACATTTTAAAATGAAAAAAAAACATGTTCGTAATATAAAACTTGATGCGACTTAATTATATGGAATCAATTGATGAACGTTTAAATATTTGACAACATCAAACAAAGTCTTGTTTTAAAGTTCACTAATCACATCTTACGAATTACAATGTCATTTCTCAAAATCCATTCGAGAACTATATCATTAGTTTAGCACTAATAGGGAGGTTGGAGATAATATTTGTTCAAACTGCCAGCATCATTCTCACAAATTCTTCATAATTAACCAGACCATCTTTGTCCAAGTCAGCCACTCGAATCATCTGCTCTAACTCTTCTTCTGTCAGCTGCTCTCCTAGATTCATCATTACATGCCTCAACTGCATGGCAAAAAGTGGAATTAAACATAGAAATTCTTAGGAAGATATTACCAGATACTGATCATTATCATTATTATCACCAAAGTTTTGTCGTCATACGGTAGGGTTATATCAGTTATCGCTGCAGAGAGCTTCAACTTCTGGGTTATTTAAAGGAATCAGTTGTGGAAATGGCATGTATATGAGCATTTGCAAGTGTTTATTCTAATGATTTAACTTTGATAACTCATGCTAACAGGATTTTGAGATGGTTGATGCTGTTAGAGAATAATATAAATCATATTATGGGGTCTCACTTACAAGGTTAAGCTTTTAGGTGAGATGGTTCCTTAACATGATATCAGAGCCTTGTACGAGTTCGAATCTCACAACTCTCATTCTATTTAATAAAAACTCAGTACAAGGTGATGTGGGACATGTGCAAGTTTCAAGCCCAATGGGCTTTCACTTGAGGGAGGTGTTAGAGAATAATATAAATCATATTATGGGACCTCACTTACAAGCTTAAACTTTTAGGTGAGATAATTCCTTAACAGATGCTGGTCTAGGGCAAAGTATGTATAAGGGCCATTTTAGCATGCTGATATTTACCAACTCCTAGCCAAACAGTCTTATCCTTTTTGTGAGGAAGAAATATAGCATGTTAGCTATCTTTTCCTTCATTGACATTGCAGCATGTAGAGATTATGGCAACGCCTTCTGATTTGGTCCGGTAACTTTGGGTGCAGTAGAATAAGTAATTGATCTAGCAATAGAGTGATATAGTCAAAGGCGAGTTAATTCCAGCAAAACGCTTTCACTATGCTATCATATGAAATTTTATGGAGTATTTGGACTGCAAGAAACAAGATTGGAATACATGTTTCGACTCATCCTTCATCATCTTCCACTGTGGTTAAGGATCTAGAACAATAATTTTTCATGCTGGATGATTTGAGGCCCTGAATGTATATGGACATAATCTAATAAGTGATTACAGGAGTTGTCATTTCCTATGTAGTGGGTGTTTGGTAGTAAGGTTCGACCGGAATTTACAAAAAAAAATATTGTTTTGGTGTTTGGTTAAGACAAAAAAATTGAATTTTTTTTTGATGGGTTCCATGTGAAAACAGATGAAACTCCGTTTCATGAAAAAACAGTACAGGGAGGCTGGGGGCAGAGAGGAGAGGAGTTGTGGGGGGGGGGATCTCGGGGGGAGATAGGAGAGATTAATATATTTAACTATTATTTATATTTATATTTTAATTATATTAAATATATTTTTTGTTAATTTTTTTATATAAAAATATATATTTTTAATATTAAAATCATCTAAAACTTAATCAAAATATAAATAAATATATTAGAATGAGATTATAATATAACTTTTGTCTCGCAATCCTAATTTTATTTCAGATGATATTTTATCAAATGTTGATTACTTAATCAAATAATCAGGGATCATAGAGGTCTTCATGTATGAATCTAGTTCGTGATGAAAATTACAAGTAGTTTGATGGAAGAATAAAAACAAGTGTCTAATTTACTTAAATTATAAATTACTTTTTATTATGATGATTATTAAATCTATAATATTTAAATAATAATATATAAATAAATAAATGTGTGTATATATATCTATGCTCTTTAAAATAATTTCACAAGTTGAAAGCAAAATGAAAAACTTGATAACCAAACACTTGAAGTTGTTTTTCATTAACATCAAACTCAACCATAATTTTAACCAAACACTTCAAAAATTATTATGAATCGCAGCTAAAAGTGCATTTCATGAAACTATTTTTTTGAAATCTCAACCACAAAAGCAAAAACAATACCAAACACACCTGTAATCCTAAGTGATCACGTAGTCTAACATGAACTTATCATCTTTTATTTCCACTGAGAGATATTTAGAAAATCAAACCTCATTAGGTGAAATGTAACCATCTTGATCCTTGTCGAATACTTTGAAGGCCTCTCTCAGTTCCTCATCAGCATCATTTTCCTACGAAACGTTTTTCAAAACATGTGAAGAAGTACTTTCCGTCGACATGGGGAAGGTTTGAACAATTGACCAGCAGTGTATGTATATATATATATATTAAGGCAGATCATCACATCAGCAGTTCAGCAGATCACAACACCATAAATTCAGCAGATCTAGCCGAAGATCAAGACAAAGATCAATACAAATAATGTTGACAATCTATATCATAAATATAGCATAATTCTAGCATAACCGTTTACTTATCCTTCTGTAATTAGAAATCTTACCGTTACATACTATCCCTGTATAAATTGAATCCTCTGTCAATAATACAAGTGTGGGAAAACATTACATTCAAGAATCTCAGTTTCATAGCCTCTGTGTTATAAACTTCTTTAATATATATATATATATATATATCGCATTACCTTGATTTTCCTTGCCATTAGATTCCAGAACTCCCCAAATTCTATGGTTCCATTTCCATCGGCATCGACTTCCCCGATCATAATACGTAACTCTTCTTCCGTGGCGCCACGGTCAAGAGATTTGAATACAGTGGCCAGCTCCTCCAAGGTAATGCGCCCTAACAAGTATTCATCATCAACAAGTCAGTAGAGTAAATATATATATTTATAAACCAGAGTGTATATAAAAAAACAAAGAGAAGTAACAAATCCAGATAATAAAGAGAGGAGATATATATATGGAGCTAGGGCATGGCAGAACAGTAGTACCATCTCCATCCTTGTCAAATAGACAAAAAGCTTCTCGGAACTCAGCAATCTGCTTCTCTGTAAATACAGCTGCCATGCTTGGTTTCACCTCTGGAACCAGACAACTCTTGATTTCTGAAGTTAGAAGCTGCTTAAACCAGAGAGGTTCGCTCCTCTTTATACATGCAGACTCTGAAAGACGATTGGTACAGCTCATCACCTCCTGTCCATCCCATGGAAAGAAAAAAGATTTTAGTTTTAGTCAAAAGATGACTAATAATAGTGGGCAGAATTTCTTTCCTCACGCCCACGAATCTTCTGCAACTTGGTTTCCAAAGATTTGATCAAAATCAAAGCTCAAAAGTCTTGAACGGTGCAGAAAACAATCGTGGATGGTGGTGGTGGTGAAGATTTTTATATTTTGTTGACCCTGACCACTTGTTGTTTCTGTGATTTCGTAAACCACTGGTGCTTATCTTTAGAGAAAATTTTATATGTGAAAAATTTCCTGAGCAAATTCTATATTTAGCATTATCTGTGTACACGTAGCTGGATAAATTACAGGTTTAATACCTCAAGAGTTGTACTCTCGAGATTTTTGTGCGAGTGTTTGAAAGAATAATGTTTTTTTTTGCTTTTTTTTTAATTAAAAAAAATACAGCTAGCTAAGACATTATAATAAAATATAAAGTGATCTTAAAAATTAAAATTGAGCTTGTTTTTTAAAATAATTTTAATTTGGAAGTAAATCAAAATAATATATATTTTTAAATTATTTTTAATACTAGCACATCGAAATAATTTTTAAAAAATACTCTTTAAAAGAAAAACATTTTTAAAATACAAAAACAACAGCAACTGAGTCTTTAAGAGATCTTAATATATAAATGAAAGTGAATCAATCTTAAAATAGCTCGAATTGTTTGTTTTCCTCACATATAAAATTGAAGGAAATTTCTATTTGACCAATCAAGTTGAAGGGGGAAATCTGGACTACTAGATTATTAGGTTAATTTATAAATCATCCAGCTAACTTATATTTATTAGTTTTTATTAAAAGAATGTTTTTAATTATTAATTCAATCAAATCTGATTAGATGGATCAATTGAATTGAATAAGATTATAGTCTGTGCCACGCGTCATCCTCTCGAAAGTCCTAAACCTGGCCAAGCCAAAATCAGGTCAAAAATAAAATAAAAAACTCTTGGAAAACTCTGGTCAAAAACTTGGTTATGACTCTATGACAATTTATTTATTTTTTATATACAGATTTAGCGGTGAACTCGTGACGTGTTTAATTTAATTTTTTAAATAGAAATTCAATACAATATTTTTTAATTTCTTTAATAAAATAATATAGTTTTAATTAATACAAAGATAAGCTGCATCAACTCTTCTAATAAATGATCGGAAGTTTTTAATTGAGTCATAAAATAAAATAGATTTAATATATTTGGTTGTAATATGTTTTTTTATTATTATTATATACACACACGCCATACTTTATGGTTAGGAGACTTGACAATCTATCGAAAGTAAGAAAAAGCAGCCGAAGCTATGGGACCATTTATTGCAATTTCTCTTGGCTCTTTAGACCTTGACTTACGTTTTCCTTGACCCTAAGCATTCCAACAACAAAAGTGAATATTATAATTGAAAATAAAATCATTTTTATCATTATTTATTAAACTTTTAGTTTAAATGATTTTTTTATATGATATCATTTTTTTTATCAAAAACAATTAGAAGTTAAATTTCAATTCATTATTTTTTATTAACATGGTATTCAGATCAGCTTGCGTGCATCTCGACTAATTTTATAGGTCCTAAAATTAACAATCATATAAGTTTCTAGTGACCGTCATATTAACAACTTTAGGACTCGAATTTGAGATTATGTAAAAAGCAAACCTCTTAGTCCTAAGCTCTTATCACCCTACCATGGTTTAAACTCATGGCCTGCATTTTGGTACCCTTTATACTATTATAATTTATATAGATAATATAACTATTTTACCGATAGAATCATTCCGTCAATAATAATACATGCAAAAAACTATCGGCAATACTCGTTAGTAAATACCTATGAAAACAGCAACGACAACATTTCGTCGATAATATTATCATTCAAATATTGATTGAGAAATTTCTTTGGTATTTCTAAATGAATTAGTTGATTTTATGGCAGTGTTAATGGTTTTACCAATGATCATTGGTTCATATCCATGCTTGATTACGTTAGTAATGATAAATTTTATGAATCGTTCCAGGTGGGAATGCTTTTTTGACAAGATTCATACTCTTTTGAACAGGAGTTGTGCAATGCTGGGCAGCAATTCTGATGGGAATTGTATCAGGAAGAAGGTGAAGTTCTTAATACAACGGCTTAGGATATGGACTCCAGAATGGTCAGACGTCTGCCGGATTCCGGCAAATGGGAATTCAGCTAGGAGGCATTCTCCTTGTTATATTTATAAACATTTCCACTACCAGCATGGTTTGCTGGGCTTTTTGTTCCACTGAGATTTTCTGATAATGAGTTGCAAGTCGGTGATGATGCAAACATGGAGAGGAGGCTTCTGCGTTTGTGGAATGACGAGGAGACATTTCAGAAATACCAACAGTAATTCAGTTTTTCAAGCAGAAGATTCATCCTATAAGAAATCAAGGTCTTGAGGTGATGTTCAAATGGTATGATGGATTTGGATCCATGTTTGTATAATTTCTTGCAAAATCTCTGTTTCTTTTTTTATAAAGGAATATTTCTCGCACGTGCTTTCCGGATCAGAAATATTCTCTCGCGGATGGCTTGTTATTTTGCTTTGATATACAACTTTATTATTATTATTATTATTATTATTATTATTATTATTATTATTATTATTATGTTTTATAAATCAACTCAATGGTTCACAGGTGGTTCGAGTCTCGCAAAACTCTAGGACAAATCTCAAATCACTAAATTAGATTGACCTAAGTGAACATCAAAATAACTTCGTGCTAAATTAATTTCTTGTTAATTTACATCCAATGTATGATGTTCCACAGGTGGTTCGAGTCTCGCAAAAAGCTTCTTATTAATGACAATTAATTACACTCCATTGATGCAATGTTGTCACAGCTTCTGAAGTAGAAAAATTGGGAGATGAATGGAAATCCTTGGAAAGCTTATGCAGTCACAAATGGTCATATCAGTCACAAAAAGGAAAAAAAAAGGAACTAGGTGGAAATCTACCCCACATGTGTGGTGGAATGATTCGAGCAAATTGCATGAATGATTTCTTCTTTTTTTTTATACGAGAAAGAGTTAAAAAGAAAACTCGAGTATCTCAAGTTTTTATAAAAAAATATATATTTTGACATTTGAAATTTATTTTACAGAACATAAACATAAGTTATTTATCATCAAATTATGTTATCACGAAAATGCTGTCATTTTCAGACATTATAGCATGGATATTGACAAAAAACAAAAGCTGGGACATCAAGCCAGTACTTTTTGGAGCCTTGTTCTTCCACGTTACACGATAAGCTCCTTGTGTTTCTCGTGATCCATAGTCTTCTCTCCGAATTGTGCACCACCAAATCCAAGCCTGTGATCTTTGTCGGTGCCTTTCTCTATCGAGAATCAGTACGCATTCAAGTGGGGGCACATATTTATTGGAGGACGATAATAGAATGCTACAGCACTGTCCAGTGTAAACTGATCGAGGTGGCCAGTTTTCGAGTTCGAAAACTAATGGATAACCATTCAATCTCTCCAGCAAGTTCCCAGTTTTTTTTAAGAACTTTCAAAGTTCCCAGTTTTTTAAGAGGGTTATGAATTCCCAACTACTGCAATCAAGTACATTAAAAAAAAGGCCAAGCTTTCATAACAAGATACAGCATGGGTGAAGGAAAAAAATATTATTCATCATAGACCACCAATGGTAAATAGTTATGGCAGGAACAAAATGAAGTTATTATGCCTGCAACATGATGATATTACAGTAGAAGGTTGCTAGAAAAACCAGATTGATAGAGAGAGTGAGGGCATAAAAAGCTTCCCTCGGAAAAACCAACTTGGTGCACACCAGAAACTAGAGAAATGTGGATTACAGCCCTGTGACTCCAGAACCATGACATTAACATAATAAGAAAAACTGGCTTCCTGATGTATAACTGCCTGCTAGACATCTATAGCTTCAACACTTCATTCATTGCCATCAGCAGCACGAAGTGAGCCCAGTTGAACTGGTGCTTGAGTTCCCACCACTTTAGATGAACCATAAATAGACAAGTCAATTCCCTGTGTCTTCTCTTTCTCAATCTGTTCCTTGATCCAAAAGTATGTGATTCTCAGCCCATCCTGCAAAAAACATTTAGCATGTTCAGGGTACTTAGTGGTAAGGGCAGGGCTAAGATGTGTGGACCAAAATCATTTCTTGAAAGACAGGTACCTTCAGCTTCATTGTAGGAGCCCAGCCAAGCTTCTCTTTGATGAGCGTGTTGTCAGAGTTACGTCCCCGCACACCTTCTGGGCCAGGAATGTGATGAATAGGGAGATTCTTGTTGTCAAAGCTGAGAACAATCTCAGCCATCCCATTCATGCTAACCATCTCATCACTTCCGATGTTCAATGGCTCACGGAAGTCTGACTTTGTCAATCTGAAACATAGAAAATGTATTCAAGGATGATTAATTAAATAACAATGCTGGCAGAACCAGTGAGATATGACAGGAATGGTGATCAATATCAGTACAAACCCAGGTATCTCAAGAGCAGACGTGAGTGCTTCAATTATACATTATAGAAAAAACACAAAGTACTCACCTAAGCACACCTTCCACGCATTCATCAATGAAAGTGAAGGATCGGGTTTGAAGTCCATCTCCCCACATCTCAAATTTATCAATAGAAGTGATAGCCTTTCTGCAGAAAGCAGCGGGTGCCTTCTCCCTGCCACCTATGTTGGACATATGAGATAACAAATTAGAATAATCCAGGTAGCCGCAAAAATAATACAAAAGCAAGAAATCCCTCCATATTGCTAGTGATTGAAGTTGTTAAGCACTAACCTTTCCATGTTCCAAAAGGACCATAAATGTTATGGAACCTTCCAATGCGGCATTCAATTCCAAAGTCTTTGGTGTAATGCTTGCACAGCTCTTCCGTTGCAAGCTTCTCCAAGCCATAAGCATCTTGGGGCTAAAAACACAAGTTGAGAAAGTATATTCATCAAGCACTCCATTCATTTACAGGTAAAAAAAATAAGTGAAATGCATTCCTCTTAGCTAGAAAGAGTAATCAACCTCTGCAGGCCAGGCATCAGCTTCCTTCAGGCTCACATTAGTCTCCAGCTGCTTAAATTCAGGGTAAATACAAGCACTAGAGGCGTAGAATAACCTGCAGGAAGAAAAACATCAACACTTTCTGAGCATGTGTCAAATTAAACAGGACTGCTCCATATCCTATCCACAACAACTAACCTCTTAACTCCGTTGATCCTGGAAGCTTCAAGCATGTTGAAGCTGATCATTGTGTTGTTATACATAATGACAGAGTGGTTGGACTGAATGAAGCCCATCCCACCCATATCAGCAGCCAGGTTGAAAACATGGTCTACTCCTTTTGTAACCTTAAGGCAATTATCCATGACCCTAAGATCAACAAGATGGAATTCATTACAGAACATGTCTTCAGTCATGTGCTCATTCTTCTTCCAGTCAGAAGCAATAATATAATGACCCTCAGCCTTCAAACGTCGAGCAATGTGGGAGGCAATAAAACCACCAGCTCCAGTAATGGAAATTCTGAGCTTTTCAGATGGCCAGTATGGCTCCCTCTCGAGGGCCTCATAGGTGTATGCGCCATAGCTTCCATCAGCACTTCCCATTCTGTATTTGATAAAATCAACAAGTGAACAAAGCAAAAAGTTAAAGCAATGATTACCAGAATTACTTTTCATTTAACACAGAACCATAGATTCTGTAAATCAAAATGCCCCATAACTAGAAAACCTAAAGAAAAATTACATGCAACCACAAAATGATAATTTAATCATGATAAAACCACTCCTGAGAAGAAAATACATAGTGGTGGTGCTAACCGACACATTTGCAGACATAACTCGTCACACTAAGCTTACAAAATTTCATATTTAACATTTAATTAAGCACAAATCTCATTGATATCTTCAAAGTTTGTTGAATTAACCAAGTGAAGAGGAAAAAGAAACAAGAGAACTGATTGCAAAACCTACCCCCTAAAAGACAAAAAGGAATTCCAGCCTACCAAATCCTAATTTCACCAACAAGGAAACATGGTCAAGGGTTATACATCAAAATTAACCGGATAAAAAGAGCCTCCTCAAGTGCGCGAGGTAGAAATTACAGGAAAAATAAAAGATTTAGAAAGCTACACAAAAATATTCCTCGAAGAGAAAAAAAGAAAAAAGAGGGACTATTTTACTTGACTTAACAACGTCAGAGCATCCGAGGATATTACTTATGGTAGAAAATAGAAAAGAAAGAGCACGTGAATGGTAGAAAATAGAAAAGAAAGAGCACATGAGAAAACAATAAACTGACCAGTGACCACATCTCGTTGGAAAGAATTAGAACAGCACAGCTAGTGAAAACACACTAGGGTAAATTAAAAGTTGCACTGAAAATTATATGAACATAATTCATGAGAAGTCAAGAACAGACAGCTATTTTCAGAATTAGCTAAGAAACAAAGGAAACGGAAATCACCCATGTCACTGAATTGAAAAAGATGTGAAATTTAACATACAAAGAGCCCAATAACAGATAAGTCATAGCAGGGTCTGAACCAGAGGATTCAGTTATGGTAAAACAAACCCATTTAAAATTCTAACACTAACACCTAAAAAGAAAAAAGAAACTAAAAAAGCAAGTATCTTGGTCACAAAAGATGCATTTTGAGCTAGAAAAGTGATCAACAGAGACAGGTTCAGATTTTATTCCTTTACCTGAGTAATTGGAAATCTGGGGTCTCGTAGCTTGCTAGTGAAGATAATATGCAGAGAAAGTAAAGGGATTGGTTGCGAGAGAGCGAAAGAGATTGAGAGGGTATGATTCAGAAGTCCATAATTCTTGTGCTATTTATAGGCAAGAGAAACAAAACCCACTTATTTTCCCATGGACAGCTGCAAGCTCTAATTTTTCTCCCCCTATTGAGAGAGTTCCTTTCCTTGAATCCTAGGAGTAGGGAGAGTACAGGAATTTTTTTGTCCTTCCAATTGAGAGGAAAAAAAAAATTACTAAATTTGTGATCCATAAGATTTTTTTATAAAAAAATAATTATTATCATTATTTATTTTTTATTATTATAATTTTTTTAGTAATATTAAACCGGTATAATCTAAGTTAAAAAAAAAACTCAAGTTAATGAAACTAGTTGATTTTTTAATTAAATTTTTTTCCAAACATTGTTGTTTAGATATTTTAAAAAGAAATTGGAAATTTAATTTAATACTATGCTAAACAAAGCTTTTAGAAAGTTAGTAATAAAATTAAACTTACCAAATTTTTCCATGGCCGCATTAACATTTAAAAGGAATTGTATTTATCATTTCTTTATATAACTTGAAATATAAAAGAAAACATTGTATTTGAAAAAAAATATAAAACATACACGTCCATTTGAATTGGAAAAGGGAAGACCCATCAAGACAAATTTCTTTTTTTGTCTTGAGGCTATTTATTATTTTTACTTGTAATAATTACATATATTTCAAAGCAGCAATTAGTCTCAAATAAAAAAAAATAAATATTATTGCTCCCTTGAATTTAAATACTCTTCAAGTCATTATTACTCTTCTCATAAAGTCAATAATCAATCTTTGACCCTCCTCGATTGAAAATATTTTTACCGGTATTTAGAATCTTAGTTTAGTATTTCCTAGTTAAGAAGTAGAAAATTGTATCATTGAATACCTTGACTAACAAGCTATTCAAACATTAAATAACTTATTAATTAAATATTTTCTTGATTTTGGTCAATATGTTCATAAAAAAACTAAGAGATTTTGTGTTTTTTTAATATCTAATAAAATTTTCACGATGCAGACTTGCTAGAATTTCATCATGTGTGGCCTTCATGAGTAGTGTGTCTCCTTTCATGATCTCCCTATTTTATATGACTAAACACCCATGGGCGAATATGGTGCTTTGTTTTTTAATAATTTTTCATGCAAAATAAAATAAAATTCAAAATTTATAAAAAAAACATTTTTTAAAACGCAGTACAAAACAGTGACAGGAACTACAGAGAAATTTCCAGGAAAGTGTTGCGGAAGTGAAACGTCCTTGGATGTCTGGGAATTGGGACCATCAGAAATTACTTGGAAAATTCTTTTCCATGGCTGTTTCAGCTTTTTACCTCGAGCACTTCAATTACTCGGTTTCATGGCAAGACAGTGCTGGAAGATGCAGCAACACTATATTTAATCCTTTTTAATTTGAATAAATAAAGGCAAAACATGTGAAATTCCAGTCCAATTAGATATCATAATCTCAAATCCTACTGCGTAATCGAAAGTTTGACACAACAATCACTTTTTAAGACATATTACGTGAAAATAAAAAGGCTTATGATATATATAGAGGATCTCGAGTTCGAATCAAAATATATAATGATTAGATTTGCACAGCTCTTTGTAAGAACATGAACCAAATAGAATTTTACTCGCTCATCTAGTTTTCTAGCATCTAAAAAAATCGACAAAACAATCATTGTGTTTTGGTAACTAAACAACAATCTCATTTCATAAAAATAATAATAAAATGATATTTATATATTAAAATTATTGGATCAACCATGGTCTTGATACCAACAACAACGAGTAGTGATCCGATTTTCTCATCATTAAACTATGAATCAAGTTGGATGAAAGAATGAGTATAAAATAGGGTCAAGTTGGATTAAACAATGTGGAGGTTGGAAATGAAAGATTAATTAAGATTTGGTGATAGGGCCGGTTAAGTGGTCCATTAAGGACCGATGACTTTAATTGCAAGGTTACACGTCTCTCATTTGGGATTATATGGTCAGAGCATGTGTTAATATTTATTTTTATTGTTTTTTGTTTTTGTTTTAAAATAGTTTTAATGCGATGGGTGTAAAAAGAAATCAAAATTAAATTTTTTATTTTAAAGCCAAACAATTTTCGAAAGCAAGTTTTTTTACACTACCAAATATGCATCCAGGAGGGAGTGAAGTTGTGGATCAAGGTCAATTTCTTTTTAATATAGCAAAAATATTCAAATGTTATTAATATATTTTCTGATAAAAATACAATTATAAACTCAAAATAATATAAACACACACAATGCTTTTAAAAATATTAAAAGAATGACATATTAAATGTTATTTAATAAAATATTAAGATGATAACACATTGAATATACTTAGATTAATCTTTCAAATACGTAACTCGAGTCAAGAGACTATAATAACTCTATAAAAAATTATAAAAGTTAATTTTTAATCAATTAAATATTAAAAAAATCAAATTGAAAAAATCCTGTAAACTAAATATAAAATAGACTAAATCTCAAGGGCATGTTTGGAAATAAATTGAAGATTATTTTTTACACGAAAATACATCAATATATAATAAATTATGAATTCCAACGTCCATCCCTACACGCCAGAAGAAACACCCCCGCATAAATATGAACCCATGAACAGAACAGCCATGAAACACAAACTTGAGCAGTAGATCTATCAGTTTCCTTAAAGATCTACAAAAATCCAGCATAAAATAATGGATGTTTTACGTTATGTTTTAAAAATGCTTTTAAAAAAATATAAAATTTTATTATTATTATTATTTGTTTTAAATTAAAAACAAATCATTTTATGTGTTAATATCAAAAATAATTTTAAAAAAATACAAAATATTTTTTTAATATATTTTTAAATAAAAAATAATTTTATCCGCACATAAGTTTCTCATCTTCTTCGTGGTGTCGAGAAGCTCTGCGTGAGTGTCGTGGTGTCTTCCCTCTCACCCATGATTTTTACAACAAACAAGGAAGCACGGATCTCAAAACTTGAGTACCGAAAATTAGGGTATTTTGAAGAGAAAAAACAATCTAATAAATTAGGTTTTGCTGTTAAATTACGTTGAGAATGGAGGGAGGGAGGGAGTTCCCGTGAAAGTCAATGAAAAAAAATAATAAAATATTATTATCAACATTCTTGATATAATAATTAAATTCTTGCGTTGACTTAGGAATTTTAATAATAAAATACTTGATATAATAACTCTTGGAATTAAAATTCTCAAGGCATGACTTGGGGGGTTTTATGTAATTTCATAGAGAATTTTCATAATAATCATTTGGTCTTACGATTAATGTGTTTATATATTAAAAAAAAATAAAAAATAAAATGTCAAATCATGCTCCTCTACCTTCAGGCAGTGCATATGCTAACTCCAATAATTAAAAACTTTCTTCCACCACGTCATTAATATTTTGTAACTTTTTTTCTCTTTTTTATCTTTCAAATTTAGGCCAAACCATTTAAAATTTTATATTATATAAAACTCTTCATCCGATCCCATTAGTCGACATTGATTTAGTGATTTTCTTTATTTTTATTTTTATTTTTATCAAGTTATCTTAATTTTATAACTTAGTTTATGAATTTAACGAGTTACCCAGATAGTTTGGGGACTTAGACCTTTCTTTTTGACTTTTATATTTTTTTTAGTTTTATTTTTTAATATTTAATTGATTGAGAATTATATTTCATGGTTTTTTCATATTTGATGTTTTTTGATCAAATGGATGAGGTCATGAGTTTTATAAGCTAAACGATGATTTTTTTGAGAAAAAAAATATAGGTATTATGATTTTTCTTCATTTTCCTTTCCATAGAGCTATCTGATTCATAACTTAACTCAGGGGTTTAGGGGGTTGACATGGGTGGGCTCAAGCCTTTCTTGGCTTATAATTGCTAAATTTGTGTTTATCTTTTTGTATGACTATTTTTTTTTATTTCATCCTTAAATATTTGATAAATCTAAGGTTGGGCTTTTCAAGGTTTTTTTAAATTTGATGTTTTTGGTCAAATGACTTGGATCACGGGATTTAATAGGTTAATACAAAGTTGATATTATTTATTTTCTTTGCTTATTTCAAGGGTTATGATTTTAAAGAATTAACCGATGTCTATGAAATTCACTCGAGTTTATTGGTTTTTAATGTTATTAAACTCGGATTACGTCTTCTAAGTGATTACATTAATTGAACCTATTAAATTCACTCAATTCGATGACCTGAGTCTAAAATGTATTTTACTTCTTTAGAAATCCTAGCGTTAAATTTGTTCTTCTTATGTCTAGAAAGCTTTTGTTTGGCTCGTGGCATTGTGCTTCCATTCGATATAAATTTAGTGGATTATTTTTTGTTTTATTCAGGGTTGTCAATACCGTTCTGTTTTGACTAGAATGGTCGAAACATTCGTACTCATTAAAAAAACCGAGACAAAACAGCGTCGTTTTCGTCTCGATTTTAATTCCGGCCCATTTCGAAAATACCGGTCGGAACGTCTCGGTACCATTTTGGGTGTGCCGTTCTGACCTTAAAATCCTCCTTATTTTGATTAACTTGTGATTGTGTTTCTAATTTTGAGATTATGTTTGTTTGACTTTGTGTTTATATTGTATAATTTTAAGTTAATTTATCTTGAATTTTAATTATACTTGTTAAATTAATATTTTAATTTTTTTCATATATATATATATATATATATAATTATATATGAACAGTACAACCCTCAAAATGGCACACCAAAATACTCCGAAACCAAAATATTCCGTACCAATAAAAAAACCGGAACAACAACCAAAACGATATTGACAACATTGGTTTTATTTGTTTGCTTTCAAGTTTCAACCTTTGATATATAGCGCATTACAATAAGTTTTTTAATTTATTTTGATGCGGGTTTCATGATTTTATCACGATCTCACGCTCTAGATCACATGTTTCCTTGAAAAACACTCAAATAAATCTGAAAGCTAAAACTAAAAGAGCTCACCTTGGTCTGATCAATGTCGATCGCACTCTCACTCGCTTTTGCCCTCTTCCTACGTATGAGAAAGATGATAATCGATCGGTAGGGTTATATATATATAATTTTATTTTTTAAAATTTTATTTTTAATATCATTACAACAAAATAATCTAAAAACATAATAATTTAAAAATATTTTCTTTCAAAAACATTTTTCTCCACTCTTCAACTTGAAGCAATGCCATTTAAAATTACAGGCAATGGTTATTCCACCCTTTATAGCTTGGCTTGGCTTCATCGCTTTGATCATTTCTTCAATCATCTCTTTCGACTCCTCCAGAGAACCACGGAAGGCCCTGCATAAAGATCTGCGATAAGTTACGATATGATGTTAATGTTAATTAACTACTTATTAAACAATCTGAAATCGCTTTGAAAACTAAGATTTCTCACTTGGACGATGATCCATGTCACCCAAGAAGCAGCTTAGACATTGTACATAAACGCAGGATGACAAGGTTTTAAGGTTTCCTGTTGGCATCAGTACGTAGTTTTATTTATTACGACGGAGCTGATGATGACTCCGATCGAAAACAACCCTTGTTTCGAGATATTCATGCAGCGTTTTCCTAAAGAAGCAAAGGATATATTGGAAGTTCCCGCCACGCTGTTAATTTAGGAAAATGTGTGCTTATATATATTTGATTTCAGCAAAAGCTTACAATCAAAACAAAAGGCCTTGCAGTCCGATATAAGATGTTTCTTCTCAAAAAAAATTGTCTGAAACTAATATTACCAATCGTACGAGTGATAAAAAAAAAGAGAGTCTGATCATAGCAGTAATAAAACCCACAATAATTCAGGTGGTATCGGCAAGGAATCATCAAAAGAAAAAACTGAAAACGTTGATGACGATGATGTCTAAGAAGAATGGGTGCCTATATATCTCAAAAACAGTAATAAGTTGCAGGAATGGGACATCAAAAATGACCTACTCTTTGATATTTATCCCTTTGATCAGGAGAATCACGATGTTCTATGATGATTATGCCAAGAACGTTGTATGCAGAAACGACGACGGTTAATTCCTGGATCATTTATTCTCCGTATGAATTTCTAGTGGATATGATCTTGACACTGTTCCACTCCCTGAGAATACTGGATCCATCCGTATGCTACGGTTAATCTTGAAGTAAAACAAGAGATAAACGATGCTCTTCAATGCTCGTGTTGTTTATCCATGAAATAATTACAGGGAAAAAAGGTTGAACCTTGAACGGATTCTCAGCGTAAATCCTTGGCAAAATATAACAGCAAGGGAGCTTTTCAAACTTTGTTGGTAACCCTGGTAGAGTGCATGTTTTTGAGGTCAATAGAATAATATAAATTATATTATAAATCTTATTTAATAGCTTAAATTATTAGATGAGATGGTTTTTTTGATAAAGACTTCCATAGTAATAGGCAATCTCAATTGTTTCTCTATTTCTTGAACTAAACCAATCGAGCAGGGAGCTCAAGATGGGGATGTCTGTGGTGTGTGTTCTAAGAGAACTGGCAACTCTTATTCAAATTTTTGAATGTTGATTGAACGGTTTCTATATAATCTGCTGTTTGTATACCTCACAAGCAATGATTTTCTAGTAATGTTAAATCATAATTGCTTGCTTGCTCTTTAATATCTCCGTTAATGAAATTATTCTCTCTATGATATAGTGTGATTTGTGATCATAGCGAAGCTCCAAGCAGAAAAGCTTTGTTCATCCTGTGAATTGCTCAAATACATTTTAATGGCTGATTCTGGATTTAAAGATGATCTATAGCTTGTAATACGAAGGTTGTCCATGATATAAATAGCGATACACACCTTTATTGTTTTTCTATCTCTTATATGATGGGATTGAAATTGCGAGATCAAACATTGTGAGTTTTTTTTTATTCAATTATGTGTTATTAAAATAGATATTCATAAAAAATGCAATGATATAAATGCTGGAGAAAAAAAACATGTTTTTTTATGTCAAAATTCTAGTTTTTATTCATGTATTAATTTTTTTATGAATATATATATAAAATTTAAATTAAGACATGTTATGATTTGAGAAGAAAATTTCAATTCATATAAAAAACTTATGTCTAAGTACTTTTTAACCGAATATATTAAAAAAAACAAAAGAATAATTAATTTGATAAATTTATATAAGGAGTTAATAATACAATATGTTTTAGGCTCATGTATAATTATACATAAAATAATTGTTAATATTACCATTAAAATCTTAAATATTATGTTACACTATCAAGAAAGTTTTTTGTTAGACAATTGATGCTTAATTTAAAAAAATTAAATGAAAATTTATTGATATAAAACAATTAGAACTTTAGGGACTGAATTTAAATATTAGATAAATATTCAACGTTTGTTTTTGCTAGAACCAAGGACTTAATTAAGTAGGCAAGGAAAAATATTCAAACCTCCTTTTACTTTCAATTTAATCTTTACACAATGAGTTTATATGAGATTTGATTTAATAATTGTTTTGTTTTTCTAGATGTGAGGATCTCAATTATATTGATCTAAAACAATTGAGAATTTAAGGATTAAGGATCAAGTTAAGAAAATCAAACAAGAGAGATGATAAAGATTAAACAAGTAAAGGGTAATGTATGGCCCGTGCAGTTCATTAACTAATGTGCTTGCAAAATTGATACATAATGGAGGCACATGTAGTTTTTTATACCCTTAAAAAAAAGTATTTTTTTGTGTTGTTTCTTATATCGTTTTGGAAAGCACTCCAAGGAGAGGGGAGAGTATGTTTACTGTTTGTTTGAGAGTGTGGTTGATGTTGTTTTAATTATATATATATATATATATATATATATATATATATATATATATATATATATATATAAAAGTTAATTTAAAGTAAAATAAAGAATTCATATTTTTTCAAAAACACTTTTAAAATATAGTGTCAAACATGCTCTTGTGACTTAGTCATCTTCTCTTTCCCTCCTTTTTCTTTTCTCTCTCGTCACCTTGATTTTCTTGTTTTTCATGTCAATATTTTCTTAGGTCTTCATCCCTTTTTATTGTTGTTCATAACTTTTTTTTTCAATTTAATCATCTAAACATTGAGTTGATTGAGGATTGATTTTTTATTTTATTTTTTTACTTGTTTTTTATGTGATAATATCAATCTCATTACTTGGGTCTTGGATTTAAAACTCAATCCCACTTGTATTGTTTTTTTAAAAAAAACATATTTTGATTTAACATGTAATTTGTTGGGAATTGGGTTTTTTTTTTATTATTGAATTGCTTTATATAAAGCTATTATGGTCTTATGACTCTAAAACAAGGGTTTGGTGAGTTAGTATTTGTTTATGTTATTTTTTTTCCTTTCAATTTTGCTATTCAAAATGAGTTTGTTGAAAAATATATTTTGTGACTTTTTTTTTTAAATTTGTTTTCTTTGAGGGCAATCATATATTTATGACTCAAGGTTCAAGTTTATTTGGATTGATTTGAGTTATTTTTTATTAAATATTTTTTTATTCATTTCCTTTCAATATTTGGTTTAGTGGGAATTAGATTTTTTTTTTGTAGTGTTACTATAGTCTCATGATCTAAGTCATAGTTTTGTAGGTAATTAGGGTCAACATGAATCGATCCAAAATATCTTTATCTCAATGTAAAAAAAAATACTATGCTACATGTCATTATCTTAGTATTTAAAAATGATATTGTCCATTATCCATTAGATTTTTAGTTCATAATTGATTATTTGTTTTATATAAAAAAAAATACGTTGTTAGTAACGTTTGTTACTTATTTCTTTAGATTTTCATTTTTTTTAAAAAATATAGTACGATCCTGAGTTGCAAAGTATTTGGTTGTTTCTAATCTTATAAAATAAAAAAGGTTCACTAATGTTAAATTGATATGAAACTCCTAATAGATACATGCACCCTTTTCATAGATAGGAATGGAAAGAAATCAACTAGAAAGGAAAAACCTATATTATAGTTTTAATAGATCATACTTTTTGATTTAGATATTTGCTGGGGTTGTGAACCTAGTATAGAAAAGCTAATTTACAGTTTTATAATATGATTTAAAAAAAAACAAATTACAAAATAACACCATCTGTTTTTTATAATCAAAATAGTATAATTTCATATATTTCCATGATTTGAGAATAATTATTTTCTTATCAAAATAGAATAAAAATTACTTTAAAAAATAACAAAATTACCAAACAAATTCTAAAATCGTTGGATGATAAAGCCCCTGCATCTGGGATCATCTGGGATTTATTTCTTTTGTGAATGAAAAAACGAAGTTAACATCATTCTTTCAAGAACATCAATCTTTCAAGAACATCATCATTATCCATACATACTGCTTCCAACATGAAGACAAGAACAAAGATATTGTCGTTTCGAATCTAGCAATGGCTAACCAATGAAAGCCTAGTTAGCTCAATTTTTATTGTTTCTGCAACCAAAAGCAGCTCCTCAGTTAGGGTTCCAAGCCAGATTCTCCAAGCCAGCTAAATGGATAAACATTGATGGCAACAGCACTGACGGGTTCAACAAAAGAGGCAAACACATCTCTTCCAGGAAAATAGATAATAATAAAAAAAGGTGGTGGGCCCAAGATATACCATGGCCCACAATTGTTTAGGGGTCAGATTCAGTATTTATCCAGAATTTAAGCCGCCGCATCCCACCAGAGAGAGCCGTCCAATGGCAGCCACCGGAATCTGGGGGAAAAGTCGTCTCGTCCTATGAACCGTACTATACATCTTCAACAAATACCTAGCAAGGAGGAGATTCCTCGCTGATGATTAGGATTTTTTTTTTATTCTTTTTCATTCCAAGATTATTGCAACAAACAACTATTACACGAAAGGTTTTATTATATTGAGAAGTGATTATTTTCTTTATTTTTACGTGAGATTTTTTTTTTAATTTGGGAATATCAAATAATAGAGTGAATTTTTTTTTGCCAAAAGAGAGTTTAGATTGTTAGAGAATAATATAAATCATATTCTAGAGCTTTACCTAAGAGCTTGAGCTTTTAGGTAAGATGGTCCCTTGACATGGTATCAGAGTCTTGTTGACCCGGTGGTCACGAGTTCAAATCTCACCACCCTCATTCTATTTGATAAAAAATCAAGCACAAGGTAGTATGAGCCTGTGTGCAAGTTTCAAGCCAAAAAGACTTTCACTTGAGGGTGTGTGTTAGAGAATAATATAAATCATATTCCGGAATCTTTACTTAAGAGTTTGAGCTTTTCGATAAAATGGTTCCTTCACATAGATTAGTCTTATTTGATTTTCATGGAAGATTTTTTTTTCTTTTCCATAATTTCTACCTTTTCCAAGGTGGACTTCTAAGTTTATAATGGAATGGAAAAGATATTTATAGAGATATTTAGAAGATTTTTCTAGATTAAAATGGTTGAAAGATCAAAGATTTTCTTCCAAGAATGTTTCTATGTTTATTTTTCAAAGGTAACAATATAAAGTGCTTTTATATTATTTTTGAAACATCATAGTATTAATTGTTGTTTGATGAAAAGTAAGAGAAGTGTTATGGTGCTTAGAGATATACATGAAAAGAAAAAAAAAAGAAAATAATAGGAAAGAAAATTCTTATCATTTTTTTGATAAGACAAAACTAAATACGTTTTCTGTCTCTTTCTTTTTCTTTTATGTATATCTTTTTTCTTTAAGATGAATATCTTACATAGAATTTTTGTAAAAATGGTGCATGAACAAGATATCTTCTAATGTATTTTTGGATTGTAATCATATAATAAACCCACTTACCATTGGAGCTAATATGTTAAAAGTATACTTATTTAAATATATATAAAAATAATTTAATTATCAATGGAAATAACTAAAATCAAGCTATTATCATATTTATGATTTTCCAAATTCAGATTTGATAAAAGATAAAAAAAAATATCAAAGCTTTGGAATTTTAGATATATCACTAAATCATTATTGTTCAAAAAACAAAAAATCAAGTGGCAGAAAATATCACTATATCAATTGAATAGAACAAAAAGATCAAAATCTCCCCCATCAAAATTATCAAAAAAAAACCCTCATCAAAATGGATATGCACAAAAGATATATTCTTCTTCCTCTTCGTTCTTCCAGGAGGAGGGAGGAGGGACCATGAACATGATTGATTTTCTGCATCATGCAAGTTGTTGATATTTCTCCCCACTTGCCTAATAGAAAATACATGGATTGCTCCGCCACAGATAATAATATAATATAAAATGGACCCCATCCCCCCTGAATGAAGCCTACAACAAACGAAAAGAAAGGTAGGAAAATCATTTGTAAGACTCCATTTTATCCATTACCACCTCAGACCCGCATCACCTCCACCTAATCTTATTATATTTAAGACAACATTATAAACACCTACAAGCAAGTTCAACATCCATGGATAGGGTTTTTTCAGAGGAAGATAACATTACTGATCATTTTTGGTCACCACCACCTAAAGACTTGTCCAAAATGAACCGGTCTGAATCTGAATGGGCTTTCGAAAGATTCCTTCAAGAAGCCTCTGCTGCAACCTTAGAGGACAACACCTCTTCTAACTCTTCTGCTGATAAAACTGACGTTGTTCAAATCAAAGGTCATGGTAATAGTAATAACAACGCTACAAGTAAGTGTTCCTTTAGTAATGGGACATGTGCTACTGCCGCTTCCTCCTTTGATGCTCCGGCGAGTTTTCCGGTGGAATCTGACGATTATCGTGCGTTTTTGAAGAGTAAACTCAATTTGGCTTGCGCTGCTGTTGCTTTGACTCGGGTAAACCTTTTTTTATTATCATTATTACTTAAATTGAGAATATACGTGTTGTATTTATATTTTTTTGTGTGATTTTTCATGTGAGATTTTTAGTTTGTTGCTTAGCAAGTTACAGAGAAGAAAAAAGATTGGAACTTGTAGGTATTCTTTTTTTCTTTGGTGGTTGTGTTTGATTAGTGAGAAAAAAAATTGAGAAAGGGAGTAAAATTTAGATTATTTTTTTTTGCGTGTTTTAAAGTTCTTACCATGTTGTTTGAGTTTCTTGGTAATGGAGAAATTAGTTTAATTAGTTAACTAGCTGATAGATTTATTTTTCCTTTTATTTCTGAGAAAAATGAAGAAAGCTAAAAGGAAGCACATTTATGGGTGCTTTTGTTCTTAGTTCATTGGAAATGGAAAAGTTAGCTGGATTTATTTTTCTTAGAGATTCAATAGCTGTTTTGGTTTCCGATTGAGTGAAAAATTTTGGAAACCTCATGGTTTGGCAGTTAGGTCTATTCCCCCCCTTACTTTGCTGGGATTTCGTGTAAACCAAACATGATTAATAATATTTTTTTAACATCGGTGTTTGGTCAGCTTGAAACACCTCGATTAATTCCACGGGCCCTTGAGGTTAATGGTCATGTAAGTTTTCAGCGACCATCATATTAGCAACCACAAAATTCAAACCTGAGACCATAGGAGGAGGAGCAAACCCCTCAGTATACCACTGAGCCACCTACTAGATGGTAGTAATAAGTTCCTTTTTTATTAACGTGGGTGTTTGGGTCAGCTTGCACGCACCTTGACTAATCCCAAGAGGCCCTGAATTAACAATTATGTAAGCCTCTAGTGGTCATTATATTAACAATCACAAGACTCGAACTTGAAACCACAGGGAAAACAAACCCTTTAGTCCCAAGTTCTTACCACCGGCCCAGATGGTTGTAATAATTTCTTTTTAATTGGGCGGGTGGTGGTGTTCCAAACTTCCAATAGCTTTATTTGTATTTAATTTGTCGCATTGTCAAGTTGAATGTGGAAATTCCACAAGGAGGTGGTGGTAATGAGGTTTGTGCCTTTGTGGGGTCTGTTATGGAAAACAACTTTTTCCATAAAAAGAGATTGTCCTTAGAGATGAAAGAATGGCCAGGGCCAAAGTAGGCATCAGCTGTACAAGGGAAATGCTACTTGATGCTTGAATAAATTTGAAGTAAGGAATCCACTGGGAACGAGGAGGTTAGCACCTTTGAAATTACTTGAACGTTAGGTTTCCATGGGTATGAAACATTAGAACAAAAGTTATTGTTGAAGCTAGGTATTAAGGTCTATTTGATGCTTGAGCCAGATGAAGACGGGAAGACCACAAATCATTTTTACCAATTGAATTGTCAGAATCATTGCCTGAATTATTGATTGCAAAGGATTGTTAAAGCCACTTTTTTTCCCGGAACGGTGGAGGTCAGTTCTTAGCTGGGAAACTAATTTGGAATGGTGGAACTAAAGATTCTTGCAGCGTTCACAACCTATATGGTGTTTTTTGAATAACAAGGGTTAAGTGCTAGTTAGCTTATGTTAATTTGTAAAGTAGCACTATGTTTGAATAAAGCAAATGCAAAACCATCGATACATTTTTTCTTTCTTTATTCTTTTAGTTATTTCCAGTTATTGTAAATATTTTAAAAGCTTTATCTTGGTTAATTGAATATGTTGCTCTTGTCAATAGGCATCTTTTGTAAAGCCTCTAGATTCTCATGCCACCGCTGAAAGTGGATCACAGGCTTCAAATACTTCACATTTGAGATCTCATGCTCCTTCTAAAGGTTCAACTTCCTTTATTTGCCATTTCTATGCATGTTGTTGATCTAATGTACATATACCTATACCTTTCTGGGCAACGACCACTTTCAATATACCAAGAAATTATTAGAGAGATTAGATATGGTGGTTAAAAACCTACAAGAGCTGAGTCATTTTTATAGGGATAAACAAACTTAGTGTGCCAACTTAATTACTACTAGATTCATTTAGCATATAAATCATTCACGGAAGTCTAGTAATGTAGCCCATGTTAAGGGAAATGGGATTCCTGTGCACAATAGAAAAAAGGAGTTCTTAAATAACCTCAAAAAGATTTTTTAAAGAATCTGATGTAGGAAAGGGTTACTGCAATCTAGTATTACCTTGGAACGGGGCTTTTGCTCGGTGATCCACTGTCTGGTCATTCCCTTATATGGTATCAAACCAGATGAGAATGCCTTAAAAACTAGTGTTAAGTCATTGCTTCTTGGAAGAAGTTAGTGACAGGCTAACAGTATTTAAGTCTGTAAGTGAGGGAAACTGGCTGCAGGAACCTGAAATCGGAGTGAGATGATGAACAGTCACATAAGAGAAAGCTGGCTGATGGGAAAGTGAATGAGAAAGAATGGTTTCATGAAGTGAAGGAAATTAGAAGTTCATTGCCCCATATCCCTAAACAAGGCTTCTTTGATGAAAAAAAAATCAATGTTATCAATTCATTTGACAAAAATGTTAGTAGCTCCAAGTAGGAAGTTTGAAAAGGTGTTCTGACTAGTCTTGCATTGCTACCTGGCTAAAAAAAATATGGCAAAACTTGAACCATCTAGCCATAATTGATAGGTTTGCATTTTGATGCTATGATCAGCATATGCTGCCTAAACCCTAAACAGGTTCTTTTCTCTTTCACCCGCAGCGGATATCTCCACTGAGGTTGTGTAAGGTTTTGCATGCTTCTATAAGCACTTGCATTGTTGCTCTTTTAGTTATTTCCCTTTTTAATTACCTATGCAGGAGCTGGATATAATTTATCGAGATCCCAAGATAAAGATGCTAATGAGCCTGTTGGAACCCCCTCCTTACCTTCCATGCAAAGAAAATCTGCAGTTACTGTGAAGCCAGCAACTAGTGTATCATCCAGAGAACTGTCGGAGGATGATGAAAATGAAGCAGAAACTGAATTAACTGAGAATATGCGCCCTACTGATGCAAAGCGTGTAAGGAGGTAACTACTTCTGTGCTTTTCTGATTGTTAGTATTATAGGTTTCTTGCTTGTAGACTGTAATATAAATTACTCTGGTCCTGCAATGTGTGATTGGCATGCCAGAGAGAGATCAATGGTGTTAAGTCAGTTTATGCGGAACAAACATGTTCCATTTAAATTTCAGATAACAGTTCATAAAACATCAGCTCACAGTAAGTTTTTGAACTCTATCTCATACATTTAGGATTAGATTCATCAAAGAGACAGCCAACTGAAACATATGCATGTGTGCAAGAACAAATTGCTTAATGGAAAACATCTGGTAGCATTTTTGATGATGGCACCAGAGACATGAGCGCATTTTTTTTGTTACTAATTTGTGGACACTGATGGATTAGTTTATACTCTTCTGATTTTTCTGCTCTTGGTTCCAATCCCTTCATGGAATCATGCTGGTATTTTTTTCCCCAGAATGCTTTCAAATAGAGAGTCAGCTCGACGATCAAGAAGCAGAAAGCAGGCCCATTTGACTGAGCTTGAGACACAGGTCTGGTTCTTTTAACTGCCTGCTTGCCGTTTTGTTTTTCCTCTTCTACAGAAATCCTAAACATTAATCTTTTCAGGTTTCTCAATTAAGGGTTGAAAATTCATCTCTACTGAAGCGCCTCACTGACACAAATCAGAGGTACAATGAGTCAGCTGTTGACAACAGAGTTTTAAAAGCTGATGTTGAAACACTGAGAGCGAAGGTAACTCATTTTACTGTTTTGTCTTTAAACTTTAGAGTATACACCAAGATATCTACATAGCAATTGCAAGGCTTTCACCTCCACTACCCAGCTAAATACATGCCAGTTCATGTGCTGTGAAACTACAATCACCATATTAAGAGAACAAATTCTAGTGACATGCGAAGGGGAGAGATTTTGGTGTGCAATGGGAGGAAGAAAACTGACACTGGTTTTTTTTTTTTTTTTCATCTGGTGATTGCATGCATATCCAGGTGAAGATGGCTGAAGAGAAAGTCAAAAGATTTACTGGGTTGAACACCATGTTCCATGGCATGCCTGATATATCCACAATGAGTATGCTATCATTTGATGGAAGCCCCCCTGAGACATCCGCAGATGCTGCTGTTCCTGTACAGGATGAGCCAAACCACCACTTCTATCAAGCTCCAAACAATCCTATAACAACTCATGATTCCAGGCCCAGAGGCAACAATGTGTTTGCAGATATATCTTCAGTTGAAAATGTGCAGCCAAATTCTGTATCAGGGAACAAGTTGGGGCGATCACCTTCCTTGCAGCGAGTAGCAAGCTTGGAGCATTTGCAGAAGCGGATTCGTGGAGGTACAAGTCCATGCGGGCCTCAGTCCAAGGGGGAACAGGCAAAGTGAACCCCGAGTTTGAAGATTTAATTGACAGATTTCGAGAAGACGATTCCATTCCAGTATGATTTTTGGTTTAACTTGTATGTAAAGGTTGTATTCTTTAACAACATGTTGAATCAAACAGCTATTTTTGACCGCAACTGACAGTTCGAAATCTTGCTGTACAGAACAAGCTTATTAATTTAGGTGTCGACTTCTTTACAATGCAGTTCTTTGTCAAAGACTTTCTTACACCTCTGTGAATGGTTTGTTTCTTTCCATGAATACGAGCATAAGATATACACTTTGCCATTTGGTTTTAAATATGTTTTTGAAAAAAAATAATTTTTTTTTATATTAAATTTAAAAAAAATTGGTATTTTTAGATATTTTTATGTGCTATATTAAGATTTTTAAAAAAAAAATTAAAAAACATCATTTTATTAGATTTTTAAATAAAAAAATACTTTAAAAAACAATCTCAACAATACTTTAAACAAACAAGAACATAAAATTGCCACTAATAAATCAATATGATGCCATAAGGAGCTTGTTCATTTCGGCCTGTCCACTTTTATTCTGAGGGCAAGACATATTTATCAAAAAATATTTTTATATATATAATTTTAGATCTTATTAATATATGAAAAATATATTTTTAAAAAATATATTTATAAATAAAAAATATTTCGATAAACAATATTTTCCACGATCCCAAACAGCTAATCATACAGTTCCAAAGTAAGTGGAACACCCTTTTTCTTCCAAATAATATTTCCAATATATATAAAAGAGTAGTCACAGGTCAATGACAAGTCGTTGATGTTAAAAGCAGTGGTCAGATGTTAAAACAATTTTAAAGTGATAATAATCACCAGCCTCACTTGTGTCTTGTTGGCATGTATAAACCATCGCTCGCTCAGGTCATGAGTTCGAAGGCTGGTAGAGAGGAAGAAAGAAGAAGAAGAAAAATATATAATTAAAAGGAGGTATTCCAAAATACCTTTTTTTTTCAAACTTCTAATTTTCAATTAAAACTGTTATCTAATTTAAGGCATTGAGGTAACTATGACACTTGGTTGGATTTACAGTTTCAAGATGTTCAGGTATGTTGGGTATTGTGGCTGCTGTCGTTATTAAAGTTTTAAAAAAATATTTTTAATTATAGTTTATTTTTGAAATTAAGTATTTGATTAAACTAATTAAAGATGAAGACAGTCCTGCCTTCTTGTCCTAGAGACTGAACCTCCAAGTTTTGCAAATAAGACGCAGCGACTCCTTTGGCATCGCTAAAGGTGACGACCACGCAGCTACTTTTCATTCCAAGAAATGCTTCAAAGTAAATGCTTTTTGGGAAGTATACAAAAGAAATTGGCAATACAACTACATACAACAAAAGATTCACTCGTCAAAACTTTCCAGCATATAAAATATTGGTTATCTAAATACCATCAGCAGTTAGACTTGCCCTCGTCACAGGATGCTTCATCAAGCATGTCAAGAAATCCTTTTTGTGTAGTCCTTTTCAGTGAAGAAGCATTCAAATGGAACCCATATGTAGATGCTGCTTCGAATTTTGTCCAAAGTTCCTTCTTCAGGGTATTCTCACCAGGACGCTTCCCTGTCCTGATTGTGCTCTCAGGCTCCTTCCATAAAGGTGTGCTTTCTATTATTAGCTTTGAGATGCCACGTCCAGGTCCTGTTGGAAAAGGGAAATTTTGATTATGGTAGTGTTCAACATGCTATCAGAGTTGACAAAGAACATTGCGAAAATGAATGCATACCTCCTTGAACATGGCAAGGTTTCTTGATTTGATGACAACCTCCTTGAACATCAAATTCTTTTGAGGGAGTCGAATTTGTTTGCTGATTCAAAATAGGAGCATGGACTTTCGAGCGGTGATCAGCCACTTGGATGTCCAATGATTTCTCAACTGGTGGCTCCAAAACAGCACAAGTTTTAGGAGGAGAAAAGGACCAGTTTGGAGATGAATCTAGATCTTTAATTCCCATTCTAGATTTATAAGCTCGTTGTATCCCTAAAAGCTCTGGGTACTTCAAAGTCAGATCCTCAGAACCCTCACTGCCAGAGGATTCAGAAATGTGTGAGTGAATTCCAACAGGAAACGGCGTGGACTTCCGCAACCTATAATTGTCTTTATGAGAGGTCTGAGAGATGGGTTCGAGCAACACACAAGACCTTGGAGGAGACATGTTTAAGCATGGGGTCATAGCAACAACAAAGTGGTTTTGTTTTGAAAACATCGGGGAAGAAAGACACACAAGTTTTCCTTCAGTTGCAACAGGATCAGCAGGCTTACTTGTGGTTGGTTTTGTTGCCATGTCTTCAAGCAAATCTTCATTTCCATCTCCAGAAATAGTAGAAGTTGATGGTGGCTCAGCAGCAGGATTTAAAGCAATCTTTTCAAATACTGATATAGGCAAAGTCTTGACATCTAGACGATAATGTTTTTGGCATGGGAAGGGGTGTTAGCAGAAACAGTTGCCTCCCTCTTTCAACATTGCAGCCAGCTCGCCAGGATACAAGGGGAGAAGGAGAGATCAGCGAATCCATGGTGTTTTTTTCTGGGCTTTCAACATCAAAGCTTCCATCCTCATTTATTTCAGAAACAGTTTTATGCGGTAATTGATTTTCAGGCTCCACAAAATGACTGGAAAAAACCTTCTGAAATCTAGGGACCCATGGCTGCAATAATTGAACATGATACCTATATCATTTGCACAACAGTGCATGCAAGGGATGTAAAACACGGAGAAAGAAAATGGTAGAATAGTAACCTTTAAAGAAGAAAGCATATTGGACAAGACTTGCATAAAAGATTCAATTTCTTGTCTTCCCTCTTTGCTTGTGGCCTTCAATTTAAACGCTTGCGCAACAAGTTCATCTATCTGTAATTTGATAGGTTAATAACGCACGAGACAGCTACAACTTAAACATGAAACTAAAATATGTTCACAAAAGAGGATGTTATGTATCTCAAGCCAAATGCAAAACAAGTTACACACAAACACGGAGTAAACCTTAAAATTAGGAAACAAAATGAGAATAAGAACTCTTTCTCAATTCTCAAAGGATGACACCATGCCAATCACTAAAGAATCTAAAACAACCCGCCACTAAACAATCCTGTCGAATTCCTTCAGCATTACAGCATACAGATACAGTACCACATTGAACATGTTCAATAATACCCGCTGTAAATAAATTTTGACACGTCTCTAAAGCGAAGAAGCTAGGAATTAAAATCAGCAAACTAAGTGTAAATATCCCACCATATTGTGTAACCGAATTAATTAAAATTACCAATAAGATTTAACTAAAACCCTTCTTGTTGATGCGTAAGGACTTGCTTGGATCTGGCTGAAACGTACAAGATATAGAAAATACATGCTCCAAGCCTCCTCTTTCGAGATTCATGATTGTAAAAAACAGTACCCTTCGTCTATTAATGCTTTCCCTAAAACCTGCTTCAAATATCAAGGTAAAGATCGCACTAAGCTTATTGAAGCTTCTAGGTTTCAGAATATAATTTTTTTCTTTAATGGGTTACAAGCATAATCGACAAAATAAAGAAAACATTAGACAGATCAAAATCATCCAGTCAATCAAGAAATTTTGAAATCTCTCTGAGTTTCCATCAGAAACAATTAAAAACCAAAACTTTCTCCATAAACGAAATGTAGTAAATGGAAGACTGGGATCTTGAATAGAGAAGTAAGTACCTGGCGAGTGAGAGACGAGAGATCAGACTGGACAAGCAAGAGGTGATCGAGACAGTCATCGTCTTGTTGTTGTTGTTTTTGTTCTTCTTCTTCTTGAGCCCTGACAACACTTTGTTTATCATCGATTTCCTTGGCTGGCATTGATATTTTCTTGGGGTTCACAGATCTCAAGCAAACTTCCATTGTTATTTGATAAGTCTTTCAGTGGCTTCCTCACCGATGATTTTGATGCTATTGAGATCTGATGAGACTGCTTCATCTCTTTATTAATTCTGATACACAAACAACGAAACCGTTAATCAATAAGCCACCGTCAAATTAGGGTTCTTAGATTTTTTTTTCTTTCAAAGATGGAGACTGAGATGGCGTTTGGTGTGGAGAGTTTTGAAATTCAAATCTCAACGGTAACGGAGGAATAAACACTATCATCGATATATAGTACAATTTCCAACTTGGCTGTGAAATCTTCTGGTTGACTTGAAAAACTTAGCATGGATTTTTAATTCATCTTTATAAATATTTACTGGTTAAGTTGCTTGCGATTTCGATAATATTTAAATATTTGAAAATATGGTTAAAATTATTTTTTAAAATATATATTAAAATAATATTTTTTTTAAAAAGATATCTTTAACATTGACACATTAAAATGATATATATATATATATATATATATATATATATATATATATAATTTAAAAAAAATATAATTTAAAAAAAAACACAATGACAAAAAGGCATATTTTCTAACATTATTAAACCCAACTAGTTTAATTATAGGCTATTAAACTTGGCTCGTGGGTTTACTTGTGATTTGAAATTTGATTTATGTCGAGTTTTATTTTGAATTGTTTTTTATATTCACTATTCAAAATTATATAAAATGATATATTAACTCATGACTTGAACAAGTTAGTCCAAACTCAACCTAGTTAAAATCAAGAAATTAAAACTTTTTTGCAAGAATATCTTTTTTTTCAATAGAAAAATAATGGATGTAGGTTGACTTGATTGAATCGGTATCTTGGTCCTGAATTAAGAGGGTGTTTGACATGTGTTTTTAGATTATTTTGATATATTGATATCAAAAATAATAAATTTTTTTTACAAATAAAAATATTTTAAAGCATTTTCTGAACAAAAAATATTTTAAAAAACAACTCTAATCACACTCTCAAACAGACACTAAATCCAACTCAATCCCCGATAGCTTTGAAAAGTATGAGTTAAGTGCTAAGGAATTTGTTTTTATGAAAAAGAGAGATAAAAAATGGTTAAAAATTGGGAACCTAAGGATAAATTAGATTAGAATTTCAACCAGAGAGGGGTATTTTTGGATTTCCTAGTTTAGTTAAACTTCTTAAGAGTGTTTTTTTTCCCTCTCAATAATGAACTGAAAATTATATACATTTGTTTTCACATAATATGAATTAATTGATCCATTCAATAATCCATATGGAATTTATTTGGTGGAACAAAATAGGATTTATTAAAATCCTGAAGGCAATTCCATAGTTTTATTATTTTGTTTATATAATTTGAGAAGTGAAGAATCTCTCCAACTGCCTTCATAGCTCAGTGGTGGTTGATGATGATAATGATGATGATTAATTAATTATTGATCAGCACAAGTATTCTAAAATACCTTTTGTTTTAATTTTTGAAGTTATTTTTAAGATTATAATGAAATGAGAAGAAAAAAAAAGCTGGCAAGGATAGATGAAAAAAAAAAAAAGACTACCACTAAGATGTCCATTACATTTATCCCATCCATGACAATTATTATTGTAAATATTTTAATATTTTTAACACTATTAATTATCATTTTATAAATTCATATTATCTTATACTTTATTTTTATCAAATATAATAAAAATCATATTAAAAAATCATTTGAATTACAAATTTTAAGTTGTCAAGTAAAGTTTCATATAATATATGTTATTCTTTAATTTCTAAAATACTTGTTTTCCCCACTTCTATAATTTCTTTTTTACATATATAATTTATCAGCAAAAAGAATAAAAGGGTGGGCAAAAATATTATAAGTTTTATAGAGTAACCTGAGTTGACTTGACTTTAATTACAAATATTATAGGTTTAATTGATCATTATAATTATAAATTCACCATGCTAACTTGAAACAATTTTTCTAGTTATTTTCTCACAGGATAACAATGAATTCATTGTTCTTGATCAAAGCAAGCAGAGTAGCAACATGGAATAAAACATGATTTATTAAAAACTTGAAACTAATTCAACTATTTATCGTTTATTTTGTTTATATAATTTGAAATGGGAGCCTTGTCGCCAGCCGCCTTCGTAGCTTGTTGGCTTGTGTCATGCACATGCTGCGCATCGAGGGTTCAAAGGCTGGCAGATGATGATGATGATGATGATGATGATGAGGATGAAGGCCATGGATTTCTTAATTATATGATAAATGGAGGTATTTTAAAATACCTTTTCATTTTTAATATTTCCTAGTGTCAAATTAATTTTAGGTATTTTTTTTAGATATTACAATGAAATGAGAAGAAGAAAAAAAGATTTGCTACCCGAGAGCAAATCTATTGGTAAGCATCCATTTGTTTTTTAATTGATATCTTATTTATGTATTTTTTTTTCTAAATAAGTTTTAAACTTATGGTTCAATTAATATCACCTCTCTATTATTATTTAAACTTTTTTTAATGGATATTTTTTTAATGGTGTTGTGCATATATAGTTTTTGAAGACATTAATATAACTGATCTATAATTTGTTTTAATCTTTTATATAGATAACAATTACATTTTAAAATACAAATATTTATTTTTAAATTCACACAGTCTTGCATAATTGTTTTTTATTTTAACATATATATCTAATTTTTTTATCGTTTGATTTAAAAAAATAAATTCATTAAACACAACCGGGTAAATATCAAAGATTAAATATATTAACTTAAACATTTCTCTTAATTATTTTGAAAAGTTGGGATTAATCAGCTAACTGTTCTTCCTAAACAATTAAAATACATTAAGAATTAAGAGCTGACGCCTACCTCTTCCTTGACCCTATTGGTTTGAGCTGAACACGCTCGTTCCACAGGTCATGGGTTCGAGGCTGGTCACAGAGAGAGAGGAAAATATAAATCATTTATGCTTCCAAAAGAGGTATTCTAAAATACCTTTTTTCGCCGGCGGCCACAAAAACGGAGGGTTATTAAAATCATGAGCTTACTCGTAAAATTGTATGATTTTGTAAGTTAACTCATCAACTCTTATTAACTCGAGTATCAAAACTAGTTTGTGTCAAAATCAATAAAAAAAACAATAAAATTGTACAGATTCATAAAATCAAATCGGATCAATTCGATTTTACAATCCCAGGTTATTCCATACTTCCACCAATTTGCTCTCTCTCTCTCTCTCTCTCTCTCTCCTAGTTTAAAAAATAAAAAATTAGTATTAAAAGTTTAAAAATATAAGTATTTTTTAAATACTCTTGTATTGATTCTCATATATTTACATAATTGTTTTGTAATGTATTTTTAAATTATTTTAAATCATATATGAGCCTTAAATAATACAATTTTATGACTATAATTATGTTATATTGTATTCAGATATATTTTACTTATGATTTTACGATTTTTCTACCTCCACGATTTTAGCTGTGATTTTACAATTTTTGTACGGTAAAATTTCAAGTACGATTTTACGATCAAAGTTTAGAATCTACTTCCGTTTCGTGTTAAAATCGCGATTTTGACAACCTTACCCAAAACATATGAATAATCAATTCCTTAATTATTATTGATCATACTTAATGTAACATTAATTTGTCTTAAAAAGTCATTTTTCTTAATTTTTTTACAATAGTTATTTACCTTTAAGAGAAATTAGAAAAAGGACATGAAATGAATAAAAGGGACTACTTAATTAGTTTTAAAACAGTGAGAACTCAAGATCATCTTCATTACGGAATTATTTGGCCTAACATCTGACTATAGGTAGGGTGGACAAGTCAGACCACAATTTGGACTTCTTGGAATTGACATTAGCAAATACTTCCATTTTCTTTTTTTTTAATTTTTTTGTATTAACTTAAGAATAAATCAGTGATTAATCAAAAAAGAATTACTCAATCTTTGAGGGATCAAGTGATTCAATTGACCTTAATCATAAACTAAAAAAATTAAACTCAATTTTTAAGACAAGGTTCAAGTCTGGAGGCTGTGTTTGATTACCAAAAAGATGTCCTTTTTATTTTCCAAGCTATTAACACCAATTAATTAACAAACGAACTACAATTTACACATGTAGTAACCAAAAATATCTAGCAACCCTAAAATCCACAAAAACAAAACACCAAAAAACAAACACAAGCTAAATAAATAATCCAAAAAAACTCAATCCCCACCACCACATCGTCATCATCATCGTGTTATCATCCCCTTCTCCTCGAAAACCCAGCAAACCAAAAATCTCGTCAAAACCCGCAAGTCCCAGAGAGGCAAATAAACATGATCATGGAGATCTCATCAATAACTCTATCTCTTCCAAAATCCCCATGTTCTCTTCCCGTCTCTTCTTCTCACTCCACCTTCTTTAACAACAGCTCTGCTTTCTTCAAAAAAACCAAGTCTTGTAATTCTCTGGTTATTGGCAAAACAAGTAGAAGTCAGAGGGCTACAAAGGGTCTAACTTGCAATGCTTTGTTTGGTCTAGGAGTGCCTGAACTGGCTGTTATTGCTGGAGTGGCTGCTTTGGTCTTTGGGCCCAAGAAATTGCCTGAAGTGGGAAAGAGTATTGGCAAGACTGTCAAAAGCTTCCAACAGGTGAGTGGTTACTTCTGGCTCTCTTTGGTATTCAAGTAAATGACAGAAACTTTTGAGTTTTATTGTTTGTTATACTGTTTAGGTGTCTGGGTTAGTGAATATGATTGGAAATTTAAGTTAATTTAATTGAACCAACTACTCGTTCAGTTTGTGGATTTGATGTTAGACCCGAAATAGAATATGCGGAGAAGAGCAGAAAGGGGGATGAAAGATTGTTACTTGCTTCAATTATGGTTGATTTGTTTTGGGTGTTCAAGGAAAAAAAAAGGGGGGACAGAAGTGGTTCAAGGTAGATTCTTGCAACATGTCTGCTATGTTGGTCTGGTTTCAGTTAAATCTACCCTTGACATTCCAAATAGATGCATAAGATTGAGTAAGGATTTCTGGATTGTAGATCTTGGTCTTAATGATTGAGAATTAATATTGACTTTGTTCATTCATCTTCTGATCGTAATGGTCCGATTAATTTAGCTTCTACTGGTTCTGGGGTTGTTTTATTGAGGGCTATTTGTATGGCAGTCGTTTTTATCTGGTTCATGTGTATTTCTATAACCATATTGTGCTTGCTCGGATCATTGGACATGTTAGTTGACTATCTATTTTCTATTCTGCAATCCCTCTCTTTCTTAGAGACAATGCTTGGAGTATTTCTGTCTTGCTGTTAACATCCACGACTAATAGAAATTTGGTTTATTGGTAGTCTTATTTCTCGAGTTTGAGCCCCCCATCACCCTTCCTCAATTTTCCACCAACTATTTCTGCTCTTTTATTAGCTGATCACACCTTCCACTGAATTTATATACTCAGGATGCTAGCATTCCCCCCTTTTTTTTTCAGGTCACAATGTGAACTTAGTAACTTAGACAAGGGTTAGGGCTTAATTATTGAGACATGGACTATGTTTATGTTAATATGTTGACTAAGTTGGCGGAAAAGCTATAAAGCCTTATATGTGGCTGTTTCTGAATTTATGCCTCATAAGTTTTTCGTTGTAATTGCTTTTTATAGACAATAGAACATAATAGAAAATGAATATTTAAACTCAGTTTTCGGTTATAATATCTTTAAATAAAACAGTACCTCTCTATCACCCATTTGATGGATCTTAAGCTTGACTTTGCATAAATTCTTAGCCTCAGAACTCCGTATCCAGTTCTGTGCAAAGAATGGTTCTTGTGCTGGTCAATGAAACTTTAAAGTTAATGGTCTTCCCAAACAAACTGGCATACATGGACAAAGCTGCAAACCAGATAATTAGTGGCAAGACCTTTTCAAACGGAAGAACTTTCGGCCCTGTTAATTTGTGGTTTCTATTTTCAGGAAGCTGTTTCATGTTTTTTGTATGTTTGTTTGCATGAATTCAATTTCAAAGACTCAACTAACTTCCTGTGCATTTCTATGGATGCTTTTCTGGTTTACTATAAATGCATGCAAGCCTCGAATGCTTCTTTTTTTTTCCTCGAGTTCAGAGGCCATGTCCATCATAGAAAAGTAACGAAATTTTTAGAGTGGTGTTATTAGTGTTGGGAATTGGCTGGTCATATTACTTGTGGGCATGCAGAACCCCACTTGATATTGAATCAATATATAGTACACAGATGAATATTGTAACTCTCGAAAACAAGTTCACGTGTTGAAATCATCAATCAAGCAGTGCACTTGTAAAAAACATGTGCTCTAGGAAAACTGAAATGGTTCATTTGTTCATCATATTATAACATAAAAAGAAATAGCATAATGGACTCACTACAATAGCATAACCAACTGTGATGGACTCGTCAATTTTTTTAAGGATCACTGAGGACCCTATACTGAATTTCTGGTAGAGATAAAAATAATAAAGATGGGAAGGAGCCATCAGTAAGGGCTTGAAGAAAAAACAAACAATAAACTGGATCATTCAGCTGCTTTACTCTAAAGACAATCTGTTTTCTAGTGTTTTCTTTTTCTAAAGCTTGCTTTCTAAACCAATGTCTATGCTCTGAGAACTATCTGGTGTTGTTTTCGACAATTTCCGGCAAGGTACCTCTTCTTTGCTCTCTTTTTAGGACATATAAATTTATATAATTCATTTAAATTTGCAGGCAGCAAAAGAGTTTGAGTCTGAGCTTAAAAAGGAACCTGATTCTGAATCAGAGACCCCTGGAGAGCAACCTAAAAAAACAATCAGTGAAGTGAAGAAACAAGACGTGGAAGTCTCTAGCTCCAAGGAGAGTATATGAGTTTGCAGTTGCTACGTTTTCTCTAGCCCTAAGCTGTCGTGTCATCTACTTTAGATCAGATTATTCATATTCATTTGCGATGTAGATCAGTGAGAAACCTTGGTTTGGCAAATAGTAAAAGCAGCGTGCTTTTGTACTCTGTTTTTCATCATGCCTGATAAAGAAGATCACAAACTAGGTCAGCTGGCAGGCAATGTAACAATTTTTGCATCTGAAGTCACAATTATGCCATTGAGGGCTATATTGAGTTGCTTCTGTTTGGAGTTTGTGAAATCATCCACTGCACTTCCTATTTTTCTTATCATATAATCAAATAAAAAGTTATAAAAAATATTGAACTCAATTGAGTTCATGACTGGATTTACTAGTTTGACTGGTTAACTTTGATTTGTTAAAAATCAAGTTTTATAATTTTTTCTCTTGCACAAATAAGTTTTTACTTATTTTATTAAATGCATGCATAGAATTTTTTAATTTATGATTGAATTTTTTTATATAAAAATAACATGTAGAATATGTCAATGCCATGTTTTTTTTTCCTTCTCAATCCCCTATCTTCTTATCATCACACTCTTAATTTGATTGATATTAACAACTTTTCCTAAGTTTATTGGTTCATACCTTTTAAAACCTATTTTGTTTAGCTTAAAAGGCATTTTTATGATTTTCAATTAACAAAATCATGATATAGTGAAACACACTCTTAGTATATATTTTTTATTTTTCTACCACATTAAAAGTTAACTCCAAATCATTCATGTGTTGTAGCGTTAACAATTGTTTTTATTCATCAATGCATATAATTATCCTTTTATTTTATCATATACAAACTGTTTTTTTGATGTACAATTATATTTTTTCATTGATATCAATATTAAAAATATATTTCATTTTAAAAAAAAATCATTTGGCATGCGGCGAAGCGCAAGTAAACTAGCTAGCACAATCAAAACATGATGTTTTCTTTCTTGAAAATCCTTTCACAAGGAATTTGTTCCACAAAGTATTTTTAAAGTAGTAGTTGACATTCCAATCATAAGCCCACCAGAAAATGGAAAACATTTTTCGGTTGAGTTAATAAGAACCTAATCATATAAGAATTAATTTTCTAGAGGATAAAAGATGATGTCCATTAGGAATGACAAGTCTACTAACACACACACACACACATCTTACAAAGCCCGATGACAAAAGTTGGTGAGACTGAAAGTTTTGTCCATTATCATCATCATCATGGTGCTATAATTAAAGAAATGAAGATATCAAATTTGTCACTTACCACCATTGTTGTCACTGCTTGCGCTGGTGGACAGCAACGATAGAATAACACAACTCACACTCAGAGAGGATAAGATAGGGTTATATTACATTATTATTATTATTATTATTATTAAAAAAAACATCACAAATCAATAACCTTTCGATCCTGTTCTTCTTAACCTAACATAAACCTAGGAGTTAGTATATTAGGTTAACTCAAGCAAGTTCTTAAAAGCAGTGTTGTTTTGTTTGTTTCTACCAAAACAGTGAAAACATTTCATACCTGTTAAAAAACGAGATGAAACGATATAATTTTTACCTTGTTTTAAATTTTGGTCCGTTCCTAAAATTCCATCCAAATTTCGACCGAATGTTACGGTTTCGTTCTGCCTGTTCTGTTTTGGCCAAATAGTATTTTTTTAAATAATGAATAATTTTACAATACCAATCATATCTTTTAATCCAACTGTTATATTGAGATGAAAATTTTACGATGAGTCTCTTAACATATTTATATATATTATGTTATAATTTCAGAACAATCAAATAATGTAATGACCTTGCGAGATTAATGATGACATTCTCATGATATTTTACATCTTCATAATTTTGTTTAGAAAAATCATTTTATTGTGTTTTTTTAGATCAAATTGTATAATTCTAAATAATTTTATTTTTGGATTTGAGCTATTTTTTTAATTAATATATTTAATTACATAAATATATATACATAAACAGTACAACTCCAAAACTGCGCACCAAAACACTCCAAAACCAAAACATTTCTGTTCCAATTGAAAAAACTGAATTGACAACCTTGCTTAAAAGGCATGGGGTATATTAGGTTAACTCACGCAAGTCCTTAAAAATATGTGACGTGGTGATAAAGAGTTTAAACTCTGCATTGCATATTTTAAATTCAAGTCAAGACATATATACTTTAAAAAAGATTGAAATAATCAGAATTTTACTAGTTTTTCAAAACCCGCAAAACATGACTAGAGGATGAGTTTACTCGCATCAAAAAATATATATATAAAAAAAAAAAAAAAACTCAAGCAAGTCACGGTGGTGGGAGGGGAAGGCTAACATAAGGCGACTCCATGATACCTGGTAAACGGATCCAGCTTTTTAGAGCAACTTTATATATTGTTTTTGGTTCAAAAGTTTCAATTTCAACATCACCTACAAGAAGACATTGCATTATGATCATCTAGTCATTATTTGTCCACTCCTTTGTCTATCATCTTCCTTTACAGCATAAAGAATCTAATGTCATTTAAATGCGGGTGGCATTTTTTTTTCTCTTTTTTTCCATTCATATATATATATATATATATATAGCATTTTTTTTTTCTCTTTTTTTCCATTCATATATATATATATATAAAGGCTGAAAAAAGCCCCGCCTCAGAAGACCTCTCCCTTGAGCTCAGCTAAGAAAATAATTCATCACTTCCTATAATATATTTATCTTAGCCAAGGAAAAAAAATTCATCTTTTTTTAGGTATAAATATATTTTGGATCTCACTTTTTCTATAATTTAGATATATAAAAGATCCTCCGATTGCATTATGATCTCACTTTTTCTATACTTTAGATATTATGTCACTAGAGAATGCAAATAATAATAAAAAAGCAAGCATTATTATTTTGTTTAATAGGGGAAAAAAAGCATGCTAAACATAAGATTATTAGAGTTCATACATGTAACTAATAAACTTTATATATATATAATGTCAATCATGCAACCTCATATTAAAATATATAAAAGTTCTAGCAAACATACTAAGCATGAATTCAAAGAAGCATAAAAGAATGAAGGAACAATTCTAATATACATATTGAAGAAAAAGGATTAAAAAAACAGTATTTAATTGTTGAAACAATTTAAAATTGATGAAGCTTTGCAGTTTTTAATTATTATCTTTGAGACTTTATTGCTCATCTTTTTGTGCAAAAGATGTTTACAATAAGTATTACAAGATTCTAACACCACCAACTTATTTTATATACATTTATAAACAAGATATTTGAACCAAACATTATTTAACTCAAATATCTTCAAAGAAGATGAATCTAAGATCTAGATTTAGAAGAAAAATCAAAACAAAAAAAAAGAAAGAAAGAAAACACTAAAATGAGGTGAGGACAAATATATAAAAATTTGAAAAACATTGTCTCAAACTCTTCATTCATCTTTATTTATAATGAATTTTGAAAGTTAAAAACTTAAAAAAAATATTTTTTTTATATTGTTAGAGAATAATATAAATCATATTATGGGGTCTCACCTAAAAGCTTAAGCTTTTAGGTGAGATGGTTCCTTAACATGGTATCAGAGTCTTGTTGACCCAGCGGTCACGAGTTCGAATCTCACCACCCCATTCTATTTGATAAAAACCAAACACAAGGTGATGTGGGCTTGTGCAAGTTTCAAGCTCAAAGGGCTTTCACTTGAGGGTGTGTGTTAGAGAATAATATAAATCATATTATGGGACCTCACCTAAAAGTTTAAGCTTTTAGGTGAGATGGTTCCTTAACATAAGCTAATAATTAAATATAAACAAAAAATGTTGTAAATCTGGATTTTTGAGCTGAAAGAACTGTTTAAATTTGTATAAGATACTTCTAGAAAAAAAAACATTTATTAATTGGATGAAATACATAAATTTTTTATGTTCCAAAATATTAGTTTAGTATAAACTCATAGTTAAAACCCAACCTTTACATATATAAGTTTAAACTCAAAATCTATTTTTATGATTTCTCCACTCTAAATTATACGTTGGATCCCATCAAAACTTCAATATTAAAATGTTTTCAAGAAGCATGACGTGATGACAAGGAGCTTGTGATCTGTATAATAGATCTCGAGTTTGAATCAGAACGTGCTACCTCTTGTAAGTACCTGGAACAACCGAGATTTTACTAACTCACCTAGACCCACAAAGTTCGTTTTCCTGGCTAAATGAAAAAACTTACCAATTTTTTTTTATATTAAATTTCACACATCAATAATTATATAAATTATATTAATATTTTAAGTTGAAAAACATATATTAAAGATCAAACTCCAATAAGATTTCAGACTCAAAAAGTAAATATACTGTACTTTTAATTTGTTATCATGTGCCCATTAATTAATTTTTTATAACCAAATTTCTAGCAGAGAAATGAAAATATAATAATCACAGCCTTTCCGAGCTCGTGGAGCCAGCAGGGAGTGACCACCAGCATAAGTTAGGGCAGGGCAGAATGCAGACATAAAAAAAACTAAAATAAAAATTCGAACTTTAGCCATTCAAAGTCTCACCCGCCCTTTGAAAGCATGGAGGTCACGCACAGCACTATCCACAAGTCAGACCCCCCATTATATTCTTCTGAACTTCTCCCTCTCCTTCTCTTTTACTGAACAAAAGATGTCAAAATAATAGGAACAGCCATACCCATTAATCCCATCTTGGAATCCACAGCTCACTTTCCGGGTTATCGGGCTCCGGATCTGCCACCTAATTCACCAACACGACACTCTTTTTCTCGGGTTTCTCATAAACATCCTCCATTTATTCTCCTTCATCGTCTCGATCTCGATGCATTCTCTCTCTTTTCCTCAAAGAACCAACGCATAACAAAGTACAGATAAAAGTCTTTCTGCTAAGTTTTATTACTGGCACTGCTTATACATACCAAGCTAATTAAACAAAGTTTCTTGCACATATATATATATTTATTGATAGCAGTAGTAGGAGAATTTGGTGTCATATATTTGCATGCATGGCAGGGAATCCTCCACCTGAAGGGTTAGGAGATGATTTCTTTGAGCAGATCTTGGCGGTGCAGCCGCCTGGTTATGGTGGTGGTGGTGAGGTTATGGGGTTGCAGTTAGGGTCTTATGCTGGTAATGTTGGATTAATGAGGAGTAACGCTGATAATAATATGGGAATGATGCCTCTAGGGCTGAACTTAGAGCATCATGGGTTTTTAAGGCAACAACAAGATGATAGTAGTAGTTCCTTAGATACCAACAACAGCAATAATATCAATAACACTTGTCCTTCTATAACTTCTGCTGGAATCTTGGTAAGTTCTATCCTTTTTAATTCCTCTCTAGTTGCTGCTGTTATTCTTTCTTTCTTTCCTTTTCTTTTCTTTTGTCTAAACCCTCTTGTTAATGCTTACTTATTAGTTACTCTCTTTTTTTTCTGTGTCTATCTTGGTGGTTTTCTAAGTGGACTTGTCTGCTTGTTTGTTTGTACTTTTGAGTTGGTTTTAATATCTGTTTTTTTGCATTTGTCTTGTCGTTTTTCTGGATCTTGTTCTGGTAAGGAATAAAGAAAACTATGGCGTTTTCCGATTCAGGAAACATTTTGATTTCTTGCTTAGCTAGTTTGAAAAAACACTGATATGGTTTGCTGTGTTTCTCTCTACTCATTAGATAAAATTTTTGATAACATTACCACCCCATAAAAGTTAGAAAAATGAAAATCGGAGACTATGAGAGTGATTCGCTAATGTTAAATTTGGTCCAAAGAGTTGATTTGTAAGTTTGTAAATATTGTGGTGGCAGGGGAGAGATTCAGTGCACATGACAAGCTTGTTTCCAACATTTGGACATCTGCAGATTCATTCATCAATCCGGCCTACACCACCTCCTCCTCGACCACCTCAAATTCACCAGGTAAGAAACTCGAGTGTTTGGACTAAAATACCTTGCTATTCACCTACACATGGACAGCTTTTATTATTCAACCAAGTAACATCTGGACATCTCAGATAGAACTACCTTCTTCATTTTCTCCTTTCTATTTGAATTTGAGACCGAGAACTGCCCTTTTTGATTGCGATAATAGTTTGTTTTGGCTGTTGAATTCTTGGTTACTCAAAAATTATATTCAAGACTGGATGGCGGCGCTTCATTTAATCGTTGGACAATATCATTAGGATGTGATTTTTCTTTTTGAAGTGTTCAGAATCTTGTGCTTTTAGGAGAAAGTATCACTGCACTAAATGCTTAATTATTAGTACAATAGAGTACCTCGTTGTTTTTTCTAGCATTTCTAGCGGCAGTCCTTGTCAATATTCAGTGGAAAGATGAGTGTCAGCATGCGCTAGCTTGTATAATTGCTGTACTCCCTCTCAGGAATTGATCCTGGTCAAGTGTTCATTATTTCTCAAATTTTCAGGCTTTGGCATTATTTTCTGAGGTCAAAACTGAAAACCCTTTGAATTTCTTATTCTACTCAACTTTCCATTTTCCGAGGCTAGAACCTTGGATAATGTTGCCAGCCTTGGTTGAATCGGTTAAATTAATTTGTGCAAGAACAAATGTTGAAAAGTGTTGTGCAACCTTCAATGTGCAGCTCATTAAAATGATTTTTAAACTCGATCTGATGCTCAGACTCATTGCATCACATCAGCAGTAAAGCTTAAATTTATCCAGTTTTTAATTTCCTCGTGGGGTTACAGCTTCTTGTTGGCTTATAAGTTAATTTGTGTAGCTTGGTCTTCTCTTATCTGAACTGGTTCTAGCTGAAATCCCAAGACCTAGGGAAAAGAATAGTTTGAGAGACCTTGAAGTTCTAGCGATTAGACATGCATTAAAAATGATCAAACCCTTATTACCAATATATATATATATATATCAAACCCAGAAAGAAATATCACATCCCCCATCATTGCATTGCATCTAAACATTTACCATCTGCTGTTTAAACTTTTTGCACAGATTAATAGCCATCAAAATCCAGGAGCAGTTTCAGCTGTACCACAACCGCCTGGCATACGGCCAAGGGTGCGAGCAAGACGGGGGCAGGCCACGGATCCACACAGTATTGCTGAGAGGGTATAAACTTGATCTCTATTTGTTCGATATTTCTGTTTATGGAATCTGTATATGAACATTCGTGTAGTTATTTCTTGGGAAATCTCTCCATATTTAAGTTGCAGAACAATTAATTCGTTATGCTTAATTTCCCCCCGACATTTCTACGTATACATATAGCTGTTTCTATACTGGTATAGCTTTTCAACCAGTTTTTGATCATATGTTTTCTGGATGCAGCTGCGAAGAGTAAGAATCACGGAGAGGGTGAAGGCGTTGCAAGAATTGGTTCCCACCTGCAACAAGGTTTGAATATACACACACAGTCAACTGGAGTTCTTTCTGTTCCTCGATCGCCATAACTTTCCAATTATTGAATCTGCAACCATTGCTGGTTCCTGCATGTATCTATTGTTGAATCCTTTTATTCTTAGCTCATGAAATTAATAGTTCGAACTGCTATTCTTTCCGAAACCACAAGTTTGATTTCACCTCAGCAAATCTTTTTGTAGCTCCTAACTTTATTATACGCTAACATATTCCAAATTCCCATGCAGACAGATAGGGCAGCCATGCTTGATGAAATTGTGGACTACGTGAAGTTTCTAAAACTACAAGTCAAGGTATTAAAATCGAAACGCACCATTGTTATCCAAACAGATTTATGACCTAGAGGAGATCGATTATATTCCTATATTATTCCAAATTATATATCCAGAAGGCGAGTCTGATTCCATTAAGTCTATAAATTTTCTCATGAGGAGGTCTTCATATCATGGTGGGGACATAACCTTTTGACTATCCTCGACGAAGTTGAAGACCTTTAAATATTTGTTTAAACGAGTTAGTTGAGATGTCGAACCTGAAGTGGATCTGTCTTTCGTCGGCTTCTGCACGCTTGCAATTAAATCATCATTGAAAACATAAACTAGAAAGGGACATGACCTTTACTACTGGCATTTCTGTTCTCATTTTTCCTGCACTATTTTTCTTGACCTCCATAATCATACTTTGATTTCATTTGTATGCTCGATCAGGTTCTGAACATGAGCAGACTAGGTGCAGCAGGCGCTGTGGCTCAGCTTGTAGCCGACGTGCCATTGTTATCAGTTCAGGTACGTAGTAGAGTTAGAAGAAATGTTACTTAACACTTCTTTTCTTGATTTTTTTTTATCATATCCAATAAGTTATGGCTTTTGTTGAGATTAAGGGAGAGGGCAATGAAGGAGGAGCCAATCAGGAATCTTGGGAAAATTGGTCACATGATGGCACTGAACAAGAAGTAGCGAAGTTAATGGAAGAAGACGTTGGAGCTGCCATGCAATTCCTTCAGTCCAAGGCACTTTGCATCATGCCCATATCACTTGCTTCAGCAATCTTCCGAGCACGCTCACCTAACGCACTAACACTCATCAATACCGAATCAAACACTACCCCTTCATAAACCGAAGCAAGAAAGTGCAAACATCTTGTGCTCGTTGATCATTCCAGCAGGCATCTGGGTCCCAGATCTTGTTCTTGTCCCATTGTAAAATCGACAGTACTCAGTTCAAGTGTCAACTTCCACTAGTCGACCTTACTGAAAGAGAGAAAAAAATAATGAAGTCAGAGAAATTGTTCTTCTTTTTTCCTGTTTCGTCAACCTCACGAGCACCTGATGTCATAGCCATGGTTAAGTCAAGGAAAAAACTTTCAAAACCTCCATTAATGTGTGCTCCTATTATCTATGGTGGGGTTAGTGGAGAATGACCAGAATATTAGTGGTAAGAACTCTCTTTTCTTTCTCTTTGCGTAGTGGGAATGTAGGGCCTTTCAAAAGAGAGATTGATGGGTATGTGTATTATGTATTTGGATAAATTTGTATGCAAGTTGAAATAGATAATAGTAGGTTGCCCTCTAAAGTTCTGTAAGAAGCTTCTTGTTTGGCAAAAATAATAGCCTGCCTTAGTTTGTTTATAGGGTCACTTTGTTTTTTTTCTGAAAAAGAAAATAGTCCCTTTTCCATCCTCTATTAAAAAAAAATGGTGCTCTCTTTTGCAAAATTCTTTTCTTGAATGATTATTGAAGGAAGATTTGTTGGGGAGATATAGGGTAATATAAAAATCATCATGACGACATGATCTCATATAGTTTTTTCCTTTCTTTCTATTTTCAATGAGGGAATTTTATGGGCCAATTCATAGAGCTTGGAGCTTGCACCACTCATCAGATGCCAGCTCTCCCTGAAAACTGGATTCCACAGTAAATGGTTCAAGACAGCCTGTTCTTTCGATTTCTAAATGTATCCTCACTTTCTTTCTTTTATAACTGGGTGTCCTGCTGGTTTACGTTCACTCATAACTAATTCCCTGGATTTATTAAATATCTTGCAAGTCTAGTAAATAGGTAAGACACTACGAGATGACAGGCGGCTATGCAGATACCTCCTCCACTAGGCCAAGACCCCACCTGCTGTATCCTCACCTTTGGCTTCCCATGTTCTGGATGTTGCACCAGTGTTGCTTTAAGACCTTGGAAAGCATGGAAAACAAATAACACCAAGCTAATTATAGGCTAATAGCAAAGCAATTGAAGAAAAGCAAAGACATGATAAATCCTGTTGAATATGTTTTGCTGGGCTAAGAAATGGGAAAAAATTGTCAGAGAATACAATAGTAGACAACTCTCTGTTTTGGGCTCAACTGGTTTACAACAGCTAGCAAACTCAATCTAAGAAGTAAAATACGACTGCTGGTCCAAAACTTGAACTAAGAAAAAGGAGCCAGTGCCGCTCAAAAGTTTGGACCTTGTCAAAAACTGGTAGATAAAACGGGCGAGAGATTACTGCCATTCTTCGAAAAACAATCAATGATTCTTGTTGGGTTTAGTGCACTGAGCATCATCTGCTACCATCTATGTACTGTTATGCGAGAGGTATCCGTTTCCTTAGTAATACTGCAAGCAAGAGGACTAATGAGATTATTTCAAGCAGATTTTGTGTAAACTCATAATTTATTTCTCATTCTTTTCACACCCTGTTAACGCATGACTTGGCAGTTACTCTCTTTAACCACTTCACTCCTGCCTCAAATCTTTATATTTACAATTAAAACAATCATTTCTGCTTTTTTTTCCATTGAAAAACATTGAATTCTTTTATTTGTATCGTGTTTTGTTGAGTTCTGATGTGTGGCCAGATAAGCCTTTATTTGATTCAAGCTCACTGGTAACAAATTTTCCCATAAAACAAGTCTGAAGTTGCTACTGAGGACCCTTTGATACTTAAATTAACAAATATAAGAGATATGTGTGATCAAGAAAGCGTGTGCAGAGACAGAGTAATGCATGGCGTGACCTTGAGTTAGCCTTCTATGAAAGACCATGGCATTGAACCAGGAGTCGAGCACCATGGATGCTTGGTAGATCTTTTAGCAGGACCGAGGTTGTCTGAGGCAAAAGATATCATTGATCAGATGCCCTAAAAGCGTGCTAGCCAAGCTCAGGATGTGGAAACAACGGCGGAGATAGCTTCCAGAGAACCGCTAAATTAAGACCCTGAGGAAGGTGGATACACGTTGCTGTCTAACATATATGCTGCTAGTGGAAGGTGGAGCTGCTCCAAAAAGATTAGGGAGACCATGGAGAGTAGAGGAGCGAAGACTGCTGGACACGTATTGATACAGGTTTGATTTTCTAATCTTCCTCTTCAATAACACAAGTTGCAGAGATATTTCATCTGTTTTTTTTTTTTTGAATTCGTGGGTCTAGTTGAGTGAGTAAAATCCTGGTTGTTCCAGATTCTTACAAGAGGTGCACGTCCTGACTCGAAATCAAGACCTGCTATGCAAATCTCAAGTTTTTTGTCATTACACCACGGATCTTGGGGACGATATTTTCATCTGTTGGCTGCTGCATGCAAACAATATTCTTTGCCTGCGGTGCTCATTCAAATAAAGAGTCTGATTGAGCGCACGTTGAGTTTGTGGTTTACAAGAAGCAAAATTAGGATACAGGACAGGAAGATAGGAGCCAGATCCATCTGTACAGGAATACGAAGTATATTGTTGCACAAGGGTTCTTCAGAATTAGCTAAATGGTTGACCAGAAGAAAATGGGGCTTAAATTTAAGTCTAGATGGATGGAAAAGAGGAAAATGATGGTCACCCTCGGATTAAAGACAGCGTCTTCTAATTGAGATGGATGATTAGCTTTTTATAGAAACTAAAGCTTTGATATTTTGAACCAGATGGGAGTGCTGATCTAATGCAGACACCGTTGCGATTCCTTGGACCTAAAATGGGTAGGAAGCCAGTTTGGTAATGCATTTCAGGTGTTTTTTTTTAAAAAAAAATGATTTTTTTTATTACTTTAAATTAAATTTTTACAAAAGAATATATAAGGAACCTCACAGCATGGTCTTTACGAAAGAATCCTCATTAAGCATTCCAGCAGCTTAGATGAGGAACCTCACAGCATGGCTGCTGCAGCTTCATTTTAAGACATTTGATTTTTCGAAAGAAACTTGAATGATGTTCTTTTAAACGACAAAGGAGCACGCCGCGACAAGCTTATATCAATACAATACATTAATGGATCAGCTTAAGCTCATCATCAAAATCACAAACTCTGGTTGGAGAAATGGAACACCAGAGGTGGAGAAGGCAATAAAAAAGGAATCCAAGCTCCTGATTCAGCTTGGAAAGAACTTCAGTGGAAAAGCAAAGTGGCGGATCATTAAATGCAGAGAATTCCCTACCTGCAAGAAATTTAAAACTGGGAACATGACAGTCAGTGCCAACATATACATAACTAAAAACTGGAACAGTCTGAAGACAGTCGCAACCTTCGGAATGCCTATGGAGGTATACAACAGTGTTATTTTTGTTTTCACGAAGTTTATCTACTCAGCAACTATGTTTTATGTACAGAGGAAAACAACCGCTACGATACCGGTATCTGCAAAAACAATTTACACCCTAATCATCAGAACACTGGATCAGCTAATTCAATGAGTCAAAAGGTCCTGCACGGTCATCTGTATCTTCAACAGAACTTGTTGCCATCATATGACCTTATTTCTCATCAATGCAAGGCCCTATCTACTTCATCATACCAGATCATTGCAAATAATTCAAAGATTGATGTGGAAAGCAGTTAACCTATTAATCATGTTGTCCCGGAGCTTGCAGTGACCCCAATGCCATCTCTCAACCCTTGTAGGCACATATTCAGGGTTCTTTGCACACTATCTGCAACTACTCTCAGCCTTCCTTGGGCATCTCCTGTCGAAGATCCATTCACTTCCACAGTTCGAGCCACCCTCTGTCTACATTTCTCCCAGTCATCAACATGTGACCAGCAAGCTCGGCCGCCATGGCTTCCTTCCATGCCAAGGAAAGACACATTAATGTTTTCACCAAACGAGTATCTCAACCTCACTGAGACACAGTAAGGTAACCAAGCAGCACCACCCGCAGCATTAATGTGAGGTATGTGAGCAGGATCAAGGACAACAGTCAGTGCGAAATCAACAGAATTGTGGGGCCGATCATAATGGATATTGCTTTTCGCAGCAGATGAATTCTCTGCCACATTTAACCCAACATGATTTTCAAGACATAGTTCAATTCGGGGTTTTTGTCCAGGTGTTATCTCCCCCCCTTGTGCCTGAGCCAATCCTTTCTTCCATGCGATTAATTTTAAAAATTCTTTTAAAACTGATATGGGTAGAGTGAGAAAGGTAATGAATGATGCAACACGAGAAGCATCATAGGGCTCTGATGCTACCCGGCGACTGAAATAATCACATATTTCTCCTATTTCAGATTGAGTCAGTTCTTCTTGAGCAGCTACATTGTTTTGTTGCTGTTGCTGCTGCTGTTGATGATGAAAGCGCTTGACACTAAGTACTTGAAGAAGAAGTTGAACTCTGTGGACACTTACAGCAAACACATAGCCCCTGCACAGAAAAAAATATCAAATCATGTAAGAAAATGGACACACAAGGTCCCAGCACAAAGACACAGCAAATACATAGCCCTTCCAGGAGACAAACATACTATGGCCTGGAAATATTTAATAATACACTACCGTTACTGATAACAGAAAATCACTGTTATCTGCAGTTTCGTACCCCCTGCAGTTTCGTACCCCCACTTAAAAAAAATGGTACTTGACATGCTCCATATAAAAACTTTTCATCTTCCCATATTATTCATTATCGTCCATTGCTGCCAATACAGTGGAGCATTAACTAAACCTTGTATTACAACAGGTGGGTCCCTCAAGAATGTGACAGGAAGGCACATTTCCACATCTCCATCCCTATCCCTCCCCATCCCCACCTCCCTACTAAATTTGATTCTCTATAAACAGAGGTGACACCTACTTTGCATGGATTAGGCATAGAGGCATTCAAACCAATTTTAGTGGAACGACATCTTATTTGTTTACATCCACAAGTTCAAAAGGGATTCGATGCAGATTTGGTCAAGGATCAAATGGTTGTTCATGTTCCTTTATCATTGGAGGCTCAAGGGGAGACTCATTTACTAATGTTTTTTTCATATGAATTTTTTTGTCTCTAGCTATCTGATATCCCATTTCCAAAGCAACCCAAGATATGCTTACAGGGCTCTATGTATTAACAAGAGGAAATCATTGAGGTATTTGCACAAATAGGTATAATCCGCTTAATCGCAGAAATTTTCAAAATGAAAAAATTGACACTAATGCTAACAAGTATATAAAAGAAACTCTTTTTTTTTGAAATTCCTATGATGCAATTGGAGCTAATCGCCATAAGAGAATCAAATTAGAGAGCCTTTTGTGGCTTCGGTGACAGATAGATCAAGACCTTACTGCATCATCAAGAGAAGCTCCCATCGAAGGTCCATTTGATCTTTAGGTATTTATGAACACCATCTAATACTAAAAAGTATACAAAAAATTCTTTCTATATACATCCGAGCTACCGTTGGTCATATTTCTCTTTATCAAGAAATCAAAGAAGCTATACAAGGGTTTCGCCATGCCTGCTCATACAGAACCTATTCTAATCATAAGGATCTTAGCTATGTGATTCTATGACATCAGTGTGAATCCAGATCTCAATGGTGCAACTAGGACTATATTTCATGAATTTCTATGCGAATCAAGATTGAGAAAAGGAAGTTTTCCAAGAATTAACATAAATCTATTGTCGAATATCCTCCTCCTGTTTTGTGTTTTTCTTTTATGGATTTTCTCCAGGAATAAAATGACATTACATCAGTACGGGCGTGCAGTAGGCTATTAACACACCACACCAATCACTGATGCACTCTCACAGATCAATGATCATTGAATAAAAATGAAAAAGTCTCTTGAACTGATTTGCAACAAGGAAAAAAGACTTTTTTACTTACCCCACAAAGAAGCGCAAGGCTGGCTGTTCCTGGTCCAAATTCAAGAGCGCACCTTCATTTTCCTTCAAAATTGACCCTAGGATCTCTTTCAAAAGGTCTGGTAACTGAGCAAAAAGCCACAGCACTCCAAGGTATTTAAGAATGCCTCTTAGAACCTTCTTAAGAGCAACAAGAGGAACCCATCCACCTCCATACCCTCCATCATCACCAAGACCAATAATGGCTGTATTCAGCTCTCCTCTAACATGAGCAGGGACACCAGCACCTGGGGATCTGCGTATGGGCAATCCTGAGCTTAGGACAGCCAAATTTGATGATCCCGGAACAACATTTCCAACACGATTCAATGCAGCCACTTGATTTGCTGCCCTGGATGTTGCTGCAGAATTAGGAAGGTTAACTCTATTTCCATTAACACTTGATAGTTGAGAACCTGAACTTGGGTTAGGATTGTTAGAATTCCCCATTCCAACTGTATGCTGACCACCAGCAAAGCCAGGATCTAATCCATTCAGTTCTTGGGCAACATGCTCCATGATGAAAGGACGAAACTGTGGACAGGGTAGTGATCCTCCAACTGAAGGACCCCCCATAGGTGGTGTTGCTGGTTGCAACCAAACCTGATCTCCAGCAAAACATCGCATATCAACTGCAAAATGCTTCCGGTATATAATCCGGATCCAGTAGGGGCCTCGTAGTACAACAGAGACATCAATTGGCAAAAGTGAGCTGGGAACAATGCCAGGGCCACCTCGACCAGTAGCAGCTAACATTGCAACATTATGAGGGTTGTGATTCCCAAGAGGTCCAGTACTAGAAGAAACATTGCTTACAGGGCCAGAAGTTGGCTGGCTAATATTATTCACCAAACTACTGGGCGAGACTCCCTGGGATTGGATGTACCCTGCCTGTTTCGGCATAGAAGCAACAGGTGCTGTTGCACCAGGAACAGCTGGAGCAGGACCAGCTCTTGCAGGGCGAGTAGCAGCAGCAAGAGCGTGCAAGGGCCCAGCAGTTAGGCGAATGCAATCCAACAGGGATGCAACTTCAGCCCCGTTTATAAAATCTTCCAGGAACTAAACAAAATACCAAATTCTAGAGATGTAAGAGCAGCTCACTTAAGTCACAAACACAACATAAAACACAAGGTCACAAAACAAAAATAACTCAAACAAGATCCATGATAAAGCTGAGCAATAAAAGTTCCATGCAGCATCAGAATTTTATCAGGTAATCAAAATATACATTAAGAGAGGAAAATGGTATTAATCAATAAAACGCGTGACTTGTACCATCCAAAACTGTCTTGCCTATTTAGTGTAAATCAACTACTGACAATTAGGCATCACAAAACAAATTCAGTGTAAAAACCGCAAGACCAGCTGGCTGCAGAAGAGCACTTCAAAACAAAATATCATTATGCTAGATATCTGAAGAGAGCTGATATTTAGTGGTGTGGTGCAGGATAGACAGGACTGCAATCAGACATGAAAAAGATGAAAAAACCAGGGACTGGATGCAACCCGATAGTAATTTAACAATTGAGATTACAGATTCACAAATCTATGCTGGGTTTAAACAAGTGAAAATATGTGCCAAAAATGATGGTGAATCACACAGAGCATGTGAGCTGCTCCACATGAACTTCATGTCATGATGATAAATGCAGGTGACTAAAATAACCTGATATAAACATGTCGATGACAATAACCCAACATAAGCACAGTAAAGATTGAAATAAAATAAACACAAACAAAATTAAATTATAACACACCTTAGTATGAGGCCAAAGTTGGTCTGGTAAAACATGCAATGTACATCCTTCTTTACCTGATTCCCACTCAACAACAAAACGAGCTAGAACACCTGAACCAAAGCTAAACCACAAACTCATTAGTCCAACTGCCTCAATTCTAAATGCCCTCCTCATATGTTCCAACAACTTATCAGCTCCCTCGGGAGCATTTTTTCCTCCAATAGGTACTTTAACATCAGAGTTTGCACTGTTTTCCTCTGGTTTCTCATCTACCCTTACTCCAAGCAGCTTACGCATTCCAAGAGCAAACATTCTAGCATTAGAAAGCCTTTGAATATCCGCCACTAGCTTCTTTATACTATCACACTCAACAGACTGGTAACTCAGGACAACGCCATCTGGATCATAACGAATATGGGAATCCACATCAGATGCATTCGCAATATGGACCCCAGAACCCCAGGGAGTGCCACTGCTTCCCTTCTGAAGTTCCCACAAATCCCTGAAGTGCTGATCATTTATTTTGACATCCCAATACATGCTTCCAGGTCTGCCAAGCCGCAAGCAAATATGTTGCCATGAATCGCCTCGTGCAAGTGGAAGTCGGAACCATATATTTGAGGATGCGCTTCTTAGACTCACTTCTTCAACATATGGAATGCCCAAGTCATCCATCTGGCTAGTTAATCTAGCATGCTTAATGGAAAGCGAGCAATGCCTAACCACGTGAAGAAGAGCAGAGACATAAATGCTGGAAGGTGAATTCCCTTTATTTGCTTCAGCAATAAGGTTCCCATAGCTGTATTTCTCATTTTTACTGACCATTTCTGATGATAGAAGCATCTGTGAGGAAACCTGCTGAAAGTGAGCTGATTCTGAGGTTCTTCTTCTCTTTGAAAATCCTGCTTTAGCATCTATGTCTTGGAGAGATGGAATCATACTCAACATGTCTAAAACTGTACGCTTTCTTCGATTTTTTTCATGTATGGATACATCATGACTAGAGCCAAGATATATTGCAGTATCTCCTGCTGCATGGGCTGGCAAAGGTATTTTCTAGTCAAAAATTACTAATATAGTAGAAGAAAGATAAAACTCAGAAAAGTATCATGTGAATTTAAAGAATGCAGATAAAATTATAGAAGGTATCTTACATACGGGAGTTGTAGCTAATGGGCTTGATCCAACAACTCTGACCACAGACCCAGCTGGCAAGCTTCTGGCTCCATTAGGTTTCACATTTGAAGCTGAAATTCGAGAGCCTGTTGGTCGAGATGGAGATGACAATTGAGAGGGCCTAATCCCAGAGAGTGCATCCTTTGATGCATCATTCAGCAATCTTAGAGGATCATCATCCATTGCAGAATTAGTGCCAACCTCAACCGAATGTTGAGGTCTAAGAGAAGCCAAATCCTGGTCAGATTTTGAGGCTGATAATATTTTCACAGCTGTGGTCCTTCCTAGACCAGAAGATAACGAACTGAATGAACTGGAATGCACAGGTCCCTTCAGGTTGTTTGATGGATACAAGGATCCGTTATAGTGAGAGGCCACACTTGAAACTTTTGCAAGACTGTTAACTTGTGATCCCTGCATGCCTGCTTCCCACTTATGAGAAGGGGTTCCGGCTTTGATGGTATGAAGATTCGTCGGAACAGAGCCAAAATGAGAAGCAGGAGATGCACTGAATGAAGTAATATTCTGAATTGGGAATGAAGGTTGAGATGCCCCTTTCTCAAGTTCAAATACTTCATCAACAACAGATGAAAAACTTGATGGAGGACATCCTGCAATTGGCATGGGACCCTCTGGATGGAATTCAGATAGAAGACCATGTTCAGAGATCTGGTTATATGGAGAAGCATTAGGCAAAACACGATTCAATTTTTCCAGGTCAACAATACTCATATCATCTTCAAGCATCTGCATCTGGCTAACATCGATCTTCTTCATGCGCATCACAGTAGTTGAGTCATTAGAAGAATGAACTTTTCCAGATGGATCTGGTTGTGTCTCCAGCAACTTAAAGAGAGGTTTGAAATCCTTATCAAGTTGTGCCAACAGAAAATACAAATTCCCACAGTCTGGGAAGCCCATTAGCAGCATAGTTGAACCATTCAAAAGGTTTTTAGGTACTTTCACTGCAGCCAAACCATGTTCATATACCTGCAAATTTCATATCCTATGTTTTAGTGACTTTTACCCATGAATGCCTAGGCGTAAGTCGAAATTCAGAGCCATTTAATCATTTTAATCAGCTCTAAGAAGGCATTCATTTTTTTCCTGAAATTAAAAGTTACCTCGAGACCTAAGAACCTCCCAATAGATGCAAATAAGTGCAAGATACTTTTGCTTCTCAAACTAATAAAAACTTCAGCTGCAGTTATGCTTCCTTGATTTAAAGTTTCTTCAAAATCTATCAACACTGAAGGTGTAATTATATTTTGGGATGATCGGAGGAGAAAGCGGCCATTCCTGCAAGTATAAAAATGAAACTCAGAAAAGTAGAAAATGTATCCTCTAACAGGCATTAAATGTAATAGAACATAGCCTTATTGTGTATGGTTTCTACTACGAAACAAAGAAGCTTGTTAAACAAGAGGATAGACAGCTTCTTCAAAAGTTTTGTTTTAGCATATCAATACCAGTAGTGTTAATTGCCCTTCTTTATGCATACTAGAAGATGACCATTTATCCTTTCAAAGCACAGATTCATCCATGCTGGTGCTTTTTTTTTTTTTTGGGGGGGGGGGCAGTCCCAAACATTTGAGGAATTTTTCATTTAGTGCTAGGACTTTCTAATTCTTACCCATCATTAGTTTATTCATTTTTAAGTTTACACTTACACAACATTCTATGCCCCCTCACCCCAAAGAAAAAAAAGAAAAGAAAAGAAAATTGAAAGTTATAAAATCCTTATTATTCCCCTCTTTTAGCTTTTTCCACGCACAAAGGAAGATTAGACAACCCAGAGGAGACAAACAGATGAAATAAAAATTGTTCCATAAAGAAAAGAAGAGAAAATTGAAAGTTATAAAATCCTTATTATTCCCCTCTTTTAGCTTTTCCACACACAAAGGAAGAATTAGACAACCCAGAGGAGACAAGCAGATGAAATAAAAATCGTTCAATATGCATGGATCAAGGGAAGACACCTTATATTTATTCCAAGGGTAAAAAACGATGATCCATAGGCACGAACATGCAGTACTTCCTGCCCCTCTTGATCCCCACCATCAGACTTAGTTTCTCTCTGCATATAGAATTCAATAAAGGGAAAAAAATAATTCAGGAATGATATGCCTCTAAGATCATATCTACAAAAAAGAAAAGCACTAAACAAAAAGGTAATCATCCTCCATGAAGACAGTCTTAAACATACTAGAGGAACAGAGGCTCCTTTACTATTTATGCACCACAAGTTTCTTGATTAGAAAATTTTCTAAAAGCTCAAGCAAAATGTATTGATAAATCTATAATAATGAAACCAACCTTTTTATGGTCAGCATCAGGTTCATCCATGTGGAACTGAAGAACAACATCACCTGCAGCATGGCAGATCTGAACATTTTTTACCAGCTCTTTCTGAATTTCAAGCAAACGTGTATATTTATTACAGCATATTGCTCTTAGAAGCAGCTTCTCAACATCGATGCAGCTCTGGTCAAGGGAGAATTCAGCCTCCCTTCCATTTAGAGGATCAATAACAAAAGTGCTATGAGTACATTTTATCTGTAGATCAGGTCCTGGTTCAATTTTTAGAAATGGGCAAATTCCTGAGTCAGATGTGCCAGAGTTTTTATCCAAATCTAACCAATATATAATTTTCAACCCTGGTGTTCGTAAACCAGCTGAATCAGCTTCTCCATCTTGATTTAGCTGAGTGGCATTACTACTACTTCCATCAGATATGAACTCAAATCGAATTACATCTTTCCATCTTCCTTGCCGGAGTACTTGTACTTGCCTTAGAACAGTATCCATAACCAATCTAACACAAAGCTCATGAAGAACTGAATATAGAATCGTAAATGGATTCTCCACCACAGCCATTCTGCGCTCCAAATCATCTCCCAGAACATGCCGTCGCAATTCTTCCAGTTTCACAGATCCACTTCTCTCACCAACAAGCAATTCCATATGTAGTATCCTCCACATGGAAAGGTGCCCTCGGTACCCAAGAGTAACTAAAACCTTAAATTCTCCATCCACACAAATCAATGCAGTACCATCAGACACTTTCACCTTGGAAATTTCCTTTGGTAGTGCAACTTCAAGTAACTTGGATCGCACAAGCGTGTCCAACTTTCTCAAAGTTGGCTTCTTCTGAACCTCAGTTAATGTTCCCTGAATACCCACATCTTCTATACATTTTGGCAAACGCTCATAAGATCCAGTTAGGAGTACTTCTATAGCAGATGGAACATCATAGCTAGGAGCACGAGCCTGCTGTAGCCCCTCATGCATGAAAAATAAAGAATCTGCGGCTTGGATAAAACAAGTATCATGACTTGACAAGGTTGATTGAAGTTGCTGACAATATTGTATCAACGGAACCTGCAAAAGAAAAGTAGAGTTAAAAACCAGTATTATTTGAACATGAAAGTGGCCTTCCATTCCATAACTTACACAAGAATCCAAAGCATAAAATTACCTTTAACACATTACATTTTAACAAAATTAAGACTTTTTAAATTTCAAATGCTTGGGAAATACTTGAGGCCTGACATGTGTTCTTGAGCTAATATAGAATATTGGGTTTTGATGATGAAGTTAATGGCTAAGGAAGTTGGAAGTTTTTTCACTAGTTTATTTTGTCCTTGTACATAAAAGATTGCCAACTTCTAAACTTCAAATGGTCACACTGTTTTCACATAAGATTGTACATGAGGACTATGGACAGAGGCAGATGCCTATTCTGCAATTTGTTCCTATATGTCTCAACCAACAAAACATGATTGCAATAACCCACCATATATACAAAGGTTTGTTGGTTTCTAATCTCATGTGATAATACTGATTCAATACCATCTATACCTTTTACTACTGAAATCCAGTGCCTAAGTTAATGGCACAACATGAAAGTATTGACAATAGACACAGCATATGCTTATGAAATTTTCAAACCCAAAATACTTTCAGAAGGCTAAATAAGCCCCTCAAATAAAATCTCAGCACATCTTAAATCTAATGTTCATAGTGCTTAAGCAACGATACTGATCTATCTCATTCAACTCTCTAGCGCTATTAATATAATTGGATTTAAATCTAGGTTGGTTCTTTGATAATGTTAGCAACATTCATCAGGCAAATAACACAATCTACCAACTGATAAATATCTTCTTTTTTTTTTTGCTTCTCAACTTACACAAGCTACTGGAAACAATAAACTCCCATACATTACCACCTCCATTATGTTTACATTGGCAAGCATGTTCATATTTTTTTTTCTAATTACACACAACATTGACTTATATTTAGAGAGGGGGTATGAGATTTTTTCCCACCGACTATTGAGTCAAAAACCAAGCAAACTTATAGCATCTCCTCCCGATTTCAAAACTTTGGAGCAAAATTTTAATTCAAATTACTGCGAATGAAGATAAATTAGATTTCATCTTTTATAAGGAACTCTAATATAATACCAGGAATGCAGTTAGCAATCTACCAAATTTCCTAGCATCTCCAACAAAAAAAAGTCTCAAGAAAAAGCTTAAGAATTTCTTCCCAGTTCTACATTCAAATAAATCCTAAACTCACCAAAACAACCTATAACAATTCAAACTAACAAACCAAGACTTGCGCACTCTTTTATCCAATTAAAAACCTAACCAGTGACTTACCTGTAGCCACAAGTTTCCAATTTAAAAACTATATATATTCAAAATCACCCAACTGAGCCAAATACTCCAGAGACCAGCACCCCCAAATTAAATTAACAATCTTTTAACAAAAGACACAAAAATCCAATCCTTCATTCCTTACGGCCACAGTTTTTTTAATACATAAAAATCTCAACAAACCCTAAATTCAAAAGTATTCGAGTCTATAGCAAAAAAAACAAAATTCCATTCTTCAAAAATTAGCTCTCTAACACAAAAACAAAAAAAAATCTCCTTGACCTGTTGGCACCATTTAGCAAGGACATTGAGTCTAAGCATACGCTGTTGAGTGTGAACCAAGTACTTCAAAAGACTAATCTTCTTGTCAGAATCAGATTGTTGGGTGGATTTGGATTTGTCCACCAATTCTTTCAAAGAAAAAAACGAATCCTCAGCAGCTCGACTCACGAGAGTCGAGAATTCCACAGTTTGTTGCCCTAATTCAGCCATTCCAGGTCTTCAAGAGTTAGGCTTTATTTCTTCGTTTGTTTTATTACTGGATCTGTGTGTTACTATTATTGTTATGAAGGCATAACAATAGAAGAAGCTAGGTTTTTGGAGACAGAAACAGAAGAACTGGTTTTGTTTTCTTTTTCGGAAGGATAGAGAGATGTCAGATTGTCGGAGTCTGAAAGAAAAGTCGAGGCCTTTTCCCGGCTCTCTCCCCCCTCTTTTATTTTCTTTTCTTTTGTAATAAGAGAACAGAAAGAGGAAGAGAGGAACGCTGGTCAGATTGCTTGCTTGCTTGCTTATTTAGTCCGTGTTTATATTAAAATAATATTTTTTTTATTTTTTTAAATTATTTCTGATATCACTTCATTAAAATAATTTTAAAATATCAAAACAAAATTAATTTAAAATAAAATAAAATAAAAAATTCAGAAACACATTAAAATATAATATCAAACAACCATTTAATATAATTGCAAGCCTTTCTTCTCTTTAGATGTACAGTATTTCGGAGGTTGTTTCCTTCCATGTATAATGCATAGTTGTATGATTTCGTTTGGAGATTAAACTTGGAAATGGGAATGCTTTGTTGATTAATTGAGTTGGTTCATCAATAATTAATTCGATTCAATTTCTTATTTAAGAAAAAAAAATTGAAGCGTTGAGCTTGATTGAATTAATCAAGTTGCAAACCATCTACATAAATTAAATTTTACTTAATAAATATATTTTTTATTCAATTTCAAAACTTAGAGTGTGTTTGGCATTGCTTTTGCTTTTGCGATTGAGGTTGAAAAAAAGCAGTTTAAAAAAAACGCTTTTACTGCGGTTCAAAATAAGTTGTAAAGTGTTTGGTTAAAAACTGTGGTTGAGTTGGAGGTTGAAAAAAAAACAGTTTTAAGTGTTTGGTTACCAAGCTTTTCATATTGCTTTTAACTTGTGAAATTACTTCAAAAAACATAGACATATACACACATATTTATTTATATATTTATATTGTATTAATAATCATAATTTCATAATATAAGGAATAATTCACGTAAAATGAACACTTCTTTTTATTCTCTCATCAAACTATTTGCAATGTCATCATGAATAATATCCATACGTGAAGGCCTCTGCAATCCCTGACTATTTTAGCGCGCTACAATATCTGATAAAAATATATTATTTATATTTTAATTAATTTTTAGATTATTTTAATTTAAAAATAAAGTTTAAACCATCAAGAAATGCAAAACAAACATCTGAGTTGAAGCCTTCTTTTCACTGAAAAGGACATTTAAAAGCAAAATAATTAACCAAGACCCAAGATTTCGCTTTTTTCTCTTGAGGATTAAAAACTGAGTGTTTACCAAGATAATCAACAGGGAAGGGATTCTTCCATTACAAAACCTTCCAGTAGGCTTAAGAGTATCAAAATCTCTACCATAAGGACTATGGTCAGCAGCAGCAAGTTGCTTTTCTTGCACCGGCGTTTGGCACAAAAATGAACATGGGCTCCATGTCCAAATTCTACTTATCAGATTTACCAAACACTCAATTCAATAAACAGATTTGCAATCGCCGGTGGGATCGCAATGCCAAACGGACAATTAATTAGGTTAGGTTTTGGGTTACAAGTTTATCAAATCAAAGCCTTTATACAGTTTAACAATTTTAGTAATTTAACTCGCGCTTCATTATGGATTAAATAATATTTTTACTAGTAAAACAATAGATATATAAGCTTTTGCAACATGTTTTTTTATACAAAAATATTCTCAAATATAAATTGAAATGTTTATCCACACATTTCATTAACATAAAAATTAAATCAAAATAAATATTGAGGGATAAAATTGAAAATAATTTAATTTGCAAAAAGGTTTAAAAGAATGAGGTCCAAGTTTAATATAAAAATCAAATTAGATCAAATGATATGTATGAAATTAAAAGAAATAATAAATCAAAAGAAGATAAAATAAAATAAAAATAGCAATAAAAAGGATCAAATTGAATTAAAAAAAAACATCATACTTTAGCATGGAAACGAGAAAAAGAAAAGGAAGGAAAAGAAGAAAATACCATCAAAGCTTAATTGGCATGCCTCCACACATGAGTTGTACCTCTAGGAAAAGGATGTTAATGTGTTTCCAACGCCATCATGAATGGCAATATTTTACATAAAAATGAAGTCGCGTGTGTAGCCCGAAAGCTCGAAAAGCGTAGCTCAATAGCACATGTTTATCATGTGTCAATAACTTTTTTCTTTTATAAATATTTCATATTATTAAAAGAGAGGAATGCTCATGAACCCAACTGAAAATAACAAAATAAACGACGTGCATCTAACAAATAATTCACTCAAAAAGAAAATGACCACAAAACCCTAAATAAATAGTTCATTTTGTTACCAAAAATGATAGTTTAGTAATTCAACTATTCAAATAAAATATAAAAAGACCTATGTGCATCTAACAAATTTTTAAAAGATAAATGTGTTCCCATGAAAAACGATAATAATATTCTCATTGCTAAAGTTTTATTTTCTTTTATGTATATAGGGATAAAATGGAAAAAACATTTTGGATTCATTATGGACATCGATAATGTTTTCTCCACACAATTTAGAGTTTCATTTAATTTTAAAATAAAATAAAGTTGATTAAAGTTATGATAGTTGAAAATCATGAAAGAAAAAGCCTATTTTATGTTATTCTTAATTTTGTTTTAGCAATTTGAACTATGTATTCGAGTGGGACTACATGAACATTTTGAACATGGATATTCCTCAATCCACATTCATTCATTGGTCATAATTAAAATCAACTATGTTGTTTTTGTGTTTTGGAGCATTTTAAAAACGTGTTGTGCTAGAAAAAACATCAAATTGATGTTTTTCAATATTTTTTAATGGTTTTGATGTGCTGATATAAAAAATTCTAAAAAAATCATTTCTTAATATTTTTAAGAAAAAATCAGTTTTAAAAGTATTGTGCACCACAATACCAAACACACACTAAAAAAAGTGTGTTTCTATATTATCCTCTTTTCTAGTATTAATGCAATAAAACATATGCAAAAAAAGTGATGGTCTATATTTAGCATCTTATGTAACACTTTTTAAAACATTGATAGAGTTGTTAACTTAAAAACTCACCATGAGGTTGTTAAGCGATAGAAAATCTAACCATGTCCCATTTCCAATCCTAACTTTAACAAAATAAGTTGACATGACTTCTATAACTATTTAATTGATTAGAAAATATAAAATATAGGTTATGGACGTTATGACCTCTTTCTTATCATTCCTAATAAATATAACAAAATTTATTATCTTATGAGAAATAAGTGTATCTATATTAATTTTTAATACACCTTAACTTGAAGCTAATTATCTAATCTCTACTCTTAATAAAACTAAATTAGCATGATTCCTTGTCATATTTTTAACTTTATAATCATTAAAAAGAGATTTTGTATATTACAATGAATATATTACTAAGGAACAAAAGTGATTAAAACAATCTAGCTATAAAAAAAAAATGATTAGTGGTGAGTTTTGAGAATAATGCACCTTAAATCACATTAAATATATGTGTGATTCTTATCATTGACGATGGATCATTCTTGGACTTCCACAACCAAATGCAATAACATAGAAAATCTTAGCTAGTTATTATCCATATATTTAGAACATATATCCAATAAAAGTAGCAATTAGACCTCTTACTTAACAGCATGGCCAAGAAAAAAAATCATAAATTCTAATTGGATCTCTCTAATAGCTAGACTTAATCTTATCAAACTTCTTTCCTTTATATTTTATATTTTTACATAAACTTTTAATAATTCTAGTATAAAGTTCATGCAAGTTCTAATAAGAAAACTTTTGTGACTATTTTTTATTGAGTTAATAACATGGTTAATCAAATAGTCATTTTCTATAACCAATAAAGAATATGAGTTCATTCTTAAATTTAGTTGTTTGTTTCACAAGTTAGACATTTTTGATAGGTTCAGGCATTCATCATTCTTGTAGATGCCAAATTAGCAACCCTTACATGATGAGCTACCTAATGTGGTCGTCTTATGATGATAAAGTACTCTTTATTTTCATTTCCCCAGGCAAATCTACTTTTTATTTTCACCTTCAAAGGTAATTTTTTCAAGGTAAGTCATGGGGGTAATGTGTTTAAATATATCCATTATCCAATGATAAAGAATGAGTCTTTCAATGCTCTTCTATTATAAACAAACACCTACCTTTCTAGTTTTTACATATTAAACTCCTTTTCTAAACTAACCTAGACATCATAAAAACCTCTGAAACACATATCAGACTTTGTTTTATAGGAACAACTTATCGAGATTAGTCTAATTCATTATCAATAGTAAAAAAACCAAGTGATTTTTTAAGCATTTCATCATATTTTATTCATGATATGAATAACTATACATTGTAATGTATTAATAGTATAAAGTCAAATACCAACCACAATCCTTTAAACACATGTACTGTATTTTCAATCCCATTATTACTTATATCATAAAACATCTAGGATTTGGATTTGAAAAGGGAATAGCTAGGGTGAGACGTGTGTACCTATACCCAACCTAAAAATTATACCTTTCTCACCTACAATTAACCAATGAGGTTAATTTAGGTGATAAAGTTTCTCTCCTCGTTGAGTACCCATTACATGCCTAACAACAACTAAATATTTTTCATATCTAAAAACAATTCTCTTTTCTAAAATATTTTGCACGTCAACACAAAATCATGCCCTAAAGAATCATACAAAGAATCTCATATACTTAATAATCTTATTTTTTGAAGTTATATTTAAAACATGTAGTAAATATGATTTAAAAATATAGAATTATACAATTGAATATCACTAATAATATATACTATTTAGTAAATTTTTATTGATTAATATACTTATATATAAATCATTCAAAGATTTGTTTCATAAGTAATAATCATGTATATGATTTTAAATTATATCTTAATTATTTTTTATATTTAATTATATTATGTATTCAAAAATAATATATCAATTATATAAATTATATTATATTCCACTTAATGCCTGATAAATATATATGACTATTTTAGTTTTTTGCAATAAGCTGCGCGTTAAAGTTTTTTTTAATGTTTTTCTACCATAAAGATAAATTTTGACTGCAAACTAAAAAAACATTGATAATGTATTTATTTAAATATGAAGGTTAGACATGTATAATGTCTATGTAAGATTATTTAATTTAAATGCACAATAAGTGTTTGATAAATTGTGTGAAGGAGAATAAACTTATTAAATTGGATTACAAAAAAAGGCAATGATAAGTTTGAACAAAAAAATAGATTACAAAAAAGGGTAATGCTATGTTTATTTATTAAATTAGGTTATAAAAATGGGTAATAATATGTATAGACATTAAATTGGTTTGTGAAAATGGGTGACAATATGATTTAGTAGAAGTGATAAATGGACCAAGAAAAATTGGGTAGTGTATTTAATTAGGATATTCTTATGGAATTCAGGGGGAATATTGGAAGTAAGGCCCTCAATAAAAGGAGCATGTCCCATAAAAGCTCCAAGTAGGTGTTTATCAACTTACTTCTTTTAATTAAATAAGTGTTTATGTAATTATTTAATTGCAAATGAGTATATGATATGAAAAAATATTGAGGCTTATCAATTGATAAAGTGATTTTTTTTTTTGGAAATATGTTATAGATTGAATATACTCATGAAATGACTTTTAATATTGTGATGTTCCTAGAGTTTGATAGAATTATTAGTTGAGATGGATACTTATACACTTATTCTTTTATGTTGTACTTCTATGTGTTTAACAAGTACATCTCATCCATTACCTCTGCTTTTATATCGTACTCCAAATAATTTTCAAGTATTCCATATAAGGTAGAATTTTGTAAAAAGATAAACTTATCATATATACTTAAACTAGTAATTAATACCTTATAGATTGTTATAAAAACAAAAACATAAGATGACTTTTCTTATTCTTAGGGATGTTTGGGTGTGTGTATTCCAAGTATTATGATCTTGATATTTTGTATGCATATTGTGTACAATCATAATTACCATGCAATTGATGGATGGTAAGTTTGAAGCCATCTTTGTGTGATAAATATGTGATTTGAGTTATTTTAGGATGAATGAACCTTTTTATAAGAAAATCTTTATTGAAATAAAAAAAAAACAAATTACAACCCATTTTGCACCAATATCATCATTTGAAAAGAAAAAATATTTTATAAGATTTTAGTCTATTACATGAGTGATTGCCTAATATTTCTTTAGGCCAAAAAAAACCCAATAGACCTAAACGTTTGGCCTTTTTTTAAGCCCTTGTTTCGGAAATATTTTAAAAATATTTATGGTTAGATCAATATAAACACCATAATAGTCATTAGTAATTAGTAATTGAGATGATTGTGTTGGAAGTGACAATACTTATGGTTAGATCATCGTTGAGATTTTTGCACAATTATAATAATCAAAACAATATTGTTCCTCCATCAAAGTCACATGCAATTCCTATTGTTTTGACCAAAAAAGCTAATCATCTATTGTTTTTCATTAATCACTCGCTGATGATTTTTGTTAATAAAATACAATCTACCTGGCTACACTCGTAACTTTTTTTAAACAATTATGGCGACACTCATAACTCTCCCTCTCTTTTCTATTGGAAAGTCAAACTTGTATACAAGGCAATGATGATACTTATTTTCCTTTATTCCATATATATATCACGCATGGTGGCGCATCCAGGAGCTGTAGTTTAAAGTAACAACATGATCTATACATCCGAGTTTTCTTTTTCTTTTTTCATTTTCTCAGATAAATATAAAAAGTTATAGATATATGAAATGCATGGTCATTTGACTCTTTCCAGCGAAAATTATTGCAGGATAGAAAATACACAACCAGTAGGACGTATAATTTGAGCTTTTTTTTGTTCTCATTTTGATTCCGCAAAGCTTTTAATTCAACTACGCGAAAGAAAATATGTCTGCGTTGTGGAAGACAGAGAGAATAAAATTTTCATCCCCTAGATGCTACCCGACGAGTCTTTATTAATTAGGTCAACAATATTCACTTCTAATACGAAGCAAAGCAAAGGGGGAGAGGGCTGAGGTGTCGAATTCTTTTCTAAAAGGAAAACAAAACGAATATATCATCCCTCTCCATCATGCAACTCCAGCAAATATATAATCAAGCACACTAACCAGATAAAACTTAAGCAATTAATAATCTGTACTTATAGTTGTTAAGAGGAACCATCTCATCTAAAAACTTAAGCTGCTAGGCAAGATCTCAGAATATAATTTATATTATTCTCTAATATCTCTTTTTAAGTGAAAACCATTTGCGTTTGAAATTTTATAGACTCACATCACCTTGTGCTTGATTTTTATCAAATAAAATGAGGATGACGAGATTCGAACTCGTGATCATTGGATCAACAAAGATCTGATATTATATTAAGGAATCATCTCACGTAAAAACTTAAGTTGTTAGATGAGATTCTAAAATATGATTTATATTATTCTCTAACAATAGTATAGGAAGTTCGATCATTTCTACCATGGTAATGAAAAAATAATTTTGCATAGTTTATGATAGTAATTTGGTACATGGAAAAACTTGTGACCTTATGTAGAATTCTCTGTACAACTGCATTTTTCAAGAAGCAAATTTGCCAACTGTACATGCAGGCCTGTGATCTCCTAGCAAATCCCTCTAAAATTTTCTATTACATGCAATCCGAAATAGGAAAAATCCAGATCCAGGTCTGTGATCCATTTTTTGATATTTCTTCTCGGATAAAAGTGCAAATCTTCCCTTTCTCTTTCTGACCTCTTCATCTTTTGTTAGTGGCCGGAATATATTGCACACGTGAGGCTCTACACAGCACAACCCAAGCCTCTAGCTTCTGATTCTTTCATGATTCTTAGCCTCTTACATGAACTGATGAACATACTGTATTGATCAAGGGGGTGGGGTGGAACAACTGTAAGTTTAACTAAACAATGGAGTAATTGATGAACTGATATCTTTTGCAATTACTAAGGAAATTGCAATCTAAGAGCATCGAGAAAAGAACTTACTCCCATGGAACATCTCCAACCAGCATCCAATCTCCATCTTTGTCTTCATATGTTGGTACATGTTTTGATCCATTATACCCTTCCCTCTCCGAATACTTACCTGGAAAAAAAGTTCGTGTCTTTAGTTTTAGATTCAAAATTACATATATATATTTTAAAAAGGAAAAAAAAGGGGAAAAAACGAACTTACCAGCTTTGAATTTGAACATCTCTTCTAAGGCCTTAAGGAGTTCTGGATAACCCTTGTAAACCTTCAGATCAATCTTTCTGAGATAAGGAGCACCGTCCATGCTAACTTTCACGTAAAGTCCAGCAGCTTCAGCCTCGAGTTTCTTTGCTTGTAGACAGTTTTTCCTGTAAGATCTGATTGGTGGCCACCCTACAACTTGTGCCCTATAAAAATCACACCAATCCACCCTATATTAGGTCATTATTCAAAACCATGCGTGCATAACCCTCAAACATGATCTAACCCTCACCAAATTACTAAAATCCCAGATCACTAGAAGGCTTAAACAGGAATATATATAGTTAACATGTTTTGACACGATTCATTGAGGCCTCTAGCTAGGATTTTTTCTCATTTTGAAGTGCAGAAACTGGGAAACTTACTTGATGGGCGGGGCAGTTTCTTGGTCATGGCTTTTTTTGTCATTTGATGACACAGTTCTTGAATTTTCCCTTGATGATCCTGCAGACTCTTCATTCATGTCAGGCAATGATCTTTTGTTGCTCTTGGCAAGATTTGAGTTAGGTTTTTGCTTCTCTGATGACTGTTTTGTGGCAGTGCCGGGTAGGCCTAACCTAAGCTCTGTTGCATCAAGATGAAGATCTCTCTCGAATTCCATGTTTTTCTTCTCTTTGATCAACGATTTTGAATCTAAACTGAAGTTTTTTGTTTCTCTTCCAAAGTGGTAGCGATCGAATTAGCTTCTCTGTAATTCTTGTGTGGTTGGAAAGCACTCTGAGAGGGGTGAAGCGAGTGCGTGCCTACGTTATATAAGCAAATTGGCAATTGAAATTAAAGGGAAATTAAGGACTGTATTGTTTGGGAAAACAAAAGCAATATTATCTTCATCCCTCGTGGCGCGTGGATAACAAACTAAGTATGTTTCTAATTAATTCTTTTAATCTTTGTAAATTGATAAAACTACTTATCATTAATTTTAATGACAACTCCTATGTGTTCAAAGTTAATATATAGTTCAATAATAATAATTATTTTTTTATGATATTAGGTTATTAAGGATACAAGCAAGACAAGAATAACTCATTATAAATATAAAATTATATATGTCTAACATAAAATATAAGATATTTAGTATAAAATAAATGGAGAAAAAACTTAAGATATGGAGATGTGAAATTCAAGTTTCATCATTGATTAAAATAACTTTTGTTATATTTTTTATTGGCCATTAAATTTGGAGCATTTTCTAGAAGAAAAAAGCTAAATTCTTATCAACCAAATAATTTGCATGCTTGATGAAATGATTCTTAATTATAAAAACCTAGTTACAAGATGAAAAAAGAATCTAAAAACTAGTTACCAAGATTAAAAAAGAATCTACAAATAGCTCATTATTTGATAATGTGTGTGTATATAAGGAAATATTACTTATATCTTAGCAATATACATGTATTTTAATATAAAAATAAATATTATAATTTGACAATTGTTTTGCTCAAATACTGGACTGCTGATCTTTTAAATTTAAAATCTATGTGATATTATGGTAACAATTATTTTTTAAAATATTTTGTCTAAGAATTTATTAAAATTATATATATTTAAAATTTATTTTTAACATTAGCACATCAAAACGATCTACAAAATAAAAAAAAATAATAATTTAAGGAGAAAAAAAATAAACAAACTCTTAATTTTGTTTCTAGTATTAGGACTTGCATTAATTTATTTTTTGAAGGAAAAAAAAAGAGATTTTGATCGGGGAAATGGACTACACGCACCCTGAAGAGAGAGTGAGTTAAGAACATTGGAGAGAGGAATCTCAAAGCACAAATTTGGAGATGGGTGCCTAATTGTCTCTGTCACATGAACAGCAGAATAGAGAGAGCTGTCATTGCATCTGGGGACAAGGATGGGACAAAGCTGAGCCGCTCACATTGAATACCGTGACTCTAACATCAACGGTCACGATGCATCCCAAGGATTCCGCAGGAAGAAATGAGGAGCATTGGATTAATCAAGAGTGGAGGTGGGGTGCTGCCCATGTGAGCCGGGTCCACAGGGGACAGGTACGGGCATTATTAATATGGTCATTATATTTACATGTGGGCATGGTCAAGCCCCATGAGCCATTACCATGCATTAAGGAATGCATCCTCATATTAATTCACATTTAAAAAATATATATATACCATGAAGTGAACTAGCTTCCACACACTTATATTGATTATCTTCTCCTCAAATATAAAGTTTTTTAAAATATAACATACTTCATGGTCCGTAATCTATGGAATTAAAAATAAAATTATTAAAATTTATTTATTTTATGACTATTACTCGACATAAGATTCAAATTATAGATTAAATTAATTAATTCAGATCCATCGAAGCTGACTTATTTTATTTTTTAGATTATATTAAAATTATGACTAGATTCATCAAGTCAAATTGAATTAAATTTGAGTTAAAATTTTTTAAAATTTGTTCAGATTAGAGACTATCATTTTTTCAGGTCGGGTCATGTTTTATAACTAAATTAAAAGTTGATACAAAAAAAATCATATTGCCATTTTCCTTCGAATCTCATTTCGGATGATCGGAACAAAAAATATGTTGGAAACTTCATGGGTGATGTGCAATTCTTTAGTAAATTTTGAAGTAAAATCTCAAATTAAAATCGGAGTCAGTCTACTTTCATGCAAAAAGTATTTTTTTTTTAAAAAATGATTTTTTTTTATATTTTACTATAAAATAATTTTTTTTATTGTTTTTAGATTATTTTTATATATTGATTTTAAAAAAAAAAAAAAAAACATCGTTTTGATACATTTTTAAAATCAACTTCAATCACACTCTTAACACATGATATATATATATATAATTTTATTTTGAGATAAACGATAGAGACTTGAATAAGAGACAACTTTTCAAGCTGCTAGTAAAAGTGTCCCTTTTAACATTACGTGTGAGATAAACTATATCCCTACAATTATCCTGAGAAGATAAGCATCGATAATAATGTTTAATTCTTCGATGATATCGCAGTTAAAAATACGCATTTAAGACTAACACAAGAATGTTAATTTGTGGAGCTGGCCTGAAAATTACTGGGATTTGGAAAATGAGTGTTTTTTTATTTATTTTAAATTAAAAAAAAATATTTTTAAATTATTTTGATATACCAATATCAAAAAATATTTTTTTTAATTAAAAAATAACATCAAACACTCCACGGACAATCTCAAAATACTGCATAAAGTGTCTTAGCTGGTTGCTTTTAATTGATAGTGATAACCCCATTGTTCACAATACATCTTCAAAGTAAAGAGAAAGTGAGTTGAAACTTTAGTCCTTTGATTACTTACATACACACACATACACACACACATATATATATATATATATATAGATATAGATAATTGGTAGACAAATTGTAGCTGAGTGGATAGGCTAAGATAGCGAGCAAATCTTCACTGCTAGAGTTACCTTGCGGCTCATACTAGAGAAAGGTGGCATCTACACATATGAAACCCTAAATGGTCCTAACATGTCGAACCAAATTAGCAAAATCACAAATATATATGATAGTTGAAATATATGCAACCTAGTTTTAACATTAGTATTAATAAAACAATTAGCAAAAACGAGCGTGGCTTTGGCATAAAGAGACCCTTAACCCTTTCTCTGCTTTTACTGCACTACTGGCATAAAAAACAAAGAACGAGATGTTTGATACTATATTTTAAAAAAAATTAAAAAAAAAATATTTTTTATTTTAAATTAAAAAAATTCTAATATTTTTAGTTTATTTTCATGTATTAATATCAAAATACCAAACAACACTAAATCGTGCACCCAAATCATATTTTGGAACCCCCAGAGACACGAAGGGTCCACTACCATTGTGAGCTTCCTCTCCGGTGTCTGGTTCGGGTCTATTCTCCAATGGTGGCCAGCCAATCTGGGGTCCACTCGACGTCCAGTTGTGGGTCCCATTTTCTATTCGGCTAGACCAGATGGGTCCCTTCCCAGCTAATTATCGCTATCTTGGCTTTATCTACTTTCGTTTTTAACATTTTTTTTATTCTCCACGGACCCTTTCCTTTTCCTATGCTTTCATTTTTTAATCCGCTTTGAACGTGTATTTAGGGAATAACCCGTAAATCATGTCAATTAACTATCTAATATAATTAATTATGTGGTTTTTTCTATTGGGAATACACCTTTTTAGCTTGTTTATGTCTGCTCAAGATTATTGAATCATAAAAAAATTAGGGTTCTTTTCAATAAGTGTATGGTTCTTATGCTAGATAGTCAAAGCCTCGCTATTTTTAATTGTTGGTGTCCTTCCTGTGTTGGATGAGAACCGCACAAAATAATTGAGATATTAAAATAATATCAATTAAATTTTTTTATTTTTTTTTCAATATATTACTATAAGTCCAATTGCTCTTAGTTTATCCTTGTATTTTTCATTATTCTCTAACCACTCCTCTAATGTAGATATTTCGGTGCAAACTAATCTAATCAAAGATAAAAACAGTATATCTTAATAAAGTAATATTCGAATTCTAATTAATTTATAATAATGTAACGAGAGGTTTACTCCTGTTGTGTAGTTGAAAATCCATTCAATCTCCGATAATAAAAATAAATAAATAGTAAAAATAAAATGGGCATACGTGATCATCACTTTGTCTCGAGTTTTAATCAAATCGATCGAAATTTCGACAAAATTCTAGCGATCTGCATTACCGGGTCCGAAGTTCGAGTCGAGTCAAAATCTATTTTTTATAAGAGTTGAGGACAACTAAGATTTTTGACATCTATTCATTTGAAATATGTTTTAAAACACGAAAAGTATTTCTAAATCAAAAAAATAATTTATTCAAATTTCTAACTATATCCCATCTATCACGAATCATTGATTGAAGTAGCCCTTTTATTTAAAATATATTAAAATAATATTTTTTTTATTTTTTAAAAAATATTTTTAATATCAAAATGTGAAAATGATCTAAAACCACTAATTTTTTAATTTAAAATAAAAAATAAAAATAAAAAAATCATTTTTTTCAAAAACTAAAACGTATTATGCACGAGGATATATAATGGTATTCTCCGATTAACATCGACGTACACCGTGTGCAAGTGCAGACTGCAAATTAAAATGTATTTAATTTTACAGAATCGAAGGAAGAAACAATGAACAGTGTCGCCTTCTGGTTTATAAGATTCAATGTAGAAAAGAGCCCTATCCAAAACGAGCGTAGAATTTCAACGTTCATGCATCTGCTATCAGTCATGTGTATATGTTTTGATATACATTACCATCACTTTCTCTGAGAAAATCTTGTTGGAGTACGAGGGAGACAATCCCACTCGTGACTTCAATATCGTGTTTAAGATTATATTTGAAATTCTTAATTTCTTAAAAATGATTAAAAAAAACACAAAAAAGTTTTTTTTTTTAACAAAAAATGTTGTCGAACTCAACATTCAAGATTCAACTGACAAGATATGCATGAGGGGGTTTCGAGAGAGAGAAAAAGTTTGGAGAAAGTGATTTGTAACATGTCTCGAGGATAATTACAAATGTCATTACATTAGAGCAACATTAATATTGACAATAATTATGATGTTTGCTATGCACAATCCAATAATTAAAGCATATGGTCTGATTTCCCTTTATTCAGGGGTGTTTGGGAGAGCTTTTCGAAAGTGTTTTTGAAAAAAAATGAAAATTTTTTTTTTTTTTTTAAATTAATTTTTTTTGGTGTTTTTTTAAATAATTTTAGTGTGCTGATGTCAAAAATGATTTTTAAAAAATAAAAAATATATTATTTTAATATATTTTTAAATGAAAAACACTTTAAAAAACAATCGTAACCCGTCACCTAGAATGACTGTTCAACTATTCTGGATGGAGATTAGTCACGATACAGTCCTTTGAGAAAGCTTGATGATATCAAATTGATTCTTCACCATGCAATCCAAAATTGATGTTTTTGTCTCTAATAACACCAATTAATGCAGCTAGCCATAGCAATTATTAAGCTACATGCTTAGCCAGAAATTATCAGAATAGAGCTGATCATTCCAAACCTAACCTGCATGTTCAAACGAGCAATTATCATGTTCGACGACTTAAATCATATGGTAAAAGGGAAGGGAACATTTTACTTGAGCAAGTAGGAGAGTCCCAACAAATACAAGGGATACCTTTCTAATAGCCTATTTAGTAACGTAATCGCAATTGTTTTTTTTAAAATAATTTTTTGTTTAGAATTATAATAAAATAATTATTTTTTATTTTTTAAAATTATTTTTTATATCAACACTTGAACATTTGAAAATGATTTAAATATACCTAAATTTTTTAATTTAAATATTTTTTTTTAAAACGCAGTGACAAATAGTGCTTTATAGTCGTCGGAGATTTTTTTCTACTTTATCAACTTCTTTTAGCATGAACCATATCAATAAGTTTTGATCACACAGGCTTATTTCTATATCAATAAGTTGTGGTCATTTTCAAAAAAAAATAAAAATATTGAAATTAATTGCAAAAAAACTGGGATAAGAGGACAGTACGGACATCAAAAAAGGGTTTTCTTGCAGGGATAAGGAGTTGGTGACTAGGCGGCTGTGATTGTTTGGTGAACTGCAACGAAACTGTTCGGGCTTCGGGGGTGAGATCGCGGAAGGGAAGCTGAGCTGACTTATTATTAATGTCCACACGTGTGATGTCTCCCGTGGATGTGGACGGTGTTGCCAATGGTGTGCCTACCGGCGATGAATGCACACGTGTCTCGGTCTGGTGACGGTGACGGTGACAGTGAGCCTTGTTTGGTGGTGGTGGACCTCCCCCACACGAGGGGACGTCTGAGTGTTGGATTGGTTGGCATGGGGTCCGATTCTCTCCTCCTCCTCCTCCTCCTCCTCCCTCCTCCTCTAATTATATTTCTATGTTCTGTCAACTTCTGGGGGTAATTTAATTCAAATCTATGTAGATGTTGGCTATGTCATGTGTACATACATCATCGGCCGTCTAGCATCATCACACACAAGGCCAACCCATTCGGTTTGACTAAATAAATTTATTCCGGTCCCTCAGTCTTTGGGCGATAATTCAATGGAGCCCTTTGATTCTTTATATATATATACTAGACCATGCCCCCGCGTTTCGCCGCGGGCGGCACAATTTTTTTTTCAATGTAAAAAATAATAATTATGTGTATTTTTTTTATTATAATATAAATTTAGCTAAAATAATAAATCATGCGAGAATTCATGTCAAGTGCAAGTTCTCTATAAAATATATGAATTTAAAATCGATATAAAGTTACATAAAAAAGCATAAATTTACCATCACCATTAAAAAAGCAAGAAAACTCGGATATCTGAATTATTCAGTTCATTGTATTAAGATTAGTTCATTTTATAATTTAATTTAAATAAAACAAAAATAAAATTTTAATTGTGAAAATACCCACAATAATAAAATTAAAAATTTAAATTTTTTATTTTTATTTTATATTTTAAATTAAAAAAATTGATGTTTTTAGATTATTTTTGATTTATTAATGTAAAAAAATAACTTTTAAAAAAAATAAAAAATAAAAAATATTATAAAACTTTTTCTAACCAAAAAACACTTCGAGAAAACAAACTCAATTGCACTCAAACAAAAGATTGATAAAAGAAAGTAACAAAAAAACCAATAACTAAAATTATCATTATTATTGTGTAAATAGTAAAATCATAAAAAATCATTCAATCCAAATAACAAATAAAAATAAAAGAAAAAAAAACAATAAGTAAAGGGAAAAAGGAAGCAGTATTAATTTTAAAATGACTACCAATTTAAATTAAGATCCCAGGATTGAACCGATAAAAAAAAAATCCCAATAACAAAACCTATAAAAAAACTAAATGTATAGATGTATAAATATGAATAAAAAATATACATAGTCTAAGAATTTAAAAAAAAAACTAAATGAATTAATATAAAAAAACCCTAGAAAAAATCAAATAAAAAAAATAAATAGTTAAATTTCTATCCACAAAAAGATGAATACATAAATTGAAAATATATTCTTATGTGATTGTTATTATCATTACTATAAAGTTAAAATTATTATCAACATTACTGTCAAAACAATCTCAATAATAAAATGATCTGGAAAAATCATTAAAAAAAAAACCACTGAAATTATCATGATCACTGCATAAATAGTCAAATCATAAAAATAATCCAATCCAAAGAAAAAAAAGAAGCAAAAAACAAAACAAATGAACAAAGAGAAAAAATGAGCAATATTAATAAAAAAGTAATTCAAATAATTAAATTGCCCTTGAAAATTATTACAAAAAAGCAAAATATTTGTATAAAAAACAATAAAAAAATCAATTAATAAAAAATAAAAAATAAACATTTAAAAAAAATGAATTAATAGAAAATAAAAAATTAAAAGAATAAGGGCCGAAATGAAAAATAACATATATTAAATTAATTCCAATTGAAGGATAAAATAAATAAATAAAATACTTGGAGGACCAAAAAGAAATAATGCAAACTGCTGCCAAAATTAAAAAATTAAAAGAAGAGGGACTGAAATCAAGCTTTGTATATATTACCAATTGCAATTGGAGGACCAAATCAAAAAGCAGTAACATCCGCACCGGAATAATTGAAGCAATAAAAAATAAATACAAAATCAAAAGTATAAGGACTAAAATAAAACTTTCTTATATAATCAGTTTTAATTGAAGGGCACAATTGAAAATAATAAAACTTTAATTTGAATAAATCAGCCATAAAAACGAAATCAAAACCTAAGGGACCAAACCGAACTTTACACCAACATTAGGGACCGGAGCTGAATTTGAGGCTGAAGGAGAGAGAAAGACGACGTCGGAGAGAAACCCGTCCCGCCGCGGCTTAACCCCGGACATCTCGGTAATGGAACGCGTCGCGACGGCGGATAGAGGACCTCCCCGACGCATCCTCTCGCCAAGGCTGAAGCAAATTTTTGATCGGCTAGAAAGTCGCCGAACACGCCACCACGCGTGGCGCTCATCGTCGGGAACACTGCCCGGTAGCGCCGTCCGACACGCCCTGACCCTACCGCGTGAGAAAAAAGAATAAAATAATGGCGTAATGACCATGACGCCCCTGCCTCACCCATAATTACGCGCATAAACCGGAAGGGAAAGTACGCCCCGTCCCCGTCTCATGTCGACTAATTTGTCGTGTAGTGAGCCCTTTTTCGCCTCGTACCTTTGTGCAAACGTAATCGTGAAAAAAACCGAGAAAGGCCCTCGTGAATCGTGCATAATTTTGGCGTTTTCATCGCGCAGAATTTTGGTGTTTTCGGGGCTAAAACCGTGACTACACTCGTTCACAAAAGCGAAAAACACCGTCGCGAAATCCACGCTGCATCGAAGTCTGCGTGCACGAGTACATGCAGCTACTGATGAAAAACATCGACGGGATTTATTTTATAGTTAATATATATATATATATAAGTTGGATAATTATTTAAGCCCATCAATTCAAAACTTGGTCCATCATTGTAGAAACGAAAGCATTCAACCAAATAATTAATCTTTTGTACAAGAAATCCTCATTCGAGTTTAATTTTATCACAACTTTAATTTGTATAATCTAATTGTTACACACAGGATAATTTAATTTAATTGGGGGAGACAATATGACTTAAATACGTATAATGCCTCCATTTTATTGATTTATGTTCCAAATTGCCATTGTCAACTTTTTTTAAAGAGTAAATGGTAGTTAGACAATGCTTTTCAAGGAGGTGTTATTGCATCATCAACCTATATAAATGACACTTCTTATTTTGTTAATCGTTATCTTCATGTTCTACCAAGAGTTTTTCATTCTTTCTCTTTTCACTTTGAGTGCTCATGCATCTTCATCCCATTTCCTATTATGGACCAACATATATGAATGAGTGTAAGTGAATAAAGATTTATTGAGTTATCGAATCCAATATTGTTGGGTTTAGGGTATGCATTGAGCCAAAACAGACATGAATCTAGTGAGTTGTAATAATTAATATATTTGAGCTCAACTACAAGCTTAGCCTAAATAAATATGAGTTTGGCAAACTGCCATTCTCAATGTCCTTAGGGTTGGCTATGCATTGAGCTCAAGTTGTCATTGGTTTGTTGAGCCTAAAGAACATATAAGTCTAATGAACTACTAAAACCAAAGTTCTTGGGTTTAACTACATGTTGAGCCCAAGCAAGCACGAGTTTAGCAAGTTTCCAAACCTAACATCCCTAAGTTCAATCGTGCATTAAAGCTTAAGTAAAAATAAGTATGATAGAGTTGTTAGACCCAACATTATTACATTCGGTTACAAATTGAGACTAAGTATATAGTTTGATGAGCTATTAGACCCTACATCCTTGAATTTAGCCATGCTTTTAACCCTAAGTGAACATGAATCTTTAGATCCAACATCCTTGGGTCCAACCACACTTTAAGTATAGGCGAACATGAGTTTGAAAAGATGTTAAAACACTGTTTGTGAACTTAGCATTGTGCAGAGTTCTAATAGGTAAGAGTTTAACAATCATTATAGACCCTATATTGGAGCGAACATGAGTTTGAAAAATACGCTAAAACATTGTTTGTGAACTTAGCATTGTGCAAAGTTCTAATAGGTATGAGTTTAACGATCATTATAGACCCTATATTGGGGCGAACATGAGTTTGAAAAGATGCTAAAACATTGTTTGTGAACTTAGTATTGTGCAAAGTTCTAATAGGTATGAGTTTAACGATCATTATAGACCCTATATTGGGATATAAGGTTTTATTTGCTTATTTTGATGACTTATCACATCAAATGTTAATGTCAATGATATTTATCTCTTTACAACCCTAAGTCTTTGAGAATCTTGTAAGAGTTTATCAATTTTTCATCAACAATAATATTGTGTAAGAGATATTTGTTCCTTGTGTAAGAAATATTTATCTCTCATTAATGCTACTAGGAGAAAATGATTCTTTAGTGAAATTTGAAACTTGTTAATATCAACCATGGTGAAATTAATTGTAAATTTCATTTCAGCATGTTGATGGACTATGAAATTCAAAAAATTATAGGGGGGGAATGTTTTCAAAATAATTTAAAAAAAAATTATTTTTGATATTAGCACATGAAAATACTATAAAAATATATAAAAAATAATTTAAAATAAAAAATAAAAAAAATATTGTTTTAATTTTTTCAATAGTACTTTTGAAATACAAATTCAACTACCGTAAACAAACAACAAAAATATCTTGGTTCATACATAATTCATTTGCCTTATATTAATTTGATACTAATGATTTTTTTAATATTCTTTTTTTCAAAAAAAGAGGTTGAGATATGAAATCAAAGAGAGAGGAATACTAGTTGAATTCCAACCTTGTTCACTACTAATTTTTATTTTTTAAATAGCAATTAGATTATTATCATAATTGTTTTAATGATAATATCTAATTATAATAGCGATATAATATTTTTGTCATTCATTTTCAATGTAATTATTAATAGGAAAAACTCTATCGATAAATTAAATAATTTAAAAATATTATATTTTGTTCTTAATATGACACATCATCGATCTCTAACGGATTTACCAATGATATTTTCATAAACAATTCTATAAGTAAATTTAAACATGCTAACATCATACCCATTCTTCCCTTCTTCTTTTATATATATATATATATATATATATATAAAGTCGTCTTCTTCTTCTTAAGCTGTAAATGAAAATAATAGTCTCCCCATCTATTTTTCCATAAATCTAGGCTCCATCATCACAAAATCAACCACTGAATACTCCATAATATTAGTATAATTGTTTTGATACCATTTCTCCCCTAAATATTCCTAACACCAAGTAAACAAAACTTCTCATTTATGTTTTAAGTTAATATATTAATTTGTTTGTATATTTAAGTGTTTCACAATATCCTTATAATAAAGTTTGATTTGTATATTAGTGTTTGTTTGTAATTTTGAATTTGTTTCTAATTTGATGAAATGAATTTTGATTTTGTAATTTATGTGTTTTATAATTAAAGAAATAATAAATTATTTAAAGGGTAATAATCATATTTTCTCAATTTTATTGTTATGTTGGAAGTTTTGGGGAAATTGATTTTTTCTATTCATTTACATCCTCTTTATGGCCAAATTGTAATCCGCCACGCTATGGCAAGTGGAAATTACTAATTCTCATACGAGTGATGGGTGGGTTCATTCTATACCTCTCCACAAGGAACCTCGTAATATGTTTCACTGACTCAGATCGTTTGCCGGATTCATTTTGCAGGCTATCTCTGCCTTTATTTATCGTGCCTATATTCACTGGATTCTTGATTTGGAAGGGATAAGATTCAATAATGAGAATCGATTGCTATCAAAACAATTTATATAATATAAAAAATTGATTCTTAAAAATATTTGGCCCGTGTGCTAATAATTGAAGAGTAAATTGTTAGTGAAAATAATTAAATTATTAGTTGTTATTGATGAAAAAGAAATAAAAAAACCATTTGATGTGTAACAACACTAATTTATAATCAACCTCATTATATACAAACAGAAAAGTCCATTCCTCCTCTCAATCTGATCTCCTTTACATGATGTGAAGTGGATTTGACCCAAAAATATACAATTGAGATGAAAGAAGAAGGTTCACGTAGGTGTTTGTGATGCAAAAGTAATTTTTTTAAAACAATTGAAAATATTTTTTTTTTATTTTTTATTTAAATTAATTTTTTGGGGATGTTTTTATATTATTTTTATATGCTGATGTCAAAAATAATTTTTTTAAAAATAAAAAAAATATTATTCTAATGTATTTATAAATAAAAAACACTTTAAAAAACAACATCAATCACACCCCGGACTAAACAGTTACTTAATAAACTTTCAAAGTTATAGTAAGGCAATTTGTTATTTTTACGTGGAAGAACATATATTTTTTAACCTAATATTTCTCAATCTTACATTTGCTCTCACTTTTACTATTTTAGAGAGCATTTAGTGGCACACATCCTTGCCATGATGTATCTGCTTTGAATGGTTACCGCTGGAAGTGGAGAGTGCATAAACCTGATGAAGATCGAAAAGATTTTGAAGTAACCTTCGAATGACAGGCATACCTGTTCCCCCTTTTTGGATTTGGAAATTAATGGTCTAGTCTCACACGTTTCATATATATATATATATATCATTGAAATGTTAATGCATATAGTAAATCTGCAATTTTAATCTACTCATCCCCTTTTAAAAATATTGAAAAGACAGTAAATTCTTTTGATATAATATAAGTAAATAATAATATAAAACACTCCCAACTTTATATATATATATATATAAGATTTCACCCTTTTCATGCAACAATGGCAGCGTTTATTATTCTGTGGAGCCTAAGGAAACAAGGAGGAAACGCATGCCAAAGCCAACTAGGGCTGTTCACTCGCATTACCACAATCATTCTATCTTATACATCACCCGTGACCTCACTCCCCCCGACAACCCATGGCGATCTAGTCGTACACGTGTCATCATCTCCACCCTCTAAAGCCCCCATCACCATGTCTCAAAAAACACCATATATTATAGCACCCTATAGCTAATTCGGCCCTTCTATTTCTTCTCCCACTACTATTCTTCAACCTTTATTACATGTGCTTACCATAAATCTCTCAACATCAAGATAATTAGCAGCACGAAAGTATCATCAACAAGAACAAGAGAGAGAGAGAGAGAGAGAGAGAGATAAGAGAGGTGAAGTGGCACTACTTATTTTCAAGTATTGGAAGTTTTTTCTGTGAATGATGACTAGCATAACGAGAGCAGAGCCTGGAAAGTATAGCATGATTAACTTCGAAGAGACTGAGTTACGTCTAGGGTTACCTGGAGGAACTGGAAATGGAAATGATGGTGAGGTTGCGAAGAGTAATGGGAAGAGAGGGTTTTCTGAGACTGTTGATTTGAAGCTTAACCTTTCTACAAAGGAATCTGGAAAGGGAGGAGATGATCAGGAGAAAGTAACGGAGGAGAAAACTGCTGCTCCTCCCTCTACTGATCCGGCAAAGGCGCCGCCGGCCAAGTAAGTTTTCTTTTCTTTTAATCCATCTCTCCATTTCTCACACCATTAATTTATGGACTTATATGAAGGTTATTATTTATTTCGTTCAATTATTTATTTTCTTTGCATGCTCCAAATCCATGAAGAGAAACGTACATTTGACAGATTAACTTATTGTGCTGATCAAGAAGGTTTAGATATAGATATAATAAGCCTAAATAAACTCACCCACTTTGTATGTAAATCACGTACGGACGTATAATAGCAGCTCAGGTAAGCAAGACGTGATTTAATTGATTATTTTAGCTTAATAACTATGAGAAATATTTAATTCTGGCGAGCAAAAACCTTGGATCTAATGAATAATCTAGTAAGTATCTAGCTTGGTGAAGAATTCTTCTTCTACATTTTTTTTTCCATATAAAAATGTCTTCCCTTCCCTTCCCTTCATCGTCTTATATATTACTGCTAGCTAGTCTTGTAGTTACTATACCATTTAATCTTATCCATGGAAGAGTTGCATGAATATGTGCAGCATTGTTTTCTTCTTCTTAGCTGGATTTTTCATGGCTTTGGCTGGTGTCTGTAATAAAGGAAAATAGCAAAACATAGGAATCTTTACTTTTCTCGACAACCAAACAACCAAGGATAGAGAAAAGGAAAATGATAGTACTTGCTAAGCTATCAAATGCTATACCCCTTGAATGAAAATTTTCTAGTGTACGGATCCATTGTGCACCATAACTTTTATATATATATATATATATAAAATCCCCTTTTCATAAACGGGACCATAAGATAAATATAAAAATATACACTTCTTTTTTTGTTCTTAAAAATGATCAATTCGTTTTCTTTCTTAAAAAAAAACAATGGGGACCATAAGAGACATGTCAACCTGCTATTGCCTTTCGTTTTCTGATAAAGCTGTCCGGAAATGGGAATCCATAGATAAGTGAAGGCCATCCTCTATTTAATTAAATATAGATAAGATCATATTAATCATTTCTGAGAGTGTTAAATGTTACAAAACCTAATAAATATGTGTTTCAAATCAATTCCAGGGCACAAGTTGTGGGTTGGCCACCCATTAGATCGTTCCGTAAGAATGTCATGGCTGTACAGAAGAACAGCAGCGACGAAAGATCCGGCAGCAGTGGCTCCGGTGTGGCTTTTGTCAAGGTTAGCATGGACGGTGCTCCGTATTTACGTAAAGTGGACTTGAAATTATACAAGAGCTACCAAGAACTCTCCGGCGCTCTCGGCAAAATGTTCAGCTCCTTCACCATTGGTAATTAATATAATGTTTATATATATATATATAATTCAGAATTATATTATTAGAGTGTAATAATCACCTTACAAAATCTCCACCCATTTGTTTTTTTCAAAAGGTAACTGTGGCTCACAAGGAATGAAAGATTTCATGAACGAAAGCAAATTGATCGATCTTTTGAATGGTTCTGAGTATGTGCCAACTTATGAAGACAAGGATGGAGACTGGATGCTTGTAGGAGATGTTCCTTGGGAGTAAGTTCTAATTAGTTTCCTTTCGTATAATTTTTAATATCTTATCACACCAAGCAATTATTGATCATTGAAAATAATTATGCCAACTAATTCTTCATTAATTTGGCAGGATGTTTGTGGATTCATGCAAGCGCGTGAGGATTATGAAAGGGTCTGAGGCTATTGGACTTGGTTAGTACTGGCCATGCCCATAATTATTATCATCAAATTCAAATTAATCTGCAAACCATAACTTAAACTGGTACCGTGAGACTAATCCCATGAAATTTTCTTGATCTTGATCTGATTTCAGCCCCGAGAGCTGTGGAGAAGTGCAAGAACAGAACTTGAAGCTTTTTTCCCAGTCAATCTGGTCAGCCGATCCAATAATTGTTCACAGAGAAAACGAGCTGGCTCAAAAGGGATCGAGCTTTGAAGTCTGGATGTCTATGTACCATGTTTTTTTTTTCCTTCTCAGTGTTTTCTTTTTCACATACATAGTAAGTACTGTTAAGTATATGAGGAAATGCATTTCAATGGATTTGTTAATTAGCTAGGAGATGAAGTAATAATAGAAGAAGATGTTTATAAAACTTCTTTTATTATGTATGATCATGTGTAATGTTTTTATTATCGGAATGGCTTGCTTAATAATGACTTTAAATTATTGCTCGTAGGTTGTCATGAGTGTTTTTTGTCCCCTCCATTTTTGTTTAATGGTGGCAAGGTCTTATTTAATTAATTAATGAATGAATGCATTATGAGATTCTCTGCATAATATAAATATTTTAATCATCATTTTATATTTTTTTTCCCCTTTTCAAGTGATTGGTTGGGGGGGCAAAGAATACGATCCATGAACAAAGAGATAAAGATGAGGAGCAAGGGCATGTGCTTGCTGCTGTGGGGGCATTCCATTATTTTTTGTTGGCATATTTCTCCCACTTTAGAGTTTAGACCATTAAAAACCGTATAAAGTTGATTGATATTTGAGGACGGGAAGGAATGGCTTCGAAAAGAATATTTCGTAAGATAAGATTAGCGTTGGTTGCTTAAATATTTTTTTTGAATGTGAGAAAACTTTTTTTTTAAAAAGTATATTTTTTAAGATCTAGATGAGTGAAAATAACTCTGATTGTTTTAGATTTTTACAAGAAATGCACGTGGCTTCGAAAAGAATATTTCGTAAGATAATATTAGCGTTGGTTGCTTAAATATTTTTTTTGAATGTGAGAAAACTTTATTTTTTAAAAAGTATATTTTTTAAGATCTAGATGAGTGAAAATAACTCTGATTGTTTTAGATTTTTACAAGAAATACATGTCCTGACTCGAACTTTGAGATCTATTGTATAAAGTATAAGTCTTTTGTCATCACACAATGTCCTTTTCATTTTCATTTTCTAATAAAATATAAATTAACATGAAATAATCTGTGATAAATCTATCTAAGTTGAAAGTTTAAAAATCTTTAATTTGAGAGAATGTATTACTGAATTCATATAAAATTATGTAGTTTGATATTTGATATGATACTAAAGTTTGGTTTAGTATATAGTTATAAATTCATAGATACTTTTGAGTTGAGTAATTTTTTCAACTTTAACATAGATATTTTTTTTTCTTCTCGAATGAGACTATATATATGGTAACGAAATGGTCGCATATATTGAGCTTAGGAGTGATAATCTCATCGTTTATAATAGGAAATATATGTAACCTTGCCAATAGTTGGCTATTACCAAATGCTTACTATAAAACTATATAAAAAAAAATATTTTATTTAAGAGTTAATTTGAAATCATTATATAATTGTTGAGAAATTGTAACTTTCGTGTTTTTTTTTAATATGTATATATATAAAGAGTCAATACCCAAACCTCGATCTTGCTTTTTCTCTAATCACGACATTTCATTAACGAAATAAAAACATAAACACGAAAGCACCTTTCGGGATTAAAAACATAATCATAAAATAAAGAGGCAATGATTAAGCATTAAGCACTCTCTTTATCATGCATGTCCTTACTGCCATGCTATGATTCTTACCCATCCATATTCAAGGTCCAAAGAAATCATCCACGAATCTCTTTCATTTGATCTCCCCGACGTTAAAGTGGGGATTTGTCATCTCCTTTTCTCGACACGAATAACTTTAGGAATCTTTTAAAAATCTTCCCTTCTTTAGCAAGTGTCTGTTTGTTTAAGGCTTTAAGCATAACTTCACTATCTCGATCTGATAAGACAAAACCACACATCGAAAATGATCACATTGGCATTTATTTATTTGGTTTTTTCTAAGAGAAAAAAATATGGTATAAACATTACATGATGATTCTTTTTCCAATTTAAAATTGTAATGTATATTGATTAATTAAATATTTCTAAATTTATGTTCAAGAGCTTAGCATAAATTTACTATATTATAAAACAATGAATCACATATTAGAGAATAATATAAACTATATTTTAAAGTCATATATGTGAATCTGTGTACAAGTTTTAAACATAAATAACTTTCACTTGAAAGTTTGTATTAAATAATAATATAAATTATATTCACTCCCTTCACTATAACATAAAAACTAAATAAGATTAATTGTTTTGCTTACAACATAAAGGTTTCATATGGATCGAAGAGTGGTAGACAGAAGAATAACTCTTCTATGGGTTCATATATTGTTTACAAATTAGTTATTAAGGAACCATCTCACCTAAAAGCTTAAGCTTGTAAGTGAGGCTTCAAAATATAATTTATATTATTTTCTAATATTAGCAACGAACAAACCCTCTACAGAAAGATTGAAGTGGGAAAGCCCTAGCTCGATGGCTCGATTTCCTGGTATTTGTAGTGAAAAAAGTATATAAATATAGCCGATAAGGTATAGATTAATTAATATTAATGAATGATATACTCAACTTTAAGCACTTAAAAATGGTGCTCAATTAGCTAGCTGTCTCATGACAGCAAGCTCTAAGAGATCACTCAGACCAGTCCTTTCTTTTCATTTACTAGGATTCTTGAAGATCATGATGAGCATCCCCACTTGATGCAAAAGAAAGTTCCTCCTGTAGGATCATGCGCAGCCTAAGAACAAAAGGGTTTCATGATGCGGTCCTTGATTTTTCTGCCCTGTCAAATGCAGAAAAAACAAGTGGAAGAAAGAAAGGTCAGACAGATCATCATGGACAAGATGTTTAGATGGTGATTCACGCTATGTTTTAAAAGTATTTTTGAATAAATTTGATTTTTTTTTAAATTGAATTTTATAGTATTTTTAGATCATTTTCATGTATTGATATCAAAAATAAAATAAAAAAACACTTTTAAAAACAATCATAACCACACTCTCAAACAATTACTTAAAAGATCACAACAACTTCATTATCATGTTGGGTTTGATTAAGAGATATACTTATTTGAAGGAGAATAAATCACGCTAAGAGTGCTGTGGCCATGATTAAAATAGAGAATGGGTGCGTGCCCTCTCTATCAGAAATCAATTGTGCTGTCCTATTGGTTAGGTATTTGGGTTCACCTTGTCGCTCAATCATATCCATGTCTCCCTCCTAAAAAAGTTGTGGTTTCATTTTTTCTTTTTTAATATAAAAAGTAATCTCATTTTTGCAGTATATACTTGATATATTAAACCAAATTGATTTCTAATTTTAGATCATATTACCACGTATTACCAATTTACTTGTATGGATATATATAGTATTGTTATTATTATTAGGGCAAGTTATATGCTAACTATTGTTAATTACTAGAAGAGGAGGAGGGCAAATCAAGGACTTAATTGCATAAAATTCAAATTTTAGAGGTAATTAAGGACTTAAACGAATAAATTCAAAATTAAAGACCAATTTGTAAAATGTACACAGCTTCAGGGAGTTCGATCAATAAACTTCAAAAACTCGATTAAAGAAAAACAAAGTCTAATTGACCAATCAAGGGCTAAAATAAAAAAAATCCAAAATCAAGGATTAAAATAGAAAAAAGCTCAAATCCAGGGACAAGATTAGATCCTAAAAAGGGGTGAAATTGCAAAGATTGAGGGTATACTTGGGGAAATTGAAAGTATAAGGGGCAATAAAAAATTCCTAATATAGAAAATCCTAGATTATATTAATTGAGATTCAGATGAAGATAATAAAGTTATAATAATTTCTAAGTTTTTCAATTGTGAAAGATATCCTTAGATCAATTTACATATTAATTGAGATTATATTTTTTTTTAAAAAAAAAACATTAAAACCAAACCCCATATTAACATGGCATATTTAGAAGAATAACAATTTTCACTATGTGTATCATATAAAGTACCAAATTAAAACAAATCATAACAACAGCAACTCTTGATAAAATTGAAATAAATTTTAAACCGAATTTAAAAAGCATAATCTTGATATATAATTATTAATAGTTTATAAATGATTTCATAGACCTTGAATTTTAAAATTTAAAATTAATACAAAGATATTAGTTCAATAAATCTATCAAAGTAATTAATGGGATTAATAATTGAAGATGTATGATTAACATTCTCCTCATCTATTTATTCATTTTAGTTTATTTTTTCCTTTGAAGATTTCATTCGATCAAGAATCTTGCACCTAGAAGAAAAAAACACTATAGAATCTGGGCGGTATATATAAATAGCTGAGGTTATTTTTTAAAGTGTTTTTATATTCAAAAATTCATTAAAATAATATTGTATTGAAACAGAACCTAAGAAAACTTTTACAGAGACTTAATCGCGGGATGCAATTTTTCAAGGAGGGAGTTTGGTGTTCCCGGAGCAGTAACAATGGCTGTTCAAGCTACATATGAAGCAAACCCCATGTTTTTATGTTCTGATGATGTTCAAATCGCAGAGAAATCGAAAAAGAGGAAGGGATTTAAAAGCAAGAACTACGACATAAACTGTTTAGGAAGCACCGTAATCAAGAGATAAATCAAAAGAAGTTGTGTCTTCTTCAAAGATTAATTTTCTCCATGTTTGCGACGACGACAAAGAAGAGGTAAGCCTACAGTGAAGCAGCCGTGTCAGTATGATCATAGGGCGTGATATTTACAGATGCTGCGGGGTCTCCGACGAAGGAGCTACTCTAGAGCTTGATGAAGTTGTTAGATCGATACCTAAAACAATACTGGTTAGAGGGAATTTTGATAAATGATGAATCATATTCATCAGAGCATGGAAAAATCATACGAGTCATCGTTGCCAATGCTAAGAATCCATTCAGCAAATTGACTTTTCTCGTATCTTTCGTTAGAACTTAGCTTATCTATTGAAAGATGCATGTTCTCTTTGAATATAAGAACAATAAATCTGGACCATGCACAGTGATGAGCTAGTTAAGGAAGCATGTATTGTATCCTCTCGAGTCCTCTACGAACGATAATCTAGCAAATATCAGTACTGCTATGAAAAACTATTAATTTTCCCAGTAAATAGCAGATTATAGTAAAAATGAAGAACCTGAAAACTGATGCAGGGTAAAAAAACAAGCAAATTATTCCAAAATCTATCTCTGGATGACCATCTCAGAAATTTTTTATTGAAGCTAAGCTGAAGCTGAGATGAAGCTGAGATATGTTGAAGTAACCGGTCGACCGTTTGTCAGTTACACTTAACCGGTCGACCGCTTTGAATTGTTAGCCTTCAGTTGTAAAAGTTAGTTGTGTTTCAGTTATTTAGTTGTTTAATCAGTTTACTTAACTAACAATCAGTTATATAGTTAGTTATTTACAAAGTCAGTATCTCAGGTATAAATACTGGCATTCATTGTAATCTGATTCAATTTAATTCGATCATCATAAACACATTGTTGTTTGTTTTCCAGTACATCATCTTGTTCTTCTTTCTTTTGCCTAAGTGCAGTTTATTCTATATGGTATCAGAGCTAACAACAATGGCTTCTGAATCCACTTTTCCTTCCGCAAATCCAAATCATCTTGCTCCATCCATTGATGATTTTTCCAGTCCATACTATCTTCATCATGGAGATAGTCCTGGTTTTGTTTTACTGTCACAACCTCTAACTGGTGACAATTATCACACCTGGAGTCGATCAATGACAATGGCGCTCACTGCAAAGAACAAATTTGCCTTTGTTGATGGTTCATTACCGAAGCCTAGTGAAGGATCTGATGCTCTGCTTCATGCCTGGACAAGGAGCAATAATATGGTACTTTCATGGCTTCTAAATTCCATTTCTAAAGAAATAGCTTCAAGTGTGATTTACATTAACTCTGCATATGAGATGTGGAACGATCTCAAGGATCGTTTTTCACAAAAGAATGGTCCTCGCATATTTCAATTGCAGAAGGCAATTTCTGTTCATTCTCAAGGAAGCATGACTGTGAGTAATTACTATACTCGTCTTAAAGGACTTTGGGATGAATTGACGAATTATCGTCCCATTCCAGAATGTTCCTGTGGTGCTCTCAAAACCACTCTTGATCACTATCATCAAGACTATATTTTCCATTTTCTAATGGGTCTGAATGACAGTTTTGCTCAAATCAGAGGACAAATACTCCTTATTGATCCTTTGCCTTCAATCAACAAAGTCTTCTCTCTTGTGCTTCAAGAAGAGAGACAGCGTGAGATATCAATTAATTCATTGCATGATGAAACTGCTGCTATGATGATCAGAAACCATTCATCTCGAATTGGTTCTCAGCCACAACAGAATAGGTTTGGTAAACAACCTTTTATGCACAATGCTCGTAAAGATAGACCAGTATGCACACATTGTGGTCTTCTTGGCCACACTATGGAGAAATGTTATAAGTTGCATGGCTATCCACCAGGGTATAAATCAAACAGAAACAAGGCTAATTCAGTATTTCAAGAGTTTGATTCTCAGAACAGTATGGTTCCTCAGCTACAAATTTCCCAAGAGCAGTGTCAACAATTACTTGCACTGATAAAACCTCCAATTCCAACACCCCCTGCTGAGAATCCTGCTTCTGCTCATCAAGTAAGCAATGCACAAGACCACATTTTCTCAAACATGGGAGGTAATCTTTCTCTCATTTCCTCAGCCTCTTTTTACCTAAATCCAAAACATTCAGTTTTCTCTTCATCACATTCAATTGATATTCACTGTCATCAATCCAAATCATGGATCATTGACACGGGGGCCACTGATCACATGATCAGCACCATATCTTTGTTCACCTCCATCACTGCTAGCATATCTTCTCGTGTAAAACTGCCTAATGGAAATTATGCTACTGTGACTCACATTGGCACTGTCCAAATTTCTGAACATTTGATTCTTCATGATGTTCTTTGTGTACCTTCTTTTTCATTCAATTTGATTTCAGCAAGCAAATTGATCAAAACACTTAAATGTTGTCTCATTTTTCTTGCCAATTATTGCTTCATACAGACTTTGTCACCATGGAGGACGATTGGCATGAGTAGAGAGCAAGCAGGCCTGTTTTACTTGATGTGTAAACCTTCTAATGATCTTTCTCATTCTGCTAAACAATCTGTTAAAGCTTTTTCTGCTTCTATTAAGAATGCATCTACTGATATTTGGCATTATAGACTAGGCCATTTATCACATCCTAGAATGATGTTACTTAGTGCTCAAATTCCAGATTTTACTTGTCACACAAGTATCTGTACCGTGTGTCCATTGGCTAAGCAACACAAAATCCCATTTGAGAAGAGCAAATCTGTTTCGAATTCTTTGTTTGAGTTGATCCACTGTGATCTATGGGGACCCTTCTCTGTAAAAACCAATAATGGCTCTAGCTATTTTTTGACTATTGTTGAGGATTTCAGCCGTTTTACATGGGTTCTCAAAATCTCAAACTTCTTCATATATTACTCAATTCTTCAAAATGGTTGAAACACAATTCAATACCAAAATAAAATGCTTGCGTTCAGACAATGGTCCTGAATTCAATATGACAGATTTCTTCCTCACAAAAGGAGTTCATCACCAACGTAGTTGTGTTGAAACTCCACAACAAAATGCTACCGTAGAGCGTAAACACCAACATTTGTTAAATGTAGCTCGTGCATTACGTTTTCAATCTCATCTTCCATTATCTTACTGGGGGGATTGTGTTCTCACAGCAGCTCACACCATTAACCGAATCCCCACTCCCATTTTATCAAACAAATCACCTTACGAAATTCTCTTCTCTAAACCACCAGATTACTCTCACCTTAGAGTTTTTGGTTGCCTCTGCTATGCCTCCACTCTTTCCAGAAACAGACACAAATTTGATCCACGTGCTATCACATGTGTTTTCCTTGGATATCCCAATGGTACCAAAGGATACACATTACTTGATTTGTCCACTCATTCTCGCATTATTTCTCGCCATGTCATATTTCATGAAGCTGTTTTTCCCTATGATTCAACAAAACCTTCCACTGTCAACACTGTCAATCCTTTGGTTTTACCAAATATCATACCAGACACCCCCCCCTCACCCCCTCTTTTTGCAGACCCCCCTATTTCTACAGAAACACCAGATGCTAATGTTTCTGATTCCATCCATGTTGTTTCTGAAACATTGCTTCCACATTCTGATCATACTACTCACATATCACCGCAAAATTCTCCACTGAGAAGATCCACTCGTGTTCGTTCCATTCCTGGTTACTTACATCAGTACCACTGCCAGCTTGCTACTCACTCATCTCAATCAACTCCAGCCGACAAGTCAGGTATTCCTTACCCCTTATCTTCCTCCATTGGTTACAATCAAATTTCTCCTGCTCATAAACACTTTTGTCTTTCCATTACCACTGAAAAAGAACCTAAGACTTTTCACCATGCTGTTAAATCTATTGAATGGAGAAATGCCATGCAAGCTGAGATATCTGCTCTTGAATTGAATAACACTTGGTCTGTAGTTGATCTGCCCCCAAACAAACACCCAATAGGTTGCAAGTGGGTTTATAAAATAAAACACAAGGCTGATGGCACGGTTGAAAGGCACAAGGCACGCCTTGTTGCCAAAGGATACACCCAATGTGTGGGGTTAGACTATTATGAGACATTCTCTCCAGTTGCTAAACTCACCACTATTCGTATCCTTCTTGCTATTGCTGCTGCTTATAACTGGCATCTTCATCAATTAGATGTCAACAATGCATTCCTTCATGGGGAGTTACATGAAGAGGTTTACATGACTCTCCCTCCTGGTTTTGCATCTAAGGGGGAGTCCACAAAAGTCTGCAGGTTACACAAGTCTCTATATGGCTTAAAGCAGGCCTCACGGCAATGGTTCTCCAAGTTTTCCTCTACTTTGTTATCTCATGGATTCATTCAGTCTAGAGCAGATTATTCCTTGTTTACTAGAACACAAGGTTCCTCTTTTGTGGCTCTTTTAGTCTATGTTGATGACATAGTTTTAGCAAGCAATGATCCTGCTGCTATTACTCAATTCACTGAACTTCTGAACAGCCAATTTAAGTTGAAAGATCTTGGAGAATTAAAATTCTTTCTTGGTTTAGAGATTGCTAGATCTGCTAAGGGCATTTCTCTTTGCCAACGAAAATATGCTCTAGAAATTCTTGATGACTGTGGATTTCTGGCTGCCAAACCAGCAAAGTTTCCAATGGAGTCCAATCTGAAATTGTCATCTACTGATGGTATTTTACTTGAGGATCCAGCTTCCTATCGAAGACTGGTTGGACGTTTACTCTATCTGACCATCACACGCCCTGACCTGTCATATGCAGTTCAGAATCTGAGTCAATTTATGGCAAATCCAAGGCAACCACATCTCAATGCTGCACACAGAGTTCTTCGATACATCAAGGCCTCCCCTGCTCAAGGCCTCTTCTTCCCATCTTCCTCCACATTCCACCTTAAGGCCTTTTGTGATTCTGATTGGGCAGGATGCCCAGATACCAGACGATCAATAACTGGATATTGTGTGTTCTTAGGCGATTCCCTTGTATCCTGGAAGTCTAAGAAACAACATACTGTGTCTCGATCTTCAGCTGAAGCTGAATATAGATCGATGGCAGCAACTACGTGTGAAATTGTTTGGCTTTTTTCTTTGTTGCAGGATCTACGGGTTCCACACCCTCAAGCTGCATTATTGTTTTGCGACAGTAAGGCTGCATTACATATTGCTGCTAACCCTGTTTTTCATGAGAGGACAAAGCACATAGAGCTTGACTGCCATGTCATTCGTGATAAAATTCAGGAAGGTGTCATCAGAACACTTCATGTTACTTCCCAGAATCAACTTGCAGACGTCTTCACCAAAGCTTTATCTCTGACTCCTTTTCAGCACCTTATTTCCAAGATGAATGTCTTAAATATCTTCCCTTCATCTTGAGGGGGAGTATTGAAGCTAAGCTGAAGCTGAGATATGTTGAAGTAACCGGTTGACCGTTTGTCAGTTACACTTAACCGGTCGACCGCTTTGAATTGTTAGCCTTCAGTTGTAAAAGTTAGTTGTGTTTCAGTTATTTAGTTGTTTAATCAGTTTACTTAACTAACAATCAGTTATATAGTTAGTTATTTACAAAGTCAGTATCTCAGGTATAAATACTGGCATTCATTGTAATCTGATTCAATTTAATTCGATCATCACAAACACATTGTTGTTTGTTTTCCAGTACATCATCTTGTTCTTCTTTCTTTTGCCTAAGTGCAGTTTATTCTATAATTTTCACGTTGAAAAAACAATCATGCAAGTCATAAATAGAGCCAGAAAGAAACACCACCCAAATGATGGCATGAGAAACCAATCAATGAAGCAAAAGCTTGCAAACAGAAGAAAGCATATGAAAACATGGCTGGGAATTGCTCGTAAAGAAAAAAGAGCAGACCTAACAGGCATGGCAATGTAAAAAACATCGAGGAGCTACAAAATACAGTCAACACACACCCTTCTAGACTATAATAAACACAGAATCACATGTCTAGCCAAAGGAACAATGGAATGCTATAAATGAAAGTAAGAAAATAATGCAAAATAGTTTGCAGAAACCAGCTAATCCCGTTAGAACAAGCACCTTTAGCCAATAAATAGTCCACTTGAAACTAAACATCCAATCCCACCGGATTTTGCATCCACTCTCCTTCTTCTAGAGAAAGAGCAAAGACACAAACAAGTTTTCAAAACATTCAATTCACCATCATGATGACAACATTTCATCTGTTCTAAGACCTTGCAGGCCAGCATGAGTAGCAAATTTGACAATTAATTCCACCTATTCCCAAGCCAACAATACAAATTTGATAGCCCCACCATGCCCCAGTCGCTGCTTAAAATTGCTTGGTGCAAGTCTTGTCCTTTTTTTCTCAAAGTCTTCCCAAGTCAATAACCTACTAAGCCTAAAAGAAGAGCAAAGCGCGTAGCTCTGAAAGCCATGGAAACAAATTGTGCAAGCTAAATTGCCTCGTATCATGTTTTCTAAACTCTTTCCAAGCCAATGATTTCCTAAGATCAAAGGTAGCATAATTTTCACAGCTTTTTAAGCCTAAAAGCTGTGAAAATTAACCAACTATGCAAGTTCACAATTAGTTTACAGTGCACATGCAGTCTAAATTCGAAGATATGATGGTCGTCCAAGTAGCAATTTCATGTTATTAGTAAGGAAAACAACATCTGAAAAATCCTATAAAAAATTTCAGAACGGTCAATAATTAGATACAAAATATTCTAATTTTTTTAAGCTATCTTTCTAATCTTGGGTAGCCATATCTTCTTTTCGTTTAAATCATGCTAGTCTATAAATATATTCACACGATCTATATATCTAGAGCATATATTTATTTACTTAGGATAGACTTATAATCATCCATTAATTATCTCAACACCTAGCACATCATATTCACAACAAAAAGTAAAAGCACATGAAGGAATAAGTCTACACCCCTAAAAGCCGCCATGGACTGTTCATCTCTTTATTGTTTAGCATCGATCATTTAGCTCTGTAGATTATATAAAAATCAGCAGCCACCGTTATTGAACAAGTCCACCTAGTATTTATTACAAACAAAACACAAGCATTAATTGTCCATGATTCCAAGCACAAAACTGGAAAATGAAGATCTGGGTCTTCACAGTTTTCACTCTATTACTATATCTTTTTATTGTGTTTTTTTTTAGATAATTTTTTTTTCTCAATTTCATTATTCAATAACGAGTTTATTACAAATTGAGCTTTATAATTTGATTTGATTTGCTTTATTTAAGATCTGGGTCTTCACAGTTTTCACTCTATTACTGTCCCTTTTATTGTAATTTTTTAGATTAATTTTTTCTCAATTTCATTAGTCAACAACGAGTTTACTACTGAATTGAACTTCATAATTTGATTTGATTTGCTTTATTTAAGATTATCATGATCTTATAATAAATATCACACATTTGAAAGATTAATCTAGATTGACCTGAGTTGATTCAATATATCGTTGTTTCAATATTGTTTTAAGATATCAACTTGAATTTTTTTAGTTAAACTATATTTTTATCAATTTTTCATGTTATATTTGAACTCATCAAGTTAGTCATGTTATATCAGTTCAACTCTTTTTTTTTATGTTTGAAATTTAAATTACACAATTCTAAATAATTTTATTTTTGGATTTCAACTATTTTTTTAAATTAATATATCTAATTATATATATATAAACATAAACAGTACAATTTAAAAACAAAACACCAAAATAATTCAAAATCAAAATATTTTCATTCCAATTAAAAAAAAATACTAACTAAGACACAATTTAAAACTTTGATTTTACCTACTAAGATTAATATCTAGATATTCCCGCAGATGGCCCTGAGGTCTATGGAAACACCGCTCGTCAAAACATGCTGATAACGTTAAGGTTATCCAAAAGTTTTGGCACTATATTCTTTATTGCACAATTACACATAAAGTAGCAGCCTGTACAACTCACAACCATTCATGTAGCCGCCTCGCCCTTTGAATTTGTCCACTTATTCAGCTAACCAATCTCTATTCTCCACGACTATCACTTTGAAAATTAGGGCTCCTCGATCTCTTTCTTCTGGACAACATCAAAGACTAAGATATTTGAACGGTGCATTAACAGCTTGATTGGTTTATTTACTTATTATTTTTTTATATCCAGATGTCCAACTCAGTTTACGTGCATCACAACTAATTCTCGGATCCACTGAATATTCTACAAGTCTAATAATCAGGCAGGTACTACAGGGATGATAAAGCGTGTATGGTAGGGCTTGAACCTGGATGCAGACCTCCGCTAGGTCAGGACCCACTTGCTTGATTGGTTTATTTAATTGACTGGTACGGATGTATAGAAATTTGCAATTCATTTTGGTAACAAAAAAAACTTTCTTACAAACAATAAGAAACTTCTTTATTAAACACTTGCTTATAAATAATAATCACCAAGGGAGAAAAAAACTTGTTTATAAAGTAGCAGACGGTATCTTTCAACTCGCATCATTTTCGCTAACAACTGATCAAAAGTCAATACCATGCTGATCATATCACTTTGGATTGTCCACACAAATCACCTGCCGTTTACTTAATCAATCTGTAATATCATCAGTGGTTTGTCCTGATCTTCATAAAGGAACCAGGGCATTCTGGGGATTACATATCAGCCACTTGATGCTAAAATAAAAATAAAAATAAAAATCAACCTCCTCTGCTATAAAGTCCTGTGTATGAAATGGAAGACTAAAACATACGAAAACCTAGGAGGGTAAGAAATGAGGATTTACGATACATTCGTGATCGTTTTGTTATGTCTGATAAGAGGAGCGATTGGTGAGCAATGTGGTTCGCAAGCGGGTGGCCAGACCTGCCCTAACAACCTGTGCTGCAGTCAGTTTGGGTGGTGTGGAGACACCGATGACTACTGCTCGCCGTCGAAGAACTGTCAGAGCAACTGCAAAGGTGGCGGCGGCGGCGAGAGTGCGTCGAATGTGCGTGCAACGTACCACCTGTACAATCCACAAGACCATGGATGGGATTTGAATGCAGTCAGCGCTTATTGCTCTACATGGGATGCAAGCAAGCCTTATTCTTGGCGCAGTAAGTATGGCTGGACTGCTTTTTGTGGCCCTGCTGGTCCTCGCGGCCAAGCTTCTTGCGGCAAGTGCTTGACGGTAAGACATGCTTCTTCTTCTTCTTCTTCTTCTTCTTCTTCTTGAAATCTTGACTGAAATCTTGACAATTAGCTACTGCAGCTGACTAATTAGTTACAGCATATACAATTAAGGAAGGACAGTAATCACAAATGAAGTATCCTGATTAATTTGATGCGTGTAGGTGACAAATACAAGAACAGGAGCTCGAACAACAGTAAGGATTGTGGATCAGTGTGCCAATGGAGGACTGGATTTGGACGTGAACGTTTTTCGGACAATAGACACAGATGGAGATGGATACGCGAAAGGGCACCTCATTGTGAACTACCAGTTCGTTGACTGTGGTGATTCTGTCAAGAACCCAGAACCTCTGTTCTCGATAATCGAAGATCAATAGACTGAATGGATGTCTAGATTCATATATATATATGTCAAAGATCTTATAGCCATGGACTCTGTTAATAAGCATCAGGTGATGCAGTTAAGGCAAAATTAAGTTTCTCTTGGCCAAAGCTGTGATGAATAAATATTTCTGTCTCTCTATTTTTCTTTTTGTTGTGAATGTTTTGTGCAGGTTTTTGAAGGTATTGTGTTTTGATGCTAACAAATTGTGAATTAACCAAGCATTTTTGTAAGTGATAAGAGTTAAATTGTTTTTTTGTTTAGGGTTTTTTTTTATAAAAAATCTTCAAAAAATATGTTTAATGAACAGTTGAACACACTAGATCTAAAGAGCTTGAACTTGCTTAAATTCCAAGGTTTTATCTATAATATAAATACTAAAAACCTTAATTATTCATATTATTGTAATAATTTTTTTCTGTATTTATAGGTGTATACAATAATGTTTTTAGGGACCCGCCATACTTATTATCTCATTAATGAGATATAAGAAATAATTCTTTATTATTAATGTCACCTAAAATAGACTTTTCAACTATTTTTTTTTCATAAAAAGATGACTCATGAGTTATAAATAAATAATGAGAACTTTAGAATAAAAACTCACAATCTTCCTTTTTTTATTGGATATATATATTTTTGAAGCATCTTTTTCTATAATATTATTGTATTTATAGTTGTGGATTTTTTAATATTTACTAAAACTTGCACAAAATGTTTTTTTTTTAAATCAATTTTCTTCTTACATTGCGTTCAAAATCATATATGGAAATGACCGGTAAATAGCTTATAATATGTCAATTATTACATAAAAGATATTTATCAACGTTAATTATGAACTTACTTACACTAACACGGGAGATAAATATTATAGGTTTCTACTGTCGAGAATGGACGGTGTGCATCTGCTTGTTCATGGCTTTTTGCTCTTTTGAACCCATTAAAGCCCAAAGGCCGGAAGCACTTTTAGGACCTGTTTTAGAAGGCGGTTGCGATTGCTTTTCAAAGTATTTTTAATTTAAAAACACATTAAAATAATATTTTTTTAATTTTTTAAAAATTATTTTTAAGATCAGCACATCAAAATGATCTAAAAATACCAAAAAAAAATCATCTAAATTGCAAATTAAAAAAATGAATTTTGGGCAACCGGCAGTACAACTGCGGTGCCAAACAGGGTCATCAACCAAGCCAAGGAGTGGAAACCAAAGCTCAATTCGAGTACTTTGTGGACCAGGTGAGGCCGAGCTCATGAACAAGCAGCCGGTGCCTTTTTCTTTTCTCATTATTATTGTACCAGCTCCAATAATTATTAATCACACTTCAGTTTATAGTCAGATAAATTAAATTTTACCACTTTGTAATTTTTTGCTGATTATTATGATTAAATTTAAAACCCGTTTGTAATTCTTATAATCAAAACTGTACATTATTTGATTAATATATAAGATAAAACATAAATATCTCATAGCTCGTTATATTTAAATTACTGTATTAAAGCATTTACAGTATTAATTATTTGTTTTTGGTAAAAGTGAGAATCAGTCAGGTCAAAGACCTACAAAATACTGGAGCTTAAAGTTTTTCTTTTTTTATTAATGTTGGTGTCTGGATCAGTTTATGTATATCTTAACTAATCTTACTGGTCTTGAAATTAACAACTCATGTAAGCCTCGAGTTTTTTTATTAATGTAGGTGTCCGGACCAACTTGTGTATATCTCAACTAATCTCACTGGTCTTAAAATTAAAAACTCATGTAAGTCTCTAGTTTTTTTATTAATGTGGGTGTCTGGACCAGCTTGTGTATATCTCAACTAATCTTACTGGTCTTGAAATTAATGACCCATGTAAGTCTCGAGTGGTTTTCATATTAGCAATCACATGACTCAAACTTGAAACTACAAGGAACCAAATCTCTTAATCTCAAACACTTACGACTGGATCACCTACTAGAGGGTTAAATCTCAAAATAATTTGTTGAATTTTTTTAAAATGATATTTGTTTTTGATTAAAAAAAAAAATCTTAAATTATTAGAGTTAACATGCAGAGTTACTTGAATTTGTCTATGAAACCCAATTTCCAGATACAAAGTTTCAAATCTAATAATTAGAATTATGATTTTGAATAGTTAAGGTATATTAATATCTTTTTCATATCAAATTATTTAGATCTCATAATTTAATCTGCGAGTATATCAGAACCAGACTACCTGATTGACTTGAGTTTGATTATTGATTAATGAAATTACATGTTTATCATATACTAGTTCCAGTTCATAGAGCTAATTTTTTAAGTTATTTTTTATTCTATTTCATTTTTCGGCTAGAAATTGAGCTATATTATTTGCAATCTTTTTTTAATGATTTTTTTTTAAAAGGTTATCTTGATCATTTCGGGGTGGTTTCTCTTTCTTTTATAAAATGCGTTTATAAATAATATCTAAACATTATTATATTTTTAAAATAGTTCGGAAGGTAGTGCTGTCCAGATAAATTAGAGTGACATCACAATCTTACTTCAGGATTCTAGCTCCAAATCCAACCAAAATTAAACAAATTTAACAGTACAACGTTGTCCATAAGTTGCATATGGACATTTTAAAACCTCAAGTTTGAAAAAACAACTCAAGGCTGTTTTTGAGGACGGTTGCGGTTATTTAGAAAATGTTTTTTATTTAAAAATATATTAAAATAATATTTTTTTATTTTATAAAAATTATTTTTGACATCAGCATATCAAAATAATTTAAAAACATCAAAAAAAACAATCATTTAAAATGATTTTTTTTAAAAAAAAACAACAGTACAACTGCGAAACCCAAACAGCCCTATTCCAAAAAGCAGCCACCGTAACATGATAAAATCTATTCCAAAAATACTTTTTAAATACAGAAAAAAACAGTCGGTGAATTATATTAGCTTAGTAGCTCGTTAATTAAAATAGTGATTTTGTCAAAAGTGCCAAACCTATGCTCTCTATGATCGAGAATGAATAGACCGAGGGCCTAACTACATACGATAAAGACATTATGGCTAAGGACTCTGCTGATAAGCATGGGGTCAGGTTCATTTGACTAAAGCTGTGGTGATGAATAAAATTGTTTTTGAAAGATAATGTGATGATAATAGTTGGTTTTTAGAGTTTTTTTTATTTGTAAACGTATTGAAATGAAATAATATTTTTTAATTTATTTTTGACATTAGTATTTAAATTAAACTAATAATATTTTTTGTAAATATATTTTCAAAATGCAAAAATAAACAATTTCTGAAATGCTGAGAAAAAAACAAGTGATCATCCTCTTTGACGAGTGTGTGGCTCTAGATGGGACAAAATAGTTGCCTCTTTTGACGTGGTCGCGGGTGCCTGCTGCTGCCAAAGGCGTGGAGGTTGTATCATTAAATACGTCGGAAATACAATGCAAATTTAAATTGTAAAATTATAAGTAAGATTTTTTAATTAATTATATATTAATAATCCCAGTAAAAAAAATAAATTACATTAAAATCTAATTCAGAGAATAGATAATATTATAATCAATAAATAATATAAATAAAAAATAGTATAAATCAAGAAATTAGTAACATATAGATAAATAAAATATCTCAAAACAAAAATTTCAATACAGGAGTGGATCACTAAATAATAGAAGATACATAATAATCCAATGACAACTTGGTTGTTTTCATCGCAACAAATTTAAATATACACGTTTTATATTGCAAGCTAGTGAACTTGAACTAGTAATTAACTAATATAAATTTAATAATAGAAGATATCTCTAAATAATATCTAATTTGATAAGATAAATTCAAATAAAAAATAGTTATTCAACATTAAATCCTTTCTTATCTAATCATGTTAAAAAAATTACTTTGAAGAAAGTTTTTTTTTTCTAGTGCAACTTAAACTTAACTTGACCAAAGAGGAAGAAAAAAACTTAAATCACATTAAAATTGGAACAGCTTATTGGATTTTCATGTGTATATTTATAGATAAATAGTGAGTAAAATCTCAAATGAATCAAAGATTGTAAATTCATGATTTAGGACAAGATAATTAGCATACTAATCTAGATAGGATTTGCTCTTGAATTAGTCGAGTCAAAGAAGACAATTTAGAAGTCCGGTAGAAATCCACGTAATGAGATGGAGATTCAAATACACGTGGTTGTTTAGAAATGTGGTTAATGTTATTTTTGAAAGTATTTTTTGTTTAAAAATATATTAAAATAATATTTTTTTTATATTTTAAAAATTATTTTTAATATCAGTATATAAAAATAATCTAAAAACACTTTTTTTTTTTTCAACAATACTTTTAAAAAGTAGTGTGAAATACCTTTTGCCAAGCTTCTCGAAATACAGAGGGAGTAGTATTCGTACTTATACGGCAGTGTCATCCCTGATCCTTCCTATAAATTCAGCACCTCTCACCACGACTCCATGCAACCAGAAACACACACAAAAGAAAATGAAGAGGTTAAGCTTGTTCTTGGTGTTCTTTCTCAGCCTAGCAGCCACTTCCATCGCCCAAAGTGCTTCCAATGTGAGAGCTACCTACAACTTCTACAATCCTGAACAGAATGGGTGGGATTTGAATGCTGTAAGTGCTTATTGCTCGACATGGGACGCCAACAAGCCACTGGCATGGCGTAAGCAATATGGCTGGACTGCTTTTTGCGGTCCGGTCGGGCCCCGAGGGCAAGCTTCCTGCGGCAGATGCTTGAGGGTAAGAATTGAGTTCTGATCATATTCCTTAATTTGATTTACTGTCTCTGTTTATTGTTTGATACGAGGTATATAAATGCAAATTGCAGGTGACAAATTCAGGGACGGGAGCTCAGGCAACGGTGAGGATTGTTGACCAGTGCAGCAATGGAGGTCTCGACTTGGACGCTGGAGTTTTCCGGCAAATAGATACTGATGGAAGAGGCAACGCTCAGGGCCATCTCATCGTGAGCTATGTGTTCGTGAATTGCTGATAAAAACCTACTCCTTTCAATGGTTCCTTACTAGTAAGTACTGTTTCTCGAATAAAAAAGCAAGCTAGCTACGTGCCTAGCGATTGCTGTAACTCAAGTTTGTGGAATAAAATCTCTGAACAATTGCAGAAAAGGTGTTTTATGACCTTTGTTTGCAATTATATTATATATATATATATTTAGCGAGTCGTCCAATATCATGATAATCATGGAAAACTGCGAACTATAAATCCTCATGTAAGAACACAGGAGGGAGCACGCAAGTTCCGATGATGCGTGGATACTGTACATTACTCACTGATTTGAAAGATTCCTATAATAAATCGGAGCAACAGCAAACGAGTCTTCCTTGATACAACGGAAATAATCCCAAAACCCAGAATTAATAAGAATCAAACTTGTATGTTTTCCTTTTATTGAAGAACAAAACCGCGCGCTGTCGAGGTTGAAGATTCATATGTCGGTGTCTCCATAGGTGATGAAGCAACAATATATAGGAGCTGTGTATAAGAAACCTAAATGTTCTTACTATACATTTTGGAATCTAAACAATGGTATATATACGATAGAAATATCAAAACATCAAGTTTTGCTATGAAATTAACGTAAATCATTGCGACCTTCTTGCGACTATATATATATGCTCTAAAGTTGAATGTATCTCATCGTTCCAGGCTTCATTTCATCTCTAATATTCCACACCATACCTGTCTCTTTTGATCTCAAAATTTCTTCTTTGATTTCCCAAAACAAATCAGAGAGAATATGGCAGCAGAGCTTCTTCTTACGTTTGCCATGGAGGAGATTTTGAAAAGGGTGAGTTGCATAGCTTCTGATCAAGGGATCGAATTTTGCTTGGGGATATACTGTAGGGGCAGCTGCGAAACCTCAACCAGTCCTTAATTGTCCATGATCCAAGCTAGTGCTCCAAGATGCAGCCAGAAGAAAAGCAACAGACGAGTCTGTGAAGTCTTGGCTGCAGAACCTACAGGATGTAGCTTATGATGTTGAAGTTGTTCTAGACGATCGAGTTTGCGTATGAGATTTTCCGCAAAGACCAAAATAAGGGAAAATCATGTTACTGTGACTGCTTTTCATTCCACATTAATCCTGTTGCATTCTGTTTGAATATGAATTAAAAAGTAAAGAAAATCAATGAAGTCTTGGATGAAATCTGGAAAGATACAGCTGGATTTGGACTTTGGATTGATCATATCTCTATCTGTACGTAGTTAGAACTCAAGAAGTTAGCTGTGAATACTTGGAAAAGTAGGGTTTTTAAAATTAGAAAGTAAATTATTATTACATAAATTAAAGTAATATCAAATGAAATGAATTTAAATTATTGGGTCAAAGTATAAACCTTTTTTCCCTCTAAACGGGGAGGTAATGCTTTTTTAGAACTAGAAATTACAATAATATTAAATAAATTAGATTAAAGTTATTGGCCAAAATATCCATCACTTTTCCTAGGATTTTAAAGTATATTAAGGAACTATTTCATCTAATAAAAGTTTAAAATGATAGGTAAGATCCTAAAATATAATTTGTATTAATCTTTAACACACACTTTTAAGTGAAAACTCTTTTGGATCTGAAACTTGCATAGACTTACATTATCTTCGTGCTTAATTTTTATCAAATAAAATGAGGGTAGTGAGATTTGAACTCGTGACTGCTAGGTTAACAAAACTCTGATACCATGATAAAAAACTATATCATCTAAAGATTTAAATTATTAAATAAAACTCGGAATATAATTTATATTAATCTCGTAGAAATACTTCATTCACATGTAACTTTCTTACCCACAACTTACAGTTGACTCGACTTGGAGGTCATAAAAAGAGGTGAAGAAGATTTGGATGAGCCACATTTATGGCACAATCGTCGGACTTGTAATAAGAAGATAGATCTTGCGTGTCTCGACTCTCACCTCCGATGCTAGTTTTTCTTTTGCTACCCATCCCCTCCGACGACCTTTTGTCTCTTCGAGGTGGTGTGCTATCTAGAACGTCAAATTAAAGGAGCAATAAAAAATAAAAAAACATTGACTGATCCATTCACGAAGATTTTCATTATTTCATGATGTACTTACTTATCCAAAAACAAGGGTATCTGTGTGCTAAAAGAAGTAGTCTCCTCGTTATGAACTCAAGCGTCCTAGGGCAACATGTTGGGAGAAAAAACATGATCGAAACAAAATGCAGAGGTTAAGCTTATTCGCTGTATTCCACCTATGCTTGGCAGCGACTGCGACTGCGACCGCGCAAAAATGGTGGCCGGAGGTCGAACCTGCGCTGACAATCTTTGCTGTAGGCAATGTGGTTGGTTTCTGTGGGAAAAGTGACGATCATTGTAATCCTTCAAAAATTGTCAAAGCAACTGCAGGTCTGGTGGTGTGAAAGCAAAGTTGTCAATACCGTTTCCGTTGGTGTTTTGTTTTTTCAATTGGAATAGAATGTTTTGATTTCAGAGCGTTTTGGCATGCCGTTTCGGGGTTGTATTATTTATGTGTATATATATATATATATTCAAAAAAAAAGTTCAAATCCAAAAATAAAACCGAAACGAAAACGACATCGTTTTGTCTCGGTTTTTTTAATGGCACGGAACGTTCCAACCGTTCTGACCTAGGTTTAAATAATATTTGTTCAATGCTAAAAACTTGAGATTAAAAGGTTTGTTTTTTCCCGTGTTATTAAGTTCTGAGTTATATAGTTACTAATATGATGGTCATTAGAGATTTACATGATCATTAACTTCAGAACCTATAAAATTAGTCGAGGTACACGCAAGCTAGCTCGAACACTTATATTAATAATAAAAAAATTAAAATTATTAATGATGATAAACCAATGTTATATACTAAACTCCACCTAATTAATTAAAGATCCAACCCAATTCAGGTTTTTTTTTCTTAAAAGTAACTTCCAGTGAAATGGTAATCTACGTATAGGTTATTTCGCAACTCAAACAAAATCATATTTGATTTTTAAGAACAACAATATATTAATTTTAAATATTATTATTGATTCAAATTATTTTGCTCAGTCCATGATTTAGGGCTAAAATATTTTAATGAAAACCCTAAAACTGAATTGGAAATCAATTAATGAGCCTAATGGCTAGCCATAATGCAAATTTGTACCACATCATGTGCTGCACTGCCCTGTGACTCTAGCACTCACCTCAGCCCTACTGTGTTCAAGATGAATCCATTTCTTACGAAGGAAAATTCCAAATCATGATAGAGCACCACAAGTTTATTAAAAAGGGAGAAATTAAGGAAATTCTTCATTTCTTGGATGGGGCTATGACCCATTTTAACCGATTTTAGAATGTAGTTGAGAGTGTGGTTGATGTTACTTTTTTTTTAGAAAAAGTATTATAATAATATGTTTTTTTATTTTCTAAAAATCATTTATGAAATTAGCATGTTAAAATCATTTAAACAATTAATTCTCTGACCCAATTTTTCCATAATACAAAACAATGCACAATTCATTAAATCTATGTCAAAACTTTAAATTAAGCTTCGATTAGGCTTCCTCATCTTCTAAACACAAAACTTGGGAAGAAAATGACAAGAAAAACAAGTCCCCTATTTAAAATTGTCCCTCTTAAGCAAAAATTATCCTAGAATATTTTTCCTCTTAGAAATATATTAAAATAATATATATTTTTTTTATTTTTTAGAAAATATTTTTAATATTAACATATTAAAATAATTTAAAAATATAAACAAAAATCTTTAATTAAAAAAAAGGATTTAAACCCTGCTTTCAAACATACATTTCATACTTGAAATTTACCGTTCTTCAATCATTCATTACCGAATAACAACTAATTTACACACCTTAGCAGCAAGACATCATCATCATCATCATTATTATTATTAAGAAGAATAATACTTTTGCACAATATTAATTAAATCAACCAATTTGATTTTCAAATATGATCTATAATTGATATTTAGCCATTCTAGACTAGGAAATTTAGTTGAGCCCAAATTAGAAGAAAAAAAACATTAGAAGATTAAAATTCAATTTTTACTAGTTTTAGGATCAAAATTTTAAATTATTCAAAGAAAGAGAAGCTAAGAAATAATTGTTTTTTTCATCCCACCGGTTTTCAGCTTTTCAAACATGAAGTTTTTTTTTTCAATTAGTTTTCATAAATCAAATTTAATTATTTTTCTAACCGAATCTTAAAATAAATGCAGCACAATAATTAAAGATTTAAATTCCTAGTTTCAAAAATCAGGAGATATAATTGCATGGTTCCTCCTTCAGATTAATGCGGTTCTCACTCAAATCCAAATCCAAATCTAAATCTAAAAAAAATCATATTTATGTAAAAAACAATATTAAATTATGTTAGGTTAATATTTTAGAATAGAAAAGACAAATACAAAAAAAAAATCAGTTAAAAAATAAAAATAATTTTATTTTAAAAATATTTTATATACTTTTAAAATACAAAATATATTACTGTACTAGATAATTGCCCGCGCGTTGCCGCGGGTATTTTTTTGTATATAATTTAACATAATTAAATCTACAATGATAAATTTATATGATATAAGTAAATAAAAATTATAGATTAAAAGATAAAATGTTTAAAATTTTGAGTTGAGTTTGTCACGTAAGCATATATTATATTTTTTAGAATATAGGTATTGCGTCATAAACGATAACAAAAGAGCGCGCACTAACATTAAAAAAAAGAGCAAAATATTTGAATAAGAAAAAAAAACAAATTACTGAAATCATTATTGTGCAAATAATAAAATTATAAAAATTAATTAATAGAAAGAGCAAATATAAAAAAAAGGGAAAAGGAAGCAATATTAATTGAAAATATTATCACAATAGCAACATCGGAGTCTTAATATCTAAAATTATTATTGCCGTTAGAATAAAAACAAAAAAAAATATTAAATTATACCGAGGGAAAAAAATAAAAAGCATGAACAAAATAGCAAGCAAGAAAAACAAATTAAAAAGTATTATTATTATTATTATTATTATGAAAGAATAAATAATAACTATTATTATAATAATAGAATACATAATCACTATTATTATAATATTAATAATAATCAATATTATTATTATTCTTATTATAATTATTATTATTATGTTAATAATGAAAGAAACATAAATAAATGAAAGACTAAAAATATCCCGAAAACTTTAACAAAAGATAAAAAATAAATAAATAAAAAATTATCATTGCTATTACCAGTCAAAAAAAAAGAAAATTATCAAATTATCGGGAGGGAAAAAAATAACAAAAGAGCAAGAATGAAAAATAATTAAATCATGATTATTATTATTATTATTATTATTATTATTGTTATTATTATTATTATTATTATTATTATTATTATTGTTGTTGTTGTTGTTGTTGTGTCAAATACACTTATATATATATATGGACAAAAGTAGGGATTTAAAAAATAAAAGTGTAAGGGCTTAAATGAAAATCAAATATAAAGGGTTAAATTAAAAAATTAAAAGTCAAAGGGCTGAAATGCAAATTACATTTATTGTCAATTGAAATCAGAGGACAACATTGCAAAAATCGAAACTTTTGTACCTAATTGCTTGAGTTATATACAGCCAACCCGGAAATTGAAAGTAGAAGGACCGAAGTGAAACTTTCACATTCAATCAATTCAAATCGGAGGACCCAATCGAATAAAATCAAAACTTATATCAAAGAACTGAGGGGCAAAATCGAAATTAAAACTCCAGGGACCGAAGTGAAAAGTAACGTAACATGGGGGACTCTCCTGCACATTGACGTGCAGGAGAGAGAGAAACGTGGCCGGCGTCTTTAACCGGCCTCCGCCGCGTCCACGGACATGTGGTGGCTACACGCACCACCGCGGGAGAAAGACCACGCGGCGACGCATCGTTCTGTCCGCCGGTAGACACTCTCCGGCCACAGGATGAGCACGCACGCGCCGCTTGAAGAGGGCGTGAGGCGCAAAACCGTCTGGCGCGTGCGCCTCACGCCCTCCCAGACGCCGAATATTAAATTCGAAAAATAGGGTCAATTACCGCGCTGCCCCTTGACCCAATTCAGTGTTTTTGTCTTATTAGGGGCTAAAACCGTATTTAGCCATTTCAGAAAATAATAAAAAAATCGCGAAGTTAGCGGGCGGGACCGGACCGGGACGCCCGGTCCCGGCCATGCAGCAATTACGCCGGTGCCCCTCACCCTTAAGCCTGTTTTTGTCCTATTTCCGGGGACGAAAACGTCAATACACTGTTCACAACCGAATATTTAAAAAAAAAAAAAACAAGAGGAAAACCCGAATTTAACCCCGCCTGCCAGCCCCTCTCTCCGTCGCCCCCAGGGCCATTCTCGCCCGTGCACTGCTCGAGTCCACAGTGGACTGAGTCTGGTGATACAGGGTTTTCTCCACGCCGTTTATATGTTTGGTAATATTTTCACTATTTTTTTTACTATCCCAATACAATTTCTAATAAAGCGGTTTTGTTCAGTTAAAAAATAAAACTGAAGGCACCGAACGTTAAACACGAACGAAGCGTGTTCCGCGTTTACACGCACACACAAACAGACAAACACATGAAGAAAACGAAAGAAACACACACGCGCACGCGTACACGCGCACTGCTGCGGCCTTACCTTTCCTTTCATGTGATTTCGTCGAATGAAGAAAAAAGCTCCAACTCCATATCCCCATCCCCCTTTTGTGTCCTAAATTTCCAACAAACTCTTAACCTCACACGTTGTTACTTCTTCTTCTTCTTCACTTTTCTCTCTTTTTAATATTAGATCTTTCTTAATTACTATGTTTTTCTCAGCTCGCCTCTGAATGTACTTGGATATGGCGGGACAGATTGTCAAAGTTCAGAGACAGGTACTAGAGGCATGCATGACATGTCCCCTTTGTAATAAGCTCTTAAAAGAAGCTACAACGATTTCTTTGTGTCTCCATTCCTGTAAGTTTTTCTCTTCTTTTTTCGCCCCTCTCTTGTGTAATTTGTTGTCTTCACTATTTTTGATCTGGGGTTGTTGGGATTGTTGTGGAATTGGATGATAAGATTCGGGTTGTTTTTGGTTTGTTGTTTCTTGATCTGGGCTTTTCTTGTTTAGTTTGCGTAACATGGCTTGTATGGATGTTGCGATTTGATGATTCAATGTCGTTGAATTCGTGATGGGGTTTGTCTTAATTTGTTTTAATGATATGGAGTGCAATTCTATTAGTGTTCATTTTTTTTTATATGGTGAATTATTGCAGTTTTCGAATTCTCTGTTACTATGTATTTTTGCTTTCATATCTGGTTTTGGTTCATGCATGTTCTGTCTGACCTTTCTCACGTAGTATTGAATAGTGTTTTCTTGGTGATTTCAGTTTCAACTTTGTACACTGCCTGTATAGTATTATGATTAAATAAACGTAGTCAGTTGAGTAGCAACGATATGCATACTTGAATTTGTATCGTGCATCGGGTAGAATCTCCAAATACTCTCTCAGTTTGGTCCTTTAGGCTTCAGGTGGTTCAGTTGTGCAATGCATGCTTTACACCACATGGAAATATTTGCTTTCCTTCTTGTTGATCTCTGTTGCTGATAAGAAAATTAAACTAAAATTTGCATTGTTGAAGTAATTTGAGTTTTTGTTGTACCTTGTGACCAGTGTTTAATAATAAATCCGTTTTGCCACTCACTATCCTCTGTCAATGACTCGTGTAAACATACCTCCAACTTCATGACTATTCTATATTTATTTAAAGAAAACAAAATATTAAAAGCTGTCAAAGTCCTTTGCCGCGCATGTAATTAAGATTATGCATGCTGGTTACAATGGAGTGGCAACAATCCCACGGAACTTTGCTGAACTAAGGCAATTTGCTTTGTTTAATCATCTGAAGTGCATTTTATCTTGAACTATTTTATTTATTTACTTTCAGTGCTGCCATGTCCTTCAGATTCCTTTTCTTGTTGATTGTTTTATCTAAGGTGCTGGATCAAATCCTCTGGTCTTGAATAAGCAATACCCTCTAATTCCTTTTCCATCTAGAATTCTTCTGTTGTTCAGTGATCTGTTTCTGATGACTTGGTTTTGAATTCCAAACCAGTCTGCAGGAAGTGCATATATGAAAAGCTCTCGGATGAAGAGGTAGATTGTTGTCCTGTATGCAACATTGATCTGGGTTGTCTGCCAGTGGAGAAACTCAGGTTAGCCTTTCTGTGAAGCCATACACCCATAAACACGCACACAATCATGCTTGCATACTACAAACACTTATTCTCTTTTCAAAGTGCCACAGATCACCATACTTCTATTCTAATGAATTGCTTCTCAATTGAGTTTGATATGGTCCGGGTATTGTTTTTGGAAACATATACGAATTCTCTGCAAATCCATTCACGTGATTTTATGTTCACTAGCTTTAACACTGGTTACCTTAAGCAACATAAATTGATTTGTATTTGTCGCTCTTCCTTAAAAGTGAAGCAAAACTTCTTAATTCAAGTAATCCTGAATTTGCAAAATTCAAAATGATATTTTAGCTAAATAACTGTTCATGCCCATGACATGCATTTTGACAAACTTCCAGGAAAACATTTAGCTCAGAACACATGCTATGAAGTTCTTATGTTTATAGAAAAATAATATGCTATGGAATTTCATGTTTGTATGCAGGCCAGACCATAATTTGCAAGATATAAGGGCCAAAGTATTTCCTTTTAAGAGAAGAAAAGTTAATGCCCCTGAAATTATGCCTTCGATTGCATTGCCAGTAAAAAGAAAGGAGAGATCATTATCATCATTGGTGGTCAGCACTCCCCAAAGTGCAAATTCAAAATGGCTTGACGGGAAGGAGATCCAAAGCTAATGCCAGAAAGGCTGCTGCATTAAGAGGATGCAATTTTACTGTCGAGGAATCCAAGAAAGAAGATTCTGCTGAAGATAATCTGATGAGCCCAAGCTCACCAGGGTCTCCTGTCAAAAGTATTCAAAAGAGAAGGCTGGTAAAGGAGACATTTTTCATTCTTGTGCTTGCATGGGTTGAAATTCCACCTTGATGTTGTGCAGACAATATTAATGATTTTTTTTCCTTGGTAAATTCATGCAGGATTCCTCTGTTGCTGAACCTTCTACTGAGCAGAGACCTAATGATGATGACGAGGATGACGATGTTGAAATAATTGAAGGGAAGGCTGATCTATGGACCCCCTTGAATTGTCTTGTTGAAGCTGCGAACAGAACCAAGTCCTCCAAATCACATTCACAAGGGCTCTCTTTAGCAAAATCTAGCCTGCTTGATGGCCCTGATTGTGAACCTCATCTGTATGAAACAAAATCCCGAGCAGAATCACCCAGTGGTCATCACAGTGAAGTATATATGTCTAAAACAAAAAATAAGGAGCATGGACAGGGAATAGGAGTCCAAGATGACAAGAATGGGAAAAACTCACTTCCCATGTCAGTGAAGCGGAGAAGGTTAACTGCAGCACGAAAAAGGGCAGCTCTATCTGAGGGATTGAGTGTCTCAGCTCAAGCAATGATAGATGCTGCAGGAGCTAAGAACAATAGAAGAAATGGTCCAATATGGTTCTCATTGGTTGCCTCTGAAGACCAGTAAGATCCTTCTCAGGACATCGCTATTTTTATTATGTTATCTACTTTGTGAAGCTTGGATTGTAACAGCATCAATGTTTGTTGCTGATGTTATGGAAATTGTCTCCAGGAAAGAAGATGCTTCCTTGCCACAGATACCCACATGCTACTTGAGGATTAAGTGAGTTTCTTTAGTCTTATTACCCTCAAGGCTATGTCTCATTTTGCGTTATTCTTCTTAATATGTATATAATATTTTTCTATGCATTTGTGTATTTGAAAACTACCTCAGTTTTTTGAAAAGGGTAAATTTGAGTGGGACCACCATGCTTCCTCTTAATCTCTTTTGATAGGTTAGAAAATAGGTCTTTGGTTTTTGTATGAAGATGTCAAACAGAAACAAAGATTAAGGTTCTTACATGAGATGATATGATTTTATGGTCCAAGCATTTGTTTCCCTCATAATGTGGATAAACTTTTTACATATTATATCCATCTGCTATAATTGAGAATGTTACGCTTTTCATGTATTGGTTATTTGTCAGTAATGCACTGATTTTATTGTTTTGTACACTAGAAACTGTTTGGTCTTACTTTGCTTTTAATATTGGAAAATCAAATTGCTGCTCTCATTGATCAATTTAGTTTTAGTGTGCTCACTTGATGGTTATACCTCTTGAGTTTGCTCAAATCTTGGTCTTTTATGATGAAGCTGTCAATTTGACCCGGAACTCATCCTCAAGTACCTCTTGCTTTATTGTTCTTGATTTTTCTCATCACAGAGATGGTAGAATGCCTGTGTCTTTCATTCAGAAGTACCTTGTAAAGAAACTTGATCTTGATAGTGAGACTGAGGTGTGTTCATCTCTCTTGCCTTCCTCTAAATATAATTTCCTTGTTGGTTTACTCGTTTAAAATTGCTGTGATTTTCATTTATCAGTTCTATTGTTGTTTGCTGGCTCTTTATTATTGTTTGTAAAAGGTCAGGAACAGATACCAGGCTTGTAACATTGTTGGTTAACTTGAAATTAATTTTTTTATATCCTGAGGGCATGTTTCGTTACTCCTTTTGTGCCTGAGGGTACCGCCTCATTTACCCCTAGGAAGTTTATTTGGAATGATTTGAATAATTCCAAAAACTCCGAGAATCAAAATGATTGCACCTTTTGTCAAGTGTCAATAAGGTTTCATATTGTCATACCAAGATCTGCTCGGGAAACTTAAATCATGTGAGAAAATGAACTATCTTCAATTACTGTAAATTCTACTCTTATCTTTTGGGTAACATGTAGCCTTACTGGAATGAAGGGAGATAGATATGCTGATGAATGATAAACAACGATAACAAGCATACAGGGCTATGGATGTCATACACCATTGTATTTTTCTTTGAGCATCGATGTTCTTAGCTAGATGCAAAACAAGTAGTTTTTACTTTTTTTAGATAATTTCCAGCTAACAAGAGGGAGTGTTATAATGCATTCAATATCAACTTAGTCAGTGCTTTCATAATTTCATATTTCCTTAAATCTCCTGTTTTCTCATGACATTATGAAAACATTTCCTCTGATTGTTGAATAAAAATGAAATCTACACAACTTTTAATAACTACTGGCATAGCTGCTTGATGTTCCTGTGAAACTGAACTATGCAAGGGACTTTGCTAGGAAGCTTGGATATGTGGTCCCCAAGTTTTTACTTGACAGTTCCTTGTTTTGTAAAATTGTTGCTGCATATTTGATAAAATTGTTGGTGAACATTCCTAATACTTCAAGTCATGATTTTTAGAAATGGCATCAGAACATGTGATTTGTGTGCTCATAATGAATGAACACTAGCTGCTGCTGCTGCTGCTTCTTTCTTCTTCTTTTTAATTTTGTAGGTGGAAATACTTTGCCGGGGTCAGCCTGCTCAGCCAACTTTGCAATTACAGAACTTAGTAGACTTGTGGTTTCGAACTGGTTCGACATCGAAAAAAGTACCAGCATCTGTGGGATCGTCGGCGAAGGACTTCGTGATGGCATTGTCATATTGTCGAAAAGTCCAAGAGTCTTAAAATATACCTTTAACCTGCGTGACTTCTCAATGATTATTTACATCTTCAGTTATGAAATATTTATATTGTTGGATTTTCATCATCTATAACCTTTCTGTGATCTTCCAATCCATCACCACATGCTCGCTGCTTTGTTTCACGCATGTGAGTATGGATATATTTATATTTCATTTATTATATTAGAGAGCCACATCACTCATGGTTTGTATACTCTCTCAACACTGTCATCTGTCATCTATTTATCATGAATTCTAATGATCCTTAGCCATATCGCCATTTGAATCTACCAGGTCACTAATTTACTGTTGAAAGTTGCAAATTGAAAGGAGAATCTATGTTTGTGAGAGTGGGAAGCTGTTGAAGCAGTCAAGAGACTTGTAAAACGTTAAATTTTACAAGTGTTGTCGTTAAATTTTGCTCGTACCAAGAAGCATCAATCCGAATGATTTTTTGCCAGATTTAATTATGGATTTGTTCATATAGCAGATGATGAATAATGGGATATGAAATCTTCATCAGAAAAGGACTTAATTTCAGTATACACACAAACCAGCTAAAGAATTTGAGAAGAAAAGAGAGAAAAAATCATTAGGTCGTTAAAAATAAACACAAAAGAAGCCTATAAAATACGAGTAAACTATCATATAATCTCCTTTTTTAGCAATATAATAATTAGTAAATGCCCTTTATTTTAAAACAATAACTTAAATTCCTATAATTTTATTTTCATCTGCAACCGAGTCCTTCCACTATATTTCAACGATAAGTTAATTATATTTCCCCTAAAGTGTCCTTATTTCCCTTTGCAAATTATCCATTCTCCCCAACTAAAAACAAGACAAAATTGCATTCAACAAGGGTAATTCAGACATTTTTAAAAAATGAATGGAAGAATATGGTTAGGTAGGGATGGAAACGGGTAACATAAGGTTTTTTTTATATATATTTATATTCTATTAATTATTGTAAATTATTCATCGGGTTTTGAATATTCAATAGGTATTACAGTAGTTTTTACTCACAGTCTACAGTGTTTTTCTGATCTTTTTTAGTTTATTTTATAATTATCTACTATTATTTATTAATTAACAAAAAAAATAAAATAGATATTCATTATAGTTAGGTATGGATGATAACGGGTAAAAATAGATATTCATTCTATTTATTATCTATATGTTAAAAAAAAATAGATATACATAAATTATTCATCTGGTTTGAATATCTAATAGTATTCATTATCTACTATTATTTATTAATTAATAAAAAATAAAAAACTTTATATATATAAGTATGCATATGTAAAATATATATATATATATATATATATATTAAAAAAATTAAATATTCTATAAATATTACACACACACACACACACACACCCATATATATCAAGCCTAAAAAAACACACTTGATTTAGGTGAACTAGATAATTGCCCGCGCGTTGCCGCGGATATTTTTTTGTATATAATTTAACATAATTAAATCTACAACGATAAATTTATATGATATAAGTAAATAAAAATTATAGATTAAAAGATTAAATATTTAAAATTTTGAGTTGAGTTTGTAACGTAAGCATAGATTACATTTTTTAGAATATAGGTATTGCGTCATAAACGACCACAAAAGAGTGCGTACTAACATTAGAAAAAAGAGCAAAATATTTGAATAAGAAAAAAAACAAATTACTGAAATCATTATTCATGAAAGAAACATAAATAAATGAAAGACTAAAAATATCCAAGAAACTTTCACAAAAGATAAAAATTTAAAAAAAAAATTATCATTGCTATTACCGGAAAAAAAATTTATCAAATTATCGGGAAGGAAAAAAAATAACAAAAGAGTAAGAATGAAAAATAATTAAATCATGATTATTATTATTATTATTATTATTATTATTATTATTATTATTATTATTATTATTATTATTATTGTTATTATTATTATTATTATTGTTATTATTATTATTCTTATTGTTATTATTATTATTATTATTATTATTATTATTATTGTTGTTGTTGTTGTTGTTGTGTTAAATACAGTTATATATACATGGACAAAAGTAGAGATTAAAGAAATAAAAGTGTAAGGGCTGAAATGAAAATCAAATATCAAGGGCTTAAATTAAAAAATTAAAAGTCAAAGGGCTGAAATGCAACTTACATTTATTGTCAATTGAAATCAGAGGACAAAATTGCAAAAATCAGAACTTTTGTATCGAATTGATTGAGTTATATACAGCCAACCCGGAAATTGAAAGTAGAAGGACCGAAGTGCAACTTTGACACTCGGGAGAGAGAAGCGTGGTGCTGGCTTCAACCGACCTCCGTGCATACACGGACATCTGGTGGCTACACGCACCCATCGCGGGAGGAAGATCACGCGGCGGGCGATCGTTTCCGGGCTCCGGTATGCAATTTCCGGCCACCGGAGTAGGCCTCACGCTGCGCTGCTACAGTGTGAGGCAAAACTCGCCTGGCTAGCGTCGCCATCAGCACGCAGCGGGCGCTCAATTAAAAAAATTCGAAAAATAAGGTCAATTACCGTTCCACCCCTGCACCCAATTCACGGTTTTTGTCTTATTAGGGGCTAAAACCGTATTTAGCCACTTAAGAAAATATTAAAAAAATCAAAAGTTGCGGCGCACCGGGCCGGTCTGGCCGCGCACAATTACGCCGGTGCCCCTCAGCCCGAACCCTTATTTTGTCTTATTATCGGGGACAAAAGCGTCAATACACTGTTCACAACTGAATATTTGAAAAAAAAAAAAAAAAAACTAATGGAAAAACCGAAATTAGCCCCGCCACTTGCCCTCTTCGCCGCTACGCGAGGGCTAAAAGCTGCCTGCTCTTCGAGTCCACGATGGATCGTGAGGGGCGCTACAGTGGAAACTCCACGTCCTTTATTGTGTTTGTAATATTCAATGTTTAAGATTAAATTATCGTACTGGAACTGACTCGTTATTTGCAAAACTAAAAGTACTAAATCATAAATTTTGTGAAACATGGAGAGACTAAGTACCTGTTTGGCATTGTGGTGCGATCTGCGATTGCAGATCGCACCACAAATGTGGTGTTTGGTTAACAGGCAAACTGATTTTTTTCATGTGGGACCCACACCAAATTTTCGCCAAAACGCCGATTCCTGCAAAGCATCAATTTGATGTTTTTTTCTCTACGATCCGTGGTTATTGAAACGGTGATATACATTTGAATAACCGTTGAAAATAAAAACCCAGAATTATCCTCCTCTCGTCTGCGCACGAAATGGCGATGAAATGGCAACAATTTTACAATGTGATTATGTTCGATAATTTAACAAAAACTGGTATTTTGCATGTCGTGATCCTGTGCATGGCTCTCTCTCTCTCTCTCTCTCTCTCTCTCTCTCTCTCTCTCTGCCCAAAACAGAGCAGCCATGGAAGCCGAGAGCTTACAACGCTGACTCCGGCCACCACAGGCCACCATTTACGATGAAACCACCACAGGAAGAACCACCTCGGCCTCCTCTACCCGTCGGTATCCTCCGTTTAAGCTCTCGTTGTGGTCGGTGAGCAGTCGCCACCTTCCAACAGCTGCCTCAGGCAACCACAGACCACCATTTCGAGCGCCACCACCACGGGAAGAACCACCTCGGCCTCCTCTACCAGTAGGGTATCCTCCGTTGAAGCTCTCGTCGTGGTTCGGTCGGAAGCCACTGCGCACGTGAAATAATTCACATGCACGAGACGGCCATGACTTGATGAAGAAGACGCTGATGCAGTCGCATAGCGCTTTTACTTCGGGTGTGTCTTCGAGAATTAAAGTTGGGCTTGGTAAATGCACTTCTACTCGACCCAAGATCCAGCTAAAGAGTTGGGCTTTAGGCCCAATTTTGGTTGGTCTGCCCTCGGCCCAACCCATTTTTTTAAAATACATATTTCAAAAAAAAATGTGTAGATACAGATCAGTCCTAATGGAAGGGAAATATCTATTCGTGTTGAAATTACAAGTAGTTTAATGGGAGAATAAAAAATAATATTTGTTTTTTCATGAATTATTAATTACATTATATTATTAAAATTATTAAATTTACAATATTTTAAAAATATATATATATATATATATACCCTTTAAAGTAATTTCACAAGTTAAAAGCAATATGAAAAGTTTGGTAACCAAACACCCAAAACTACTTTTTTTTCAACCTCCAACTCAACCACAGTTTTAACCAAACACTTCACTGTTTATTTTGCACCACAGTAAAAGCGTTTTTTTTAAAACTGTTTTTTTTCAACCGCAATCGCAACCGCAATGCCAAACACACCCTAAGTATAATTTTACTCAATTACCATTAATTATATACAATCTTTAATACTGGAAACTCTCCAGCGGGTTGTTTGCTTGTTGTTGAGAGATTGAAGTGAGTGCTCCAAACCTTGCTTGGTCTGTCTGTCTGTCTGTCTGTCATTCTGTCAACTTGGAAGCTTTCTCAAAATCAAAACATGCAGCAGGTAATCAATCGAAAACCCTCCTACAAACTACTCAATTATTGCTGTTGTTGTTGTATGGTTTAATAATGGAGTAAATAACAATGAGGTGAATGGTGAAAGGGTGGTGGATCTGGCATGGAGGTGACTTGGGAAGATCAACAGAACATCAACAAATTTGGTAGATTAAACAACAGATTGCACGAGCTTGAAGACGAAATTAAGTTTGCCAAGGTACCATCTCTTTGTGTATTTATAGGCCTTTGATTTCACTCTTATTAACGTTTTGAATTTATGTGGAGATGGGTTTTCAAGATTTGTAACAAGGGCAGCTCTGATTTTTTGTTTTATTTGATGGGTTTGTTCTATCATCTCTTTTGGGTTAGTTTTTTATGTTTTGAATATGTTTGGTTTTTGATTGATAAAAAAGAGAATAAAAAGATTGTTGCATTTGTTGATCAGAGTGTGCAGCAACTGAAGTTTGCGTTTATAATGTTAAATATGATTGATTTGAATATGAATTGGAAGTTCAATTTTCTGTCTTAGTGTTTGTACGATCAAGGGTATGTTGGTTTGGTACAGTATGAGGACTTATGCAAATGTAGGGTCAAAAAAAAGTTCAGTGCTTGCAAAGCTAAAGTTAGCTATTTGAGCTTATGTTGAACGCTAAAGATTGTTGAGGTTGCCTCGTTTATCTAGAAATGGATGATCTTGAATATGTTAATTTGGGTGAAGATTGCATAAGGTAGTGGGTTTATTTTTTCCTTTGCTTTCAATGGGAACTGAAGTTAAGACTAAGCTTGTGAAAGATTTTGAGGAATTGCATTATCTTGCTGATCTGGAGCAAAGCTTGAGCGGATCGGTTTATCATAGGATCGGTTCATCATAGGGTCCAAATATTGTGGTCACGGGCAAGTTGTTGGGCATGTCAATGGACAATGTTCATAGAAAATTAAGATAGTGCAGGCATACTCTTGGTCTCCTATGCCAAAACTAAGTTAGTGAAACTCTAAAGTGAAGTTCTAATTTCCCTCTCTGTTTCCTAGTTTGATTTAGAATTGAGAATGGAAAGGAAGGAGACATGGAATAACTTTTTATTTTATTTTTCTGACTGCAAAAGTTTTCGATCCAAATTTTATTTTATTTTTCTTGACTTAATTATACATAAACAACACGCAGGGATTACCATCATTATTATGGACAGTTTGTCACAATTCCAGTAGTAGCGCAATAGCACAGCATAATAGCCATCTTTCGCAAATGGCAACAAGTTATTCATATTGGCCTTGTGGATTTTGTTAACCTAGATGTAAACTTTGTATTTGAAGATCTGGATGAAATCCCGTCCAAACTGGGATGGGAGGGAGGAAAGGGAGGAAAGGATGCATCTTGTTGTGTAGCCTAGCTCTCGGACCTAACTTGCCCCATACTGCACCCATTCTATAAATGCATATAGGAGGCGTAACTTTGTTCTTAATCCTGGTCTCTACCATGCTGAGTTTTTTTAACTTATGCAATCCTTTTCATCAGGAAAGCAATGATAATCTGGAGGATGCAAGCAATGAGTTGATTCTTACCGATGAGGAGGTGGTTCGGTTCCAAATCGGAGAAGTCTTTGCTCATGTTCCAAGTGATGAGGTTGAGACCAGGATAGAGCAGATGAAAGAGGTGACGAGTAAGAACTTGGGGAAACTCGAGGAAGAGAAAGGGTCCGTGGTTGCACAGATGGCTGAGTTGAAGAAGATTTTGTATGGAAAGTTTGGGAACTCCATTAACTTAGAGGAGGATTAATGAGGCAGGTTTTTGTTTCATTCCCCAGAAACTGTCTTGCTGATTTGCCATGTTATTCATGGAAGAAGTCTCTTGTTTATCGTTGAAATATCAGGGAATCGACTTCTTCAAATGGTAACTGGATATTTTGTCATCATTGTCTCGTCTTTTCTGTGTCTGAAGACACTGGTCAAATGTTATTGTAGAACTCAGTAAAGCAGGAATTTGCGGTGGCGATTACTGCCATGAAATGATAGAGGTTAAGATCTGTTATATGATTTGAGTTTTTTTAGACCTTGAAACAACTTTTCCTGAAATATAAAGGTATTCATATGCGCATAAGATGTTGCAAGACAACTTCATCTCTTAATGCCTGCGGGTTGTCTTCCAGGCTTGAAAGATTCGGTTGCAGGCTCATTGATGCAGAATAAAAGCTGATAAGAACAACACCACAAAAAAACATTTAAGGTTTAATGATTGAAAAGGGTTCCAAGATATTTAAAAATAAATATAATGAAGCTTGTCATTTTAAAGGTTTATAAGAAAACCCTACATCTACTATAAAACAACTTAAGAGTTGAATACACAAGGTAAACTAAAACAAAATTCAAGATAAAATAATAAATCCAAATTCTCTGACTTGGATTATAGCTACTTTTGAGATCAATCATGAAAAACACCCTTGAACTTGCCAATTAATCTAACATGTTATTTTTATTTTTATTTTGGTATAAACCATCCGGTAATCCGGCCATTGCCGACTAATCCGGATTCGAGCCGTGTAGGACCCTTAAGGGTGGCAAAGCTCTCCCAAGCGAGTTTTAAAGCAGCTGCATACCCAAGGCTCGAACTCGAGACCTTGGTTAAGCTGGGACGACCCCCTACCAGTCGACCTACGCCTCCGTTGGTAAACTAACATGTTATTTAAATATAGTAGCTAAAGCCTTTACTTTATTGTGATTTGATTAATGGTTTGGTTATCTACATATATACACATGATCCATCATTTTAAAGGACTAAAAAAGTTGAGACTACATATGTAAGTAAATACGTTTTGTATCAAAATAGTTGGTTACACGTGATATTAATTTCAAAAATCAAGGGAAATTACAACATGATCTGAAAATAGAAAAAATAACAAAATCGACACAAACAACAACTTTTACACCTGATTATAAGAGATTCAATGATTTAATAAGCAATAAAGAAACTTTTCATTAGAAAACTACATGTACAGTCACGTTAAAAATATGAGTTCGATCCTGCAATCAGATCTCGTGTTATCATAGTCTTAAGATGTTAACCTAATTTGGCATGATTTAAGCCTAAATTTACCCCATTAGTTCATAAAAACACTTGTTCGATCATTCACATGGTTTGCCCGAGTTAGATATTAGATCTTACAACCTTCGACCTTTAATTTCTATATGCCCAACTACATCACTCGGCCACCAAACACACGTCTATTAATGGTAAATAATCATCATGTATTATGGCGTTCAACCAACCAAAGCACCAATTAACCTATATATAAAAAGATTAACGGTTTTAATTCTTTTAACCACTTGGAAGGCTCAAGTGATTTAACGTGCTAAAAATAGAGTCCACGTTCTCGAGATTTTAAATCCTTGATAATCATGTTTCATCATCATAGATTTATACAATTTCCCTAAAATTATATCAATTCTTGATGGTCAATGATTTTACCTATCTGGGGATGAGTTTCTAAACTTGTAAAGAAGCTTAGAAAGCACTCCAGTTTGGGTTCGAGCCCTGCGGTTGCTAATATAATGATTATTGGAGACTTATGATCATTAACTTCAGGGTTCGTGGGATTAGTCGAGGTACGTGAAAACTGAACTGAACACCCACATTAATAAAAAAAAATGGTATATGTTTAAAAAAATTGAGTTCTGATTTCAATATTTAAATTTATTACTTGTAACCAACCGTATACAACTTCTTGTAACAATCCGTATTATCTTTAATGAAAACTCAGTTACTTTTCTTAGCTTTAAATTCTTATCGATGGTGGATGAATCGAGCACATATCACTCAATGATGAAGCTAAAAATATCAAAATATGTACAAATAATCTTATGATTAAAGGTAATGCAGACAGACATTACCTTCAATGGTGATTTCGACATTAAAAAAAAAGAGGCCAGATACTAAAAATGAAATTTGCAATAGCTCATGGCAAACTCTGGTAAGAAAATAATAATACATAAATGCATCAATTTCTAATCAAGTTATCATGAGCCAATTTGTAAATCACCCCATAACACCTCCTCGTGTTTCTGTTGGCCTCTGTAATGGTAGTAAATTCTATCAAGACCCTAATGAAAATTTTAGCCAACCTCTCTCTCTCTCTCTCTCGTTTTGGATTCGTGTTTTCCTCTGATCTAGCTCTTGTTTATCTCTCACTGTACAATCTATCCCACACTTTGTTCAATAAGTCTGCCTGACCGAACAAGCTACAGCTTGTGCCCAGTGCCTTAGCTTAGTCTTCACTTGCTTTGGATCATCACCTGCATGCAGAGAATCAGAAAGACCCAAGTTAATATAATTCTGAACTCAATAATGAGAAGGGAAATCTTTCTTTGTTTTGAATAATCAAGTACATGAGATCAAAATTTATATGTCAATTCTGTACGAGATGGAACTTTTCTTTACCTGGGCTGCAAATCTTCCAATCTGGATCGCCCTTGGGGCTTCCAAATGAAGATGAACGTGTGCCCATTGCTGATGATGACGATGATTCTCCACTTTGAGGTGTGGATACCGGGCTCGGCGATAGTTGCCGGTTTACGGCAAAATAAAGATCCAATGCTGGTAACGTATTGGTCAACTTCTGCCCTTCTTCCTCTTTAAATCCAAACCCAAGCTCTATGCACCCCTTGAGCTCTTTCAAGTCTTCATCTGTCAATTCATCGGAATCCAGCAGCCTCTTTTTTCTCCCCTCCTGAATTAGTATTTGGCGGCGACGCCTCTCCCATGCTCCGTCACGTCGAGTTTCGCACATTGAAAGCTGCTTGGACAGGCGTTTCTTGCTCTTCCATGCCAGCGGCGCCAATGGCATGCGCTCCAAATCTTCAGAATCTGACGAGTTCAATGATGACGACAAAAATGTCAGGTTCTTAGCCGTAATCTCATCGCCGTTGTTCATCTTATAATTGACAGGGTGCGGGAGGGAGTCAGGGCACGACAACTATATCATATGATTAAGATGCCGAGGTAGCAGCGACAGAGAAAAACTGTCTGTCGCGCCACCAGAAAATGCGAGCAATGCGGGACCGGGACGGGGACAGGGGCACCTCTGAAAGTTTTCTCAGCAAGGAACGAAAGGCACCGCCGAACCAGGTCAGGCAGGAATTGATTGAGAAGGCTTTAATGGCGAAGGGAGGAAGATGGGATGCGGCTGTAAACGCCTGTGTGGTGAGAGGATCTGTTCGCCATTCATTTATAAGTGTCAATTTGGAGTGTTTTTGTTAAATTTGGAAAGGGCAATAGCCATTTCTGGTCATTTTGTTTCTATTTTTCAGACTTTAATTTAACAAACAGAGAGTACAGGTTTTCTGTTATATGGATATCCTTTTCAGTTTTATGCAGATTTTTTTTTCATTTTTTTTTGAAATTTTGTAATGATTGTTATTTGAAACTTGGAGAGATTTTTTATTTTATTTTTTTGGATTTGTTCTGGGATTTAAGCTATATTGCTGCCAGCTATTTTCGGATTGAGCTACATTGGATGTTTTTTTTTCCTTTAGAAGATGAAGTTTAATAATATTGGCCAACGTACGTTAATTTGATATTATAATTGAGATTATTTTTAAAAATAATTTGATTTGTCTTCCAGTTTTATTAAAAATGTTTTTGAAATAAAGTAAATATCTTACTCAATTTGAATTTTAAAAAAATACAACTCAAAGTTAACTTGATTTGGCCTCATTGATGGAATCGTTCAATCTAAAGTTGACTTGGCTTGGCTAAATTGACCAGAAAGTTAAGTTGTAAGAGTTTAATTTAGTTTTGATGTCTAACGTAGCAGTTTAGATTTTTAGATGAAATTGTTTCTTGACATGATAATAGAGCGGTTGAGTCCCAAAATATAATTTATATTATTTTTAAACATATCCCCTCAAATGAAATATCTTTGGGCTTGAAACTTGAACACGGACCCACATCATCTTTATGCTTAATTTTTATTAAATAGAATGAAGTTAGTAAGATTCGAACTCATAACTGCTGGATCAATAAATCTCTGATACTATATTATCAAGTAATCATCTTACCTTAAAACTTAAAGTATTAAAATCTAATTTATTTTATTCTCTAACATCAACTACTTTATGTGTCAGGCATAGGGCCACAGCCACAGAGTTGGGCCCAGGTTGGGCCTAATGTAGCTGATATTATCGGGTGGACAGGAGAAATGGGAGTGCCAACATATAAAGACTACGCAGTTTTTTGTGAAGGACAGGCCTGGCGATGAAGAAATTCGGGTGGACTTGCACCCAGCAACCTATTTGAAGCCTGAGTTTTATGATGCTAAGGGCAGCCAAGAATTTTGATGGTTCTAATGCCATTGGTGTTGGAGGGTTCGGTAAAGTGTATAAAGGTGTTATTGATCGAACAACCAAAAAGTGGCCATCAAAAGATCAAATCCACAATCAGAACAGGGAGTTAATGAGTTCATGACAGAGATTGAGATGCTGATTATAATGAATTACTGGTTATAGCTCTTCCACCCGGGAATCGGGATCAATCGAGGTCATGAAACTCCATTGTTGCTGGACATCATCTGTTTGTTGTGGATTATTAGTATTACATAATGGTGAGGCCTGTTTATATTCATAGCACCTGTACTCTACAGACAGGATTAAGACACAGTCAAGTTCATCATGCCTGCTACTCTATATGGTTTACTCAATCTATGATTTAACTTATACATTAAAGATTTTGAATCTTTTTTCAGATTTTTCTTTGCTTGAATTCTGCTTCATAGCAATGTTACTGAAACATTTGCTATGACCTTGAAGCATACATTATTCGTGTCAAGACTAAATGAAGGACAAAGAAAGATTTTCCTGGGAATTTCTTTGCTCTGATATCTGTTCTTTCTGCAACTTTTTCTTTCACTATAGCAAGAAAATTTCTTAATTGGATTTCTTTTCTTCATGATCTTGGCTGTGTCTGTTTATGGGGTTGAACATCCTGTTGGCAGGATTATCGTGTTCAAAGCTTGCTTGAAGTTTTAAAAAATAAATTAATTAAAGCTCCGATTGCTATTTTTTCGCTTGTTGTTTACATATTTATTGAAGTTATTTTCTGCTAAAAATGGGCATCTCTAGGAGAATTTTAGTAAGGAAGGGAGAACTTGGCCTAGCAGTCGCAGGCATAAGAATATTGAGGCATTAACCGACATGTCGTTTGCATAACTCCAGCAGACATGTCGTTTGAGTGGCCCGAAACCAGAAAATTGCCATGACTTGTGCACTCCAACTCGACAAGCAATAGGGTTGATTTTATTTGTTTCTAGCCATTTATTGAGTTTCTTTTCTATTTTTATGATTTCTTATTTATCAAGAGATTTAACAGATCTTGGATCATATGATAACTGCTTTAATGAGTCTTTAATCACATAAGAGTTAATTCATTTTTCTCTTGTTATTTTTATGGAATATATAAAAGTCAAATTCAATTCAAATGATTTTTGATAACTTTTACTAGTCTAAATTATTTATGATATCTTATAATATAGTAATTAAATTCATTTATTATTAATTTTAGTGAGATATAATTTGTATTTTAAGAGAATTATACCATAAAAAACTATATCTCACCACATTTCTATCCCAAACTAAATATCTCTTCCCATTAACATAATAAACTTGGAAATATATCTTTCAGGATTGGTTTCCTATGTAGTGCAATTATCACGCAATTAGTTATCAAGAATCGTGTCATCATGGTTGAAGATTTGTGATTTGTGCAATAAAAGTCGAGCTCGAGTTAAATGTGTATTTCTGGTAAGAATTTAGGATAACTAAGATTTTACTCATTTATTTAGACCTATAAAATAAACTTTCTAGGATATAAAGTTTTCTCATAATAAAAAAAAATAATCACGCAATTAGTGTCATTTAATCAATCAAACCTTATAGTCGATTTCATCTCAAATTAGAAAAAAGAAAATAACGATCGAACATTGATTTGTAAAACATATCGGGGACCCACATTTTGGTAGTCATATGATTAATCTTATCCGATAACTACTATGTTTTATTAAATATTTTTCTTGATATTGCTTGCATCCACCGAAGACGTAGTTGCGTATTGGGTTCTCGTAGTGTTGAATTTTTTTATATATATTAGAAAGATGAATTCTTCTGTATTCTATGAATAATTTGGTGGATAATTATGTTGCTTTATTTTTACATTTCAAAAATAGTGTTGAAAAAAATTAAACTTTTATTCACTTTCTTCTTTGTTTCAAATTAGGCAAATTTAATATGTTTTGAATTATTTTAATGTACTAATATCAAATAAATAATTTTGTGGATAATTACGTTGTTTATTTTTACTTTTCAAAAGTAGTGTTGAACAAAATTGATTTTTTTTATTTTAAATTAAATCATTTTTAATATATTTCAAATTATTTTAATATATTGATATTTAAAAAAATAAAAAATAAAAAGTTAGATAGTCATTAAAAATGGACATAAAATGTAGGCAAACAGGTCATATAATTAATTATTATTTTTTATTAGAGGAAAACTCTACTTCTTGGAAAATATGTTTTGTAAGTTTAGGTGAGTGAGTAAAATCTCAACTGTCTCAAAATCTTATAAAGAAATACACATTTTAACTTGAATTTAAAATCTATTGTGCAGATTACAAACTCGTTGTCGTCACAGGATACTTCAGTTACCATATAATTGAATTGCTAGGGCATATGTCACTCTAAACAAAGCACAAATCCTGGAGTAATCAGTTGAATAATAATTTGAGATGACCTCATGACTAGTAGACAATTAGTATGAAATGACTATTTATTAATTAATTAAGAAAAAACACAGAAGTCAATCATGGTGAGAGACAGGAGTAATATTATAAGTAGTTAATGGAATTGTTGAGTGTTTTTAAGGTGAGCTTATCATCAACTTGTTAGTCGTTGTTTAGTGGAAGGTATCATTAGAGGTTGCATAGATTTCCAAATTAAGAACAAACAATTGGACAAATATAATACAAAATTATAAATTTATTTGAAACAAAAAAATTTCTTAGGTCATTACATGGGATTTAGACATGCTTATCATCAACTGTCACATTACTACTACTAGTGCTGCCTAATCCTAATGTTTATGTCACATTACTGCAATTCGTATCCTCAAATATTGTCTCCCGAATATAATAACAGAGAATTTACGATGTATATAACTAACGTTTGAGAGTTATGATGATATTTTTTATACAAATTTGTGATAGTCAGAATTTTATTTATTCTTATGGACCCATAAAATATATTTTTTAGAAATAAGATTTACTCGCATAAAAAAAAATATCCTCAAATATTGTTAAATGAACCTTAAAGTTATGTAATCTACAAATAGACAAGAGAATTCAATTCGATTGTCTCAATTCATGTAATGTTTGGTTGAGAATTCAATTCGATTGTCTCAATTCATGTAATGTTTGGTTGTTTAATAACAATTATTTTTAAAAATAATTTTCGTTAAAAAAAATATTTAAATAATATTTGTTTTAAAAAAATAATTTTGTAAAACATAGGTTGCACTGCTAACTCCAAACAGAGCCTTATCCTCATCAACTCGATCATGCTAATTCTCATGGAGAGAAGATAAAAACCAAAGTAACAACAACACGGTAGAGAGAGATCTATTTTGATATAAAATGTTTTTTTTATTTTAAATGTATTAAAATAATTTTTTTAATATCAAAACATTGAAAAATTCTAGAAATATATTAATTTAATATTTTTTTTCAACATAAAAATATTTTTAAAATACAGTCACAAATATAATATATACAAATCATTAAGATGGTGTAGTCATGCTTGTTAAAGAAGCATGATCTCGGCTGCTTAGCTATTTCTTTATAAAACCACATGTAGGTAGATAGCCATGGTTGAAAATATCTTCCCCTTTGGATATATATATATATATATATATACATTGGTCAGGTATTATAAAGTTAATTAATCAGACAATAATTGCCATCAAATATTATGATAATATTCGAAATTTGACTTTCGTGGCAAGTTGATTTATTATTTGAATTGATAGTTGCAATTGATAATTATAAATATAAAAAGAGTGTTCATGTCAAAACTCGAAAGTTTATGGCCATTTCATAAATTCCAAAAGTTTAAACAGGGAATCTCCACTAGGTAGCTAGGTGTAGAATTGGCTAGCGACCATGCCTAATATGTCAATTAATCTGGCCCTAAACCCATGTGGGGCTTGGGAAAAACAAGAAGCAAGAAAAAAAAAAGTCAAGATTAATTATAATGTCTCCTTTTTATTTATATTTTATGTGTGGATTTCTAGGGAAGTCAATTTTACTTGATGATCTTCTTAAAATTCAGTTTAAAAGATATTAAATCTCATTTATAAAACCTCTTTTAGAAATCTCCTAGTTCTTAAAAGTAAATTAGATAGGTAGAAGTAGTAGGATTTTAAATTTAAAAGTGCAATAAAAATCAATTATTCCCTTTTCAAATTAACATAATAATAATCCAACTAACCAAAACACTTCGGGTTTTGAAAATTCAGCTTGTTTGAATTATTAATTTTTAGATGTGATAAAACTTCATTTTTAGAAAAGTGTATTTTATGGATTTAGGTGAGCGAGTAAAATCTCAGCTATCATAGACTCTTACAAAGAAGTGCATGGTCTGACTTGAACCCGAGATTTACTGTGCAAATCGTAAATTTTCTATCATTATATCACAATCCTTGGGGACGAGTTTGTTTGAATATTGCATCATATTACTTACTTTTTTATATCCATTTTAAAAAAAAGGAGAGAAAATAAAATTGAAAACCCATAAAAATATATTTATTACAAAAAAAAAATGGATATGTTTTTTTAAAGTAAATTTTAGAAAGTAACCAATAGATAATGCAAAGTAATAAAATCTATGAGCCTCGTAAGATTTCTTACCAAAAACACCTTATAACACAACTATATTTCATTCTAAATTTTTTAAAATAATTATTTAACAAATTTCTTCTCATTATTCATTGGCTATGAGCTGAGCAGGCTAGCAGAGGGAATAGAGAGTCTCTGTTCAGGTCAACGAAGTTCTGACTACGCCCCCACCACACACCACTATATACCTTCTTTAACAAATTTTTTTTTATTAGATTTTTTTTAATAGCTTTACCAGCTCGCAGGAATTAAAAAAAAGAAAGAAAAAGATGCGCCAATCAAAATTCTCTGGGACAAGTGTCGACGTGGCACAATCTTGGACGTCTGCTTCCCAGCGGCTATCTTGGGATGTATGTATCCACTGTCCACTGTGGACTTCTGGGACAGCCTTTGGCAGACATTTTGACAGAACAAAAGAGGTAAACCCTATGAATTGATAGCCCAAAAAAAAATAGAAGGTAAATTATAAAAAGTAATTTCAATTTATAAAAGAGATGAGATTTCTTATTAGAGAAATATAATGAGGTTGAAGAGAAAACAGAAGGAAGAATAAATTATTTTTTAGTCCCTCTATGTTTTTAAAAAATTAATAATCAGTCTCCCTACTTTCCATAATCTTTTAATTGACATCTAAGATGACTGATTAGCAAATTTGAAACAAATTACTAGTGAAAGATAAATAATACTTAATGAAATAGGAATTAGAGATGGAAGTTTATGAGGCAATAAGGACTAACTTGTTTATTTTTTTTTAAATGAGTTGTTTTTTTTTGTTAAATTAAAAGTCAATTGCTTCTAATTTGTTAACAAATAAAAACACTAAAAGACAAAGAATTAAAGTAAAAAAAGAAAAGAGATGGTGGTTTTCAAAAAGGGACAAAAAAAACCTTATTTTGGTCCTCTACTCCTCGAGTGATAAATGTTCTTCACAAATCTAATTTTGGTCCAAAACATTATTTTTAGGTTATACGTTTGAAAGAGGAGAGTTGTCTAGAGAGAAAATCTTAGTTAACATTGATTATAGTAGAAAACAAAAATCGATTTTGATATTAACATATTCCATTTGAAAAAATTAAACTAAAAAAACTATTATTAAGAAAAAAAAACAATTCATTTCAATGGCGGTTTAAAAACTTGAAACCAACCAAGCACAACCAAGTCAAATTGATTGAATTGAATCGTTAATAAAACCTAGGTACAATAAAGGTATTTTTTTTTTGAATCAAAACTCTTATTTCTTCATGTAGTCACCCTTGATTTTTTCCATTCTAGTCTTTTATAATGTGATCATATTTGTGATAACAAGTGATTATAAGTAGTTATGTGTGGATTTGTCATAATTAAATGAGGATGTGCTTTAAACTTATTACATAGATGACCTAACAAATATATTTATAAATCAATAGGACATGTCTAAGCCTAAAAGGAGTTGTAGTCATGCCAAACCAGAATGACTGCTCAAAACGGTCATCACTTTTAATTCAATCGTTGGATAATGTTTATATTCTTACAAGAGTTTTAAGATACTATTCTCCTTGAAATAGCCATGAAATTACTACTCAAAATGCTAGATCTTTAGATTTTAAAAATCTCATCGTGAAACCTTAATTTTGATTGTTTTTATGATTTTCCTTGCTATTTTTGGATTTCATTCATTGATTTGTATTTTAAGGTTGATTCCTTGTTATTTTCAAGTTCACAAGCCACCCTATTTGTTTTTTTTATAAATATTTTGTTGTTTAATATAAAAAAAGTTCACATGTATCTGATTGATATATAATTATATGAAAAGTAATTATGAAAATAAAAAGTTGTTAAATACATAAAAGCGCATGATCTAGATCGAGGCTAATCTAGTTTCACTCGAGTCTTTTTTTTATATATAATTTCATCTTTCAAAATATTAAATTAATTGAGAATTAAATATCATAATTTATCTCAATTTGTTTTCTATATAGTTATCATTGTCTTATGACATGATTCACACATATAATTAATTAATTAATTATGATTTATCCAAGCCAATGTAATATATTATAATATTTATATTTTTTATATAAAAAATATAATCTATTATATATATGATTTAAATTCATGTTTAATTTTTTTCTTTTAAAAACACTTTAACGATATATAAATATTGTTTTTTGCATTCTAAGTTTTTTATATCCAACCCGCTTTACTTTTTATTCTTATCTAATTTAATAATAATAAAGATTTAAAAACAAATTATCAAACAGAGACTCATTATTCATGTCACGAGATTGTATATATTGATACAAATTTATCTTTTATTTTTTTTTAGTTATTCTCAATGATTTTTTTATATTTATTATTGTAAATATATCACGGCCACATGGCAAATATGAATTAAGTTAAGATTTACATAGGAGAATAACTACTGATATGTTTTATGGGTCGGGACCCACTTAGGATCTTTGACAAAGACAGGAATTTTTTTCCCTGTTTCTATGCTGAGCTCTGCCGCTGAACAGTTCTGTTCTCCTCTCCCTTTGTTAGATTCTTTTCCTTTTCCTTCTTTTGATTTATTTATGTAGCTGTATTGTATTCAAGTTAAAGAGAGACCCACTTATCAAATTTAATCTGGTTTCAGGTTTGGACTTGTTTTTGTTTTTGAAGTTGTTGCCATCTTCTTGTTTCTTTCTTTTTTTAATTACCTTAGTTCCTGCCCATAATTAGTCACGAAAGATTGGCTAATTTTAAATTTAATCCGGGAAGTCTTTGATTCTCCTATGATGCTTTAAACTTCAAGTTGCTTGTGTTTTGAGCAACTTTTTAACGTTGCAGATAAATAAATAAATCTGTCAGTACCTCATTTGGGTAGGTGCCATTTTGTGTTGTGGTGGTTGTTTGAGGTAAGTGATGAATTTGGTATTTGGGTTTTGAGGGTTTTTGACGATTAAAGTTTGGTTCTTTGAGTTTTGAGCTAGAATGGAGGAGGTTGAGAAGGTACACAAGGCAGCTATTGAGAGCTGCAATAGAGTTATTGGCCTTTTGTGTCAAGAAAAAGATCAAATCCAGGGTAGGAACTTAATGGTGGAAACTGGAGAGACTGTGTTTAAGTTTAAGAGAGTTATATCTCTTTTAAGCGCTGGTCTAGGTCATGGAAGAGTAAGAAAGTTGAAGAAGCTTAGATCATCTTTGCCCCAAAACATCTTCCTAGATAGTCCTAATTGCAAAACAATCTTAGCACCAAAACCTCTCCAAATGGTGCCTCCTAATTTTCTTGAAGCCCCACTTACTGACATGGGTGCTAAATCTAAACCTTCTATCCAAATTTCCCAGAAAATGCTTCTTGAAGACCCAGTACTTGAGTTGAACTCGAATATCAGCCCCTCTCTGCAAATTATGCAAACAAAACCACCACAAAACTTCCACCTTGTCCAACAACATCAGCAGATACAGAGGATGCACTTTCAGCAGCAGCAGCAACAAATGAAGTATCAGGCTGATAGGGTGTATTCTATGAGTAATGGTGGGATCAACCTTAAGTTTGATGGGTCTACTTGCACACCAACCATGTCATCCACAAGATCATTCATATCATCTCTGAGCATGGATGGTACTGTTTCTAATTTTGATGGAGATTCTTTCCATTTGATTGGTATGCCTCACTCATCTGATCACATCTCACAACAAACAAGGAGGAGGTGTTCTGGTAGAGGTGAAGATGGGAATGCCAAATGTGCTAGTAGTGGTAAATGTCATTGTTCAAAGAGGAGGTAAGATTTAAATCCCGTGTTATATTCTATATTTGTCCTTTTTGTTGATTTTGTTTGTGATCACCTTTGTTTTTGTCTTAAGGAAATTGAGAGTGAAGAGATCTATCAAAGTTCCTGCAATTAGCAACAAGGTGGCCGATATTCCTCCTGATGAGTATTCATGGAGGAAGTATGGACAAAAGCCAATTAAGGGCTCTCCACATCCTAGGTATATCTTATTTAAGCTTCGTTCCAATATCTTCATGTGTGTGTAGTTCATGCTCTGCAGTTGGTCATTGTGTTAAATTATCCAAGCTTTCCTTCGTTCTGTTGGGACAACTATTTACATTTTCACCAGTCCGAGCTTTCTTTTTTTCGTTTCACTTGCCGAGGTTGTGCAGCATAATTGTATGCATCTTTAAAATCTTTGTGTTATGGTAAAAATGGCCGATTAATAAGTATCATATTGTGCACATTAAAAGGTTCGAATGTTTTTCATCACCAGGACTTACCTGGGTGAGCAATCAAAGGTCGTCTTTCTATGCTGCTAAAGTCTTGATTATTTAGATAAGCATGTTTATCTGGTTCATCCAAAACTATTTATAATGCAGGGGGTACTATAAATGCAGCAGTCTGAGGGGTTGCCCGGCAAGGAAGCACGTTGAGAGATGCCTGGAAGACCCTTCAATGCTAATTGTAACCTATGAAGGTGAGCATAACCATTCCAGGTTGATTTCATCACAGTCTGCGCATACATGAAGCAAAGTGGATATCTTCATTTGATTTCACTTCAAGAACTTCTTTATGAATTGCTACTGTATATAACATGTCGTTCAAAGCTGAGATGAGATGAGATGAGATGTGATGGAACAGACTGTCATTAGTGGACAGGTTTTCTAAGTATTAAGCTTTTCGGTTAGTCTGGTTTGAACTGCTCTTATATAGGATAGGGATTACAAATTGTAAACTTGCACTTAAAAATCCAAACTTTTTTTTTATATCATTCTATTTGCAAATCAAAGGTTGTTTTTGTACTATGTTTTCCTCCATTCATAATTCTTGTAGGCAAAATAGGACAGCATGTTTTCTGAGTAAAGTTTTTTTGGCTTACACTATCCAAATACCATCTTCAGAGAACTACAGAGACTTGCTCATGACTGTACAGTAAAATAAAAAGAAAAACAGGAATACTGTTCACTTTTTAATAAGAGGCTGAAATGTTAAAAGCATTTCCCTCATCCAGCACAACTTCAGACGACTCACCTGCTTTTCCAAAGCTGTGTACCCACAAATCATTCTCATGAAAATTTTGGTGAGCTTATAACCTCTCTGAGCTGCTTTAAGCTCATTCATGGTGAGAAACTGAGCAACCTGTCAATGCTCGCGTAGTGATTCTTGCTAGTTTGGGAACGTCAGCTATTATAATCTGGTGAACAGGCCTTTTCTGTTGCTTTGCCAGAGTCCTTGTGTAGTAGAATTACAGGTAAAATAACCTGTGGAATCTTCAAATTGAGCAGGCTATCATGGGGACTACCAGCAACAATAGCATTTTCTAAAGTTTTCATCTTGAAATTTGTTGAAGATGAAGAGTTTGGCGAGGCTGGTTTTAAATCTGCAGTTCTCTATTCCTTTACCAAAATCTGATGCAGGGAGCAAGCTATTTAAAATTCACCAAACAGCTTAATTCATTATATGTTGCTCGCTTACCGTCCTGAAGTCGTACGAGCAGCTCCCTCTTCTGTGAATATTTGGAAACCAGCCCGGAAACACAACTCACATGGAATATCACAAAAAAAAAACAATGTAGAACTTGATATTCTGTGCACATTGTTATTAGATAGATTTTAGGACGTTAGGATGCTTTTCTCTGCAAGTTCTAAAGTGGCATGGCAGCTTTCATTCGAAATCCAAAGCAAAGAAAGCATCCCATCAAAGCCTTAGAGCAATGGGCAACTTTTCTTTTTCAATGTGAAAGTTTTTTGGGCTTGAAACTTGTATACAAGTCTATAATATCTTGTGCTTGATTTTTATCAAATAAAACAGGGTGATGAAATTCGAACTCGTAATTGCTGGGATAATAAGGCTTTGATACTATGTCATAGAATCATTTCACCTAATAACTTAAACATTTATGAACATATTTTTTCGAAAAGGAAAACTCAAAGTTATTCAAGATGAAAACTCAAGTTCGCGGGATACACAGGATACAATAGTGGAAATCTCAGGCATATAGTATTCATTCAACACCTGCACGCTACCCAAAGACAGCTAATTTGCTACGAGATAGCAGCCCTAATGAGTGCAACTAAAGGAAGAAAAAAGAACGATACTCCTTGATATCTGAGAAATAGAAGCCAGGGAATTCAGCAAGGGCTCAGCCCTTTTTATGGCCATCGCCATCACGAAACTATCCACTTCTCTTTATCACACTTTTAGCAATTGTCCTGACCAATCTTCTAAAATCACCAGCAAAAGTTTTCCAAACAATAATTGAAAATATGTTTTATGGAGAGTTGGAAAAGAGTAATCTGCAACAGCTTTCACTAATAACAAAATTAAAAAAAGCAATCGCTGGATGTGCCAATGTAGTCTCATAACAAGTTCAGAAGAACAATTCATGAAGACCTAATTAGAGAAAGAGGAATAGAGTGCAGAAAAATCCACAACCACTCAGATTAACCTGGAAGAGTGTGTTGCACCAATACCAAGTGTGAAATTGAGAGCTCGGCAAGATAATGACTAATCATCTCCGGCTTGATCTCAACTTGATTGAAGGTTTTGCCGTTGTAAACTCCAATGATGCTTCCAATCATTTCAGGCGCAATGATCATGTTCCTCAGATGGGTCCTGACAGGCTTTGGCTTCTCACCAGGTGGGGCCTCCCTTCTCTGCTCCAAAGCCACCAAAAAACCCAGTAGACATCAGTCTATGTTCAAAATATAACCACACATCAAAACCCATAATTGATGAATTTATCGCAAGCAAGTCCTGAAGGTTTGAAGAATTCATATATTTTGTATCTATAATCTTTTTTTTTTTATGTGACCGGGGTGTCCGGCCAGCTTACACGCACCTCGACTATTTCTCGGGCCCACTGAACATCCTGCAAGCTCAGTGAACATGTAATGCATCGCGGGGGTGACAGGCATACCGCGCAGGGATGGATCTAGGAGAGACAAGAAGGGAGGAACCCTCCAGCCCCACTCCCACTGGGACTCGAACCATGTTCGAATGAAAGAGGGTGCTCCCCAACAACCATTGAGCCACAACCCCTGTTGGTTTGTATCTATAATCTTAATACTATAGATACATGTCATTTATATAGCCCTTTGACATGTTCCTAAAGAATAAGAATGTTCGACACAACATTTTAAAAATATTTTTGAAAATTTTAATTTATTTTTATTTTTTACTATAAATTAAAAAAAAATTTAGTGTTTTTATATTATTTTTATGTGTTGATATCAAAAATAATTTAAAAAAAAACCTAATTTTAATACATTTCTAAATGAAAATCTCTTTAAAAAACAATCTCAACCACACTCTAAGACAAGCAGTAACATGTATGATTGAACAACTATCGTGGTTCTTAAGTCATGTTTGACATTGTGTTTCAAAAATATTTTTTAAAAAAAAATGAATTTTATTCTATTTTTAATCTTTACTTTAAACTAAAAAGATTTGGTGTTTTTAGATCATTTATCATGTGGTGATATCAAAAATAATTTTTGAAAAAAAAAATCATTTTGATGTATTTCTAAACGAAAAATATTTTCAAAAACAATCTTAAACACACCCTTAAAAACCCATTTAATCTTAAGAAACATCGTTATCTACAAATAAAAACCATAGATTTTCTCAACCAGAAAACCCAGATGAATCCTTATTTCCTCATGTCATCAAGCATTCGTAGCTGAGAGAAACAAGCGTGCAAGCCAAACATAGTTTCCTCAACAATCTATTTAACCATTTGCACAGACTTGAGTAATTCACCAATATAATCTCCATCTTGTTCATCATATCTTCCTTTCCTCGTTGCTGTCTGTGTCTAATACATGGCTTCGAAGAAAGATCAGCTCAACAATGGGGTTCCGTTCCTATCAACTTAATTAGAAAACAATATAGCCTTTCCCAATCAAATCATTAAATTAACCAACTTTATTGCTGTTTTTTTCTATCTGATTTTTCTTGGTTACAAGTACTTAGGAAAGGCTAAAGCAAATAGTGACAGTGGAGGATGCCCTCGCGGCTCAGGAAATTCTTCAACTTAATAATATTTTTTTTCTCATTTTGCTCTTTATGTTATACTATTTTTTTTCTCATAGACAATGCAAGAAACAATACACTTGTGTGCTTAGAACTACAAGGTCATTTCTTTCTGCAAAACGTTTACCTAGTTTTAGTTATAATTCTTTTTTCTGATGAATAATTCAGTCATGTATCCTAGCTAGGTTTGCCCTAGTGAAAGATTAAGAAAATAATGAGAGCAAAGGGAACTCTTGATAATATTTCGTTTTGCGTTTTAAAAATGTTTTTAAAAAAAAATAAAAAAAAACTGTTTTATTTATTACTTTAAATTATTATTTTTTGGGTGATTTTAGATCATTTTTACATGTTGATGTCAAAAATAATTTAAAAAAAAATAAAAAAAATATCATTTTAATATATTTCAGAACAAAAAACACTTTAAAAAACAACTTCGATCATTCTTCCTAACAAGCATATTACCGACATTGATTCACTCCATAATTTTTAAACTTTGATTAAAGATTTTAAAAATTGGCTGTCAACAATTTTAGTTTTTTTTATGCATTTATAAAAATAAATAAAGTTTCTATAAGGCAAATAGAAAACAAAACCGTGTGTATGATCATGGTATGTGTTGGAATCTACTCAGCAAAAAATCAAATGATAAATTTCTTAACATGGAAATATGAAGGGAAAAAAAATATGGCATTCTGTCATTTCTCAAAGAACTTGTATATCTTTCTTGCAAAAGTTATTCCAAAAGAAAATGTATAAAAATCAACGATTGATTGATGAGTTGGAACATATGTTTTTTTTTAATTTTTTCTTCTTTGTTTTCAATTATTTATTTATGTATTTGGAGGTTATTTTGATATAAAAAAAATAATTTTAAGAATATATTATTTTGATATATTTTTTAAACCAAAAAAATACTTTGAAAATCAGTTGTTAGCACACTCTTAAATACATTTTTAATCCGCTACAACCTATTTTTTTTCTACAAAAAAATAATAATCTTGGAACAATAATGCTGTGAGGGTTAATTTTTTTTTAGAAAACCTAGAACAACATTTTATATATAAAGAAATCTAAGGTTTTTTAATTTTTTTTCCACTTATCCTGAGCAATCCCTGTAGCATATTTTGAATTCAAAACGGATGGATTCGAGAGTTTCTTCAATAGAAAAAAAGAAGCAACTTTCAATTTCAAAATAGAAACTTAAGAAACACACCATTAAAGATTCCTTCACTTAACTTTGTCATCGTCCAGATTGGATCTTTATTTGCTCCTTCACTTTGCTGCAACATGCATCATGTTACTACCTGCGACCCTTCAGGCTTTAATGCACGATCGACCTCCTCCTCCTCAAGGCTTTAAAAGCCTTCAACAAACTTTTCTCGACTTTATTGACCTGAATAGTATTATCGGCATCATCAACAAATTATCAAATCTCTAAGCGGGTGTTTAGCTCTACCGTGGCTTCTGCGGTTGAGACTTACTGCAGAGCCAAATCGTTTGGTAAATTTCATCCCATAATTTTTATAACTGTGGGGCCTAAAAAAATGAGGTTTTAACCTCACTTTACAAAAAAAAATATTATTTTGATGTTTTTCGTTCAAAAACAAACAAGGCAAAACTTTGTGTTTAGTTGATAGCAACTCTTTCATCTCTCTTAGCGCCGACAAGATCATTGGTAGCTCCCTCTCTTTCTCGGTCATAGTTTTTCTCTTTCAAAAACAGTCATGGATGCAACTCTCTCTCTCTCTCTCTCTTTCAACGACAGCAGTCATTGGCGAGCACTAGCAGTTGTTTCCTCTTCATCGGCAGCCTCTCCTCTTCATCGGCAGCAATGTGTATATATATGTATCCATTTAAAATAATTTTCACAAGTTAACAGTAATATGAAAAGCATGGTAACCAAACACAAGAAATTGTTTTTCATTAAACATCAATCTCAACCACAATTTTAACAAAACACTTCAATTTCAGTTATGAACCGCGGCTAAAAATATTTTTCATGAAACTATTTTTTTTAACCTCAACCAGAATAGTAACCGTAATATCAAACACCCTTAAATATGATCAGACTGGACAAGGCGAAGTATGATTCTTTTGGCATAAAGTTACTCCATTTATTAATCTGCAACTAAGAGACAGTGCTGTAAACATGGCAAGCTTCGTTTTTGGTTCACCTCTGTATGTGCATGCGTATCAGTTGCAGAGCGTTCCTTCTGCATGCGCAATTGTGCTTTGTGAATTCAAGTTTCATGCTAGAGATTTAATTAAATTATGTTAGAGATATTGATCATCAATGGTGATTTGCTGATCAAATGCTGATTGTAGAACAATGCATCAAGCTCTGAATTAAAATTTCACTAGTTATTTCATGTTCAAGCGTGTTCAAAGTGAGTCACTTTCAATCAGCATTTGATCAACCATTTCTCATCCAAATCTCATGGTTCTTGAGCCAATCCACTCCTCTACAGCAGTAGAATCACATAACGTGAACAAATCGCAGTTTCCTCCAAAGTATTCTCCTAAAATTATCTAAAACCTTGACAAACTCAAGAAAAACTCTATTTTCGACCAACTCACAATCAAACCAGAAATTCTCCCACCTCACTCAACCAAATAACCTCATTGAACGCTCATTAGAAACCCTAATTCCTAATCTACAAACCCATTTAAAATCCCACTAAAATCCATTAACAATACCCCAAGTTATACCCGTTTCAAATCACCCCAAAAACACATCATTTCCACCGACTCACCCCTCCCCCATCCTTCACTTTCCCAACCAAACACTGTCAACCGTCAATAACACCCTAATCCAACGGCCCAAATTTAAAAATATCTCAATCCTCGTTAACCCTCTTTCCGCCAATCACAACTCACCTTCCCTCTCTATATAAACACCTTCCTCTATCATCCCTCGTAACAACCACCCGTACCTGTCTCCCATAAACTGCATCGTATCTCTCTGGATCCAACAGAGAGTCGCTGTCTTCTTCTTCTTCATCATCACCATTATCCCAAAATGGTTGGAACCACCACAGCCAAGAAACCCAAGTCCCCTCGCGCTTATCCGTCTTTCCACGTGGTAATTAGTCATTAATCACTGCTTAATCCACTCATAATATTTTTGTTCTTCTTCGATTCATTACTTAAATCTCTTCTCTTTTTCAGATGATTAGCGATGCTATCTTGACGTTGAAGGAAAGGACAGGATCAAGCCAGTATGCGATAACGAAGTTTCTAGAAGAAAAGCACAAGAAACAGCTGCCTGCTAATTTCAGAAAACTTTTATTAGTTCAACTCAAGAAACTCGTTACTTCTGAGAAGCTTGTCAAAGTCAAGAACTCCTTCAAACTACCTTCTGCTCGGTCCTCTCCTGCTAAGAAACCACAAGCCACTAAGGCCACCTCTGCCAAGCCCAAGTTGAAAAAGGTAACCACCTCTACCAAGCCGAAGCTGAAAAAGGTAGCAACCTCTGCCAAGCCCAAGCCAAAGGCCAAGGTTGCAACCAAACCAAAGGTGAAAACTCCTGTGAAAGCGAAACCGGCTTCTAAGCCAAAGAAGGCGGTGGCAAAACCATCTAAGGTGGCGAGGACGAAGAAGGTTGCGTCACCGGGGAAGAAGAAGACTGTAGCGGTGAAGCCCAAGAGTAAGTCACCGGTGGTGAAGAGGGGAGCGGCGAAGAAGTGAAGATTTTGTAGTGTGTTTGTTTTTTAGGGTGTGTAGAGGGGGTTTAGTGATTGTAAATTTGAAAGAAAAGGGAGGGTGCTAATGGTAGTTTGTTTATAGTAACAGGAATGTTGCTTTTCATAGGTTGTCTTTTAGCTTGACTAATTAAATGTGTTCTTTTATTTCGGTAATCTTGGAGTTTTTTCCTGTTTTATTTATAAAAACTAGGGTCTTTCTGAAGGTGTTCTTCAATGGCGTTTAGCTTTATCGTGCACTCTGTTCATTGGCATGCTGCAGCAAACGGCGATCCGTTTTCGGCTGCTTTTCGTGTATAAGAAGCGAATGTTAGTGATAACTGATACGCAAAGGAATGTAATTGATTTTGATTAAAAAGTGCATAGCAAGATGGAAATGTAGTTTTTTATTGTTTGGTCTCTGAGAAAAGGAAAATGGATGATGTATTCAACTAGATCATGTATTCTATAGAATGGTTTGTGATCACAATTATAACTTAAAAAACCCCGTCTTCTGCGATGGATTCTTCCCCAGGCTTACCACAACCGCCGCTGCTGATTGATTACGTGTACATCTGCTATCTGGGCTGATATCCATGAATTTGCAGATGATGATCAATATCAGAATGAACGATGAATTGATGATTTCTTAAATCACTATCTGATTGTTAAACGCAGCAGATTGGGAAGAGAATCATGAACTTGAAAGGTTGTTTCTATATCCTCACTACAATTGATGATAGAATCATGAATGTCCTTGTCACCGTTGGATTCAATAATCCCTACACGAGGATCACTCGACAATTTAGCAGTGAAAGTAACCTGTTCCTAAATTTCATGCGTGTTTATATTTACACATAAATTTAAAAAAACGCTTTAGATACTTGGTTTTCAATACCCAGCAGGGGTATAAAACGATTACCCGATTTTTAATAGATTAAGTGACTGCTCGGGAGTATTATTAAGATTGTTTTTAAAAGAGTTTTTTGCTCAAAATATATTAAAATAATATTTTTTATTCTTTTAAAAATCATTTACGCTTTTAAAAAGCAATGCAAAACGAGGTTTAAAGCGAAACAAGGTTCAAGGATGCTAACTATCTGTAAAACCATTCATTAACAATCTGACCAGATGAATCTATTTCTGACGTACAAAGGCGAAGCATCCCAGAACAGTGCTGAAGTCTGCTCAGCGTATATGCAGATTCCTGGAACCAAATCTTATGAAGTCCTGTTATGGAATCCACCAGATCCACCTTGTCCATCCCTTCAGACAAGACCCCGCAACCTTAACGGAAGAGTGTATATTGACAGTAGGCAGAATCTTAATGCAACCAAAATCAAATCAGTGGAATAATACTAAGCATATTAACACTTCAGCAGATTCCAGCATGTCACCTCACTGTAGACTCTTGTTCCGAATTTAACAACGGTGAATCCAAGAAAAACAATGAATATTCTGCCCGCAATCAAATTTCAAAGCACAGCAGAAACAGAATATACAGATGGAACAGCTAGGTAAGAACTTCATTCAAACATCAAGATCATGGCACCGAGTATAATCCAGTAAGAAATTACGAAAGAAGTAGAGGTTCTACATGTTAATGTTTCAAAAACAACTATCAACTGATAAGATCAAAACTAATACCTTGAGTTTCCAAATAACGTGCAGGCAGGAAAACCCCTTGGGTGACGATAAATCAGATGAGAACAGATTTGTTCCATATTAGAATCAGTAACTCTTTCGATATATAACATGATATGTACTGATATAACTTACAAAACATATACAATTCACAGACACAAACCACTTGGGAGAAAAACAAGAAGAAAAGGTCATCGCAGCTGAAAAGAAGCAGGCTATCTCCTCTCAAAGCATCCAATATGATAACTTAAGAAATTCAAGATGTTTTCCAACTTGAGAGTTAGTAAGAACCAGCAGTTCATGAGTGAACAGAGATGTCAGCATCTGTCAGCTCAGCAGTCTTCTCAGGAACTGTTTTTGCAATAACATGTTCCTGTTTAGATCGGCCTGTGACTTTGCGGGTGCCATTAGCAGTCTGTGAACTGATCTGAACCTTAGCTTTGGTGGTGCTGATGGCAGTTGAATCTTTGTGGTTACTGATGCTGTGGCGATGTCGAGCACAATGTTTCCCCACTTCTTCCTGAGATGTTTGAACCGCATCACTGCAGCTTTTTCTCCTGTTTAGTTTCGGTGATTGTGGTCGGGTCAATGGTAACTGCAACCAAACAAAATCAAGAATTGAATTGTATTGTCATAAAAAAAAAGGGGGCTTGAAGGTAGATAGATTCAAATCAGTGGCCTATTTATGCAACTGTGCACCACAGCTTTTTAAAATAACAAAATTGTTTACTTTCTGGCAGTTCTAAACCATGAAGCCTGAGATATTATATCAGAATGCTTTTAGACATCAAACTTCCCCCCTAAACTAAATGCTAGTTACATGCCACCTTCCCTCCCCCTGTATCATCAAGAGGGTCTAAAATCTAAAAAATTGCAGCCTTGATCAAAATCAAAACTCAGTTCAGCAAGAATAGATTTCTTGCTTGAATGCCATGGAGAAAGCATCAGTTCATCGAAATAGGCCTTGCATTCTGAATGAACTAATTAACACCAAAGCATATGGTATCCTCTATTTGCCCTGATTTATCTAATGGGAAGTAATACATCGGTTTTTTGCTAGTTTCATTTACATGTTCAAATTCAAGGACTGGCAAAGAACTAAGAATAAGATCTGGCAGAATACCTTCTTGCGTTCGACCTTGGGTGCAGGTGGCTCGTAGTAGAAATTAGGTACCGGATTTGCTTTATATGCCATGTTCTTTCTTAGCTGCCTGATGGCTGCTTCTTGCTCTTCCTAAAATGAAGGCAGAGAATTCGTTGGGTGACTACTTGAACAGAACCATCTCAATACTTAGCTACATACACACAAACTCACATGAGAAAAGAGTCTACCTTGGTCCTTTCCTCAGCTTGGCTTCGCTCTTTTTCTAAAGCTCGGTGTTTTTCTTCGAGTTTTGAATAATACTAGACAACAAAAACAAAGAAAACAAGACAAATCTATCAATTAAGAAAAAGTGTTACAGAGAATGTTATACATAATCTTTATATATATAAAAAAAAATACCTCCATCCGCTTCGCTGCGCGTTCAGCAGACCTAAAAGTGGGGGCTGTTCCAACAGTTACAGATTTAATGGTTCGCACAGATACAGCAGTACTACACATAGCTAAGGATTCCCAATTGGTATAAATATATAGCTGGATATAATTCATAAAAGAAATTCAAACAGTTTTAACTTCTAGGATTAAAGCACAGTTTGAAATACTATAAATGTTAAGTTGCTTAAATCAGACAGGATACGATGAAGCCACAGACCAACTATCTTCTTCATCATGATGCTTTTTGTTATCAGGTTGCAATGGCTTCCTTGCTGTAGAAGGTGAATTTTGCTGAAGGAAATAGCATAATTCCAAAGATCAGGGCAATTGTCAAACAAAAATATATGACAAAAATCGTTTTTCAACGTGCATGCATGATGGGATGGGGTTGGTCAAAAATGCATTCTGGATGCCAAAATGAATTAAACTGCATGGCTTATGGTACCGCTCAACTTGAAGGTACAACAAAGAAGTGGGTCCATATTACTGTCTACATTGAATTGACTCCAAGTTAATCAAGTACGCGAAGGTTAGAGATATCTAAGCTATATCTTACTGAGAAGCCCCTTGTTAGGTAAGAAACTCAACAAAATTATCCAAGAAGTGGACAAGCCCAACATGATCAAGTAACAAAGTATACGCTCACAAACACAATGTATCACTAGGAAGAATCAGTGAGAATGGCATGTGCATTGAAACAAAAACAGAAAACCTCACTATTTCTCGGAGCAATACATTCCAAATATCTGGAAAAAAAAACATCCCTCCATCCCAAAAGATATATGTTTCCAAAATTCTGAAAAGAGAACCCAAGCTGTGTTCTACTTGGAGAAAACATTACACTGTCACCAGAGTTTAGTTCGGAAAACAGTAAATTTTCCTTCTCTAAAGGGACTTCACAAGGTAAGCATGAATGTAGCTTATCTAGAAGTCAGGTTTATTTTTCCAATTCTGCCATATCCACTTATACAACAAGGTTAGCTTAATCTGACAGAGAAAAAATTGAGTTAATCATAGCAGTGATATCAGTTTTCACCCAGGTGACAAAAGTATTGACAACAGCATCCACCAAATGCAACGTTGAGAGTTCCAATTACCTGTGACTTCTTCATACTAGCAGGGGACTGGGCATTGCTTGAATTTGTGGAACTGTTACCACCAAGACGCTTGTCAGTTGCCAGAGCAAATGGCTGGGGGACAGTATGATGGGCACGAGCATTTCTAGCACCACCAGCTTTTAGTGAGGGCGAACTTGAATTTCTATCATCACTTGGTTTTTGAGCTCAAGTTTGTCATCTTTCTCAGACACATCAAAATTTGTGCTTTTGACACCTAGCACATCTTGCTTCTCTGATTCTTCAGCAGTTTCTTTCTCCATGTATTCCTTTGCTTTGATGACGCCTCCTGAAATTTTAGGAGCAAAATGTACTCTATCATGAGATACACCATTAAACTTCAAAGCAAGACCATTTGGCTTCTTCTCCATGTCTGCACGCTTAAGTTCTAGCCCCATCAAACTGCACAGAAAAGATAGTCCTAACATCTTGATGCTTCACAAAGAAGGCTTTTTAGCTCAAGAAAAAAGTACCACTTCTTAAAAATAAAATGAAAACATTCTATAGAGCAAGAACTATTTGCATGTGATGCCAAAAGGTTTCAAATTCTTTTATTGCTTTGAACAATCTATTTGAAACAAATAGAAATTGTCGAATGTATAAAATTCAACCAAGACACCTAAACACTTCTACCCATTATCATAGTGCAAGACTAAATATCATTGTTTTGATGGAGAAAAGACAGCATATCTCATTGCGAAAAACAGTGCTTATTTAAAGAATCAAGCAGATATGCTGAGAATGAAAAGAAAAAAAAAAGAGCAGAAAGTTCAAGCTGGAAAGAGAAGATTAGCACTAATTTATAACTAACATAAAAAATAAGTTAAGAGGGTTGAGACAACCCAGTTTAGAAAAGGATATACTGTGCGAACATTTTATAATCCAAAAAATTATAACTCAAAGATCGCAAAAAAATTATGTGAAAAGTGAAATTTCTTGGTAAAGCTAAGAACATCAGCAATCTTTACGTATGCCTAGTGGGTATCGTTTAGTTGTCCTACTAGCTTGATTTCTAGTACCAAATCCCATGCCTTACAGCTCCAAATGTTTCATCAACCACCACATCTACATTAGGCTAACTTATTGTATAACTAATAAAAAAATATTAGTTTTCTTTAAAAAGAAAATAAATAACCTATTCTTTTCATTCTGTTTCCATCAAAATTTTAGAAAGTGATTAAACTGTAGGGAAATTAAAGATCAAACCACAACAAACTGAACAGTATTTTATCAGGACAGAACCAGCACCACAGATGCTTTTAGGAATCAAAAAACAAAAATGAAAAAGAGCATGTGTAGAAACAAAATAAAAGGGTCAGTTGAAGAGGAGGGAAGCAAAATGCAGAAGGCATAAAGAAAAGGATTATCAACAATTTTCTTGGTCTTAAGAAGAAGAAAAAAAATCTCAAGTTAGCTTAAAAATAAATCTAAATCACAATAAATTTGGAATGACCCTTATAAAAAGAGAGAGAGAGACCACCACCAACTTCATTCGATAATAAAAAAGGAAAATCGTCGAGAGCCCAAAATCCCTACCCATCCTCCCAAACCAAAGAAACGAATGTAAAATGAAAAGAACACCTCATATAAAAGGAAGAAAAGAGAATAAAAACAGAAACAAGAAGAAGAACAGAAACACCAGCAAAAGACCCGGCTTTTTAATATCAAAACCAAAACAGAGAGAATCTGATAGCTTTAAAAAAAAACCATAAAAATGTGAGACAAAAAATTGCATAAATCTCTCCATTCTAAATAACCAATAAAACACCTAAAAATCCACTAAAATTGAAAAAGACCATCATTTTTCCAACCCCAGAGAGCAGAAATCCAAGAGGAAACCTTTTATGAGAGAACCATAAAGAAAAAATGAACGAAAAGATCAAAGAAACAACCTTTTTAGATCAAGCTACATTGTTTTTTTGTTTACAAAAACAAAAACAGATACATAAGACACAAACCCAAATTAAACAGCTAGAATGTAATAAGATTTCTTACAGCTCAGGTCCGATCTGAGAAGATCTTGAGCTCCCCCTCCTCTCTCTCTCTTCCTTCCTCCCTCCCTCTCTAAAAATACAAACACAGCCAAAATGTTTTCTGTGATTTTGCTTTTTTAACAGCTAAGGAAGGTTTCTTTGTTGTGATAGTTTTTTTTTAACGTTGAAATGTTGGATTTTATACATAGATAGCAGTTTTTTCCGTTTTAACGACGTTACTTAACGGCTGGTTACAGTTTCTTTTGATTTTATTTAAAGGGGAAATTTGAGAGAGAGAGCAAAATGGATAGTGTGATATTAATATATATCTCCACGTTTTGAATAAATATAAGCTTTATGTCTTTGAATAGACAGCTGCTTTTGCTTTTTTGGTACCACTGTGTTTTTTTTCAAAAATAACTATTTTTTTATTTTAATACAAATTATTTTGGTATTTTTAAATAAATATATATTATTTTAAATAAGATATAATTATTGTTATAATATTAAAAACTGTCTAAATTCTTATTTATAGTTGATGTTATTGTTGTTATTATTTATGTGTATATTATCTTAAACTATTAGTTAAGAATATTTTGTCAAAAATACTCATATATTATTGTAAAAAAAAACATTTTTTTATTGTATATATGTTTTCGTGAGCAATTTAAACTTTATATTATTTTAGCTTAATTGATAAAAAAAAATAGTAAGTATATTTGTGAGGTGTTTTTTGAAAGAAAATAAAAGAACGGACAAGATCTCGATATTCAGGCCCTAAATTGAAAGTGTCTTAAATAACACGTACCGTTCGTGCTCCACTAGATTCCGTAATTAAGACATAAACGGCGTTAAATGACGGTGGTACTGCGCCGACTGGTGGTGGCGACACCTGCGCTAAAAAGTCCAAATACCACATTACGAATCTTATTCAAAGATTTTCGGTCTTTTCTATTTTACCTTTTCTATTTCCTCTCCTAAAACATGATACACTGACCTCAAACTTTTTTTCAAGGGCTGTTTGTCGGAGATTCTTCTCCAAGGATAATGATTTATCCAATTCACATCCTTTATCGATTGTTTTTTGAAACTCCAAACAGACCCCTTGGAGTTAATCCAAGATCCGTAAAAACTTGGATTGAATTGTAATTTGATTAAAATCTGTTGATTGTTTATTTTATATATATATATATAGGGTGCAAATCATTTAGTTTAGGGCCTGTGATTATTTATGATCTTCATTTAGTGTTGGTGGCACCCATCTATCACCCGCAGAACACATAATTTCATGGCAGGTTGCTGGATTCAATTTCAGAAGGTTGGAGGGAATTATGAAATCAGAAGATGGTGCCTTTGAATCTTTCTAGTTAATTCTCATAACTCGCCTTTTGACCTAATTTGTACTCTTGTTTCTAAAACATAATGTTATTTAATATACTTTAGACAATAATATAAATCATATTTTAAGATTTTATTTAAAAGCTCATGTTTTTAGATAAAACGGTTTATAGACATGATATTAAAGGATCTGATTCCTTATGGTTTTAGGTTTGAGCCTTGTGTTACTAATATTATAGTCACTAAAAACTTATATTGTTGTAATTTCAAAACTCGTCTCAGGTTTGAGTTTTGTGATGTTAATATAATGGTCATTAGAGATTTAAATTGTCGTTAATTTCAGAATTCATAAAATTAATCGAGATACGCGCAAGTTGACGCAGACATTCGTGTTAATAATAATAAAAAATGATCAGCATAACCAACTTCGATGAATTGAAATGGGTGCTACAGCTTTGTGGGAATGATATTAATAATTTTATATTTTAATATATAGCTTACGAGAAAAGTTTGATTGATAAAAGAAGAAATTTTTAATTATGTGACCCTTTTAATATATATAGATATGATATAGAGGAATGATTCCACTTTAACTGAAAGGTCATCATCACTCTTCATCTAGCTCTCCCGTTAAACTTGCAAAATCAGGAAAGAAGAGCTAAACAATGATTTTTTACTATTTTTATTATTATTGTTTTTAGCTCTTCTTTTGACTCTCTCATTGAAGATGCCTTCATAGCTAAGGATCTCGAGCATGGACATGGAGACGTACACTTGCTTTAATCCAATTTCAACCTTAAACATGTAATTTGTGGTGGAAGTAACTGATTATTATTTTTTAATAATATAAGTATCCGGTTTAGCTTGTCTGTACCTCGATTAATTTAACATGGGTTTGAAATTAACGATCACATAAACATTCAAAGGTTATCATATTAGCAATCACAAAACTTGAACTTCAAACCACAAGAAAAACAAATCTTTGGTTAACTAAATTCTATCCTTGCTTGACATGGTCTACACTCGATTTCTTCTAAATTTAGATTCACAATTTTGTCGGTGATGTTGAATTTTGGCTGTGTTATTTAAACTAATTTGAATAGTGTTGAATTAAATGGAGTCTTTTTTAAGGGGGTGTTTGGGAGGGCTTTTTAAAAATGTTTTTGAAAAAAATTGAAAAATTTTATTTTTAAGTTTAAATTAATAAAATTTAGTGTTTTTAGATCATTTTGATGTGTTGATGTCAAAAAATAATTTTTTTTTAAAAAAAAACATAATTTTAATTTATTTTTAAACGAAAAAAGCACTTTCAAAAACAATCGCAACTACACTCTCAAACAAGCACTGAGTGGTTACTAACTTTACGAGATGTATTTGGTTGTTAATAGGATTTATTCCCTCCATTCCAATATTAATTGTAATTTATTCTCTTAAATACTTCACAATAAAACCCCAACTTAGTGGTTGTAGAGAATCTAAACTTGATTGAGGTAAGAACTTTTTGAAAATATATTTGATGGTCGAGCTAAAAAGAGAAAAAACATTTTTCAATCCGCATGGAAATTTATAATCAATTAGAAATTTCGAATTGATAAAGCTTTCTCTCGTGATTTAACTTTTGAAAATAATCGTTAATACATAAAACTTGTTTATCTATCTATATATATTTCTTTTTTTTTATGTTTGTGTTTCTTCTTATGGTCTTCATGTGGCCCTATATATAAATAACTGTCCATGAACTCAACGGATTATAATTAAAAATTGTTTTTTTAAACCATACTAGAGGTCAAACTATTTTCCCCCCTCTAGTTTTATTAAAATGCAGGTCAAACTAAACCGGTCAAAGTCTCGTGGGATTTCAAAAAGAATCTCTGAGAACTGTCTCGAAGATTCTAAGAAGACACATCTTCTGATCCCTCTGCTTGGCTGCCGGTAAAAGAGAGAAAACAAAGCCTTATCTCCTTCCTCAAAGTAATAGAAATGCATGCAGTTCGTGGGAGACAACCGCAGAGTTTAGAACACCAGTTGGTTACCAAATTTAGTAATTCTAGTTGCTAAATTCTAGTTGCTATTGTTTTTTAAAATGTATTTTAATCAAAAATATATGATCTCGTGACTGTTTAACATTGTGGTTTTTTTTATAAAAAAAAATATATTTTAAATTGATATATTTTGATGTTCTATTATAAAAAATAATTTTAAAAAAATATAAAATGTTATTTTGATATATTTTTAAACAAAAATTATTTTAAAAAGTAACTACAAATATACTATCAATTACAATTAGACCCTTGAGAAATATTTGGATTTTGACCTAGTACCATCAAAATTTATAATTATTGACTTGCCCCACGAAGTAGAATTGTGACCTCAAATTAAATTTAGTATGGTGCCAGCACTAACCTATATTTACACATAAATTATATGTCAGCTCTTCTCATCAATGCTCGTATGTCATTTCAAATAACACCTACTCCATGTGAATGGCCAAACAAGGCACTATCAACACCACCATTAATCTCACCATTAATAGTACTTACAGTTTAATTTTCTCCGTTCAGTATTAGGTAATTTAATTATATATTTATATATATAAAATATTTCGAGTTGCCAGATAATATAGTGGAAGCAACGACACAACAAGTAAATAAGTTTATCATATAAGAACAACACTGCAAATCAGACTGACTATTTGAGAATGTGGTTTATATTGTTTTTTTATCTATAAATATATCAAAATAATAATTTTTATTTTTAAAATTATTTTTTTTAATATCAACAAATGAAATTAATTTAAAAATACCAAAAAAAATAATTTGAAATATAAATAACATTTTTAAAACGCAAAATCAAACCTACATATGACATACAAAAGTTATTGCTCTTTTGCTGCTCCAATCCTCTCCCCGTGTATTTTTCTATCGCTGCTTTTCTTATTCTACCATTACCAATTTAAGTATTAAGTCCCGGGGTGACGTGGTGATGTGGTGACAAATAATTTGAGATTTATACAGTAGGTTTCGAGTTTAAGTCAGAACATGCATTTTTTATAAGAATCCGGGACAGCCGGAGTTTTACTCACTCATTAAAAACCACAAAGTACATTTTTCAGTGAATGGAGTTTCCGAATCAAGAAAAAAACTTAAGTATTAAGAATCTCTTATTTTAATAATAAAAAAAAATGTTTTTACAGGAGAGCTTTCAAGAATCACTTTATCAACATACCAAACTATTGATTAAGTCTAATCACTCCATGATCATGCTCATCAACTATAAAAATTAAACTCATCAGTAATAAAAAACTTAAATTTGTAATTACAAAATTAAGGAATAACAAAAACAAGAGCTATATTACTCAGCAATTGAATTTATTATCTATTTAGAAAATATAATTGAAACTGTTTTTTAAAATATTTTTCGTTTAACAATATATTAAAATAATATTTATTATTATTATTTTTAATAATATTTTAACATTAACACATCAAAATAATCTAATAATATAAAAAAAAATTAAAAAAATCAATTGTTTTTCAAAAAAATTTTTCTCTCAGTTTCTCAAATACCCCCGTAACCCTAAGAGTTTTTTCTCCTGAAGTTGGACCAGCTCTGGTTCAATTTTTCAATCATAACACAAAGAAAAATGGATTGAGAATAAATAAATGGATAGGAGCACAAGAAACCATAAATCGGGTTTACTTGGGTGGCAGACAACTTGGCCATTCTATTCAAAGGCATTGTTTAGAAGTTTCTTGACTAGCTCGTGGTTTGACCAAATCAAACCTTTGCCCTAATCTTTTTGAATATTCCCACCCTCCAAGTTTCAAAAAGATTCAACTACACAACCTCTTTCGTTGAAAAATATTTCCCTCCGACCTTGCATTTCACCTTTTCTCCTTCTTCTTATCTTATTAGTTGTCTTTTCTAAAGTAAGTATAGTTGAAACTGGTTTTGAAAGTAATTTTGTTTAGAAATATATTAAAATAATATATATTTTTTAATTTTTAAAAATCATTTTTGATATTAGCACATGAAAATAATCTAAAAACATCAAAATCATTTAATTTAAAGTACAAAATAAATTTTTTTATTTTTTTTTAAATATTTTTAAAACACAGTGTCACATAGAAATAACATTGTCTTGTCCTACATAAATAATATTTTTTTTTTAAAAAAAAACCCATCTATGATTTCAAATCATTTGGAATTATAGTTTAGTTTTTTTTTTAAATAAAATTATTATTTTGATGATGATCTAAAAACACCAAAAATATTTAATTTAAAATGAAAAAAAAATTCATAAAAAATATTTTTGAAATGCAACGTCAAACTGAGAGTGTAGTTGAAGTTGATTTTAAAAATATTTTTTATTTAAAAATATATCAAAATAATGTTTTTTTATTTTTAAAAAATAATATTTGTCATCAACACATGAAAATAATTTAAAAATACCAAAACTATTTAATTTAAAATACAAATAAAATAAAATAAAATAAAAATTATTTTTTAAAATTATTTTTAAAACGCAATAACAAATAAGAATTAAGTAGCTTAGTTGGTTGAGAACCGACTAAAAATTACACCTCGACTTATTTGAGTAACTTTCTTTCATGAGAAAAGAGTTGGAGCTTTTTTTGAAATTCGTAAGCATCTCTCTAAAGAGGATACATGGTCCCGTTTTGCTTTCATTTTCACAGGCCGGGGACCACCACCATATGGATGTCGCCTCCTCCTCCCGGCCTGCCAATGGCAAGGTGTGGCCGTGGCATGGACGTGCAAGGATCGACCGGCGGCAAAAAACAATTGATCAAGAAAAGAGAATGATGTTGACTGCACCTCCACGATGTGGGTGGGTCCATGCCCACCTTTATGCCAAATTCCTGTGCCCTTCCTCATAGGAAGAGGTGACCGTGTGTCTCATGGAGTTAGCCACTCGGTGCTGACCAAATTCAAACGAGATTCAATAATATATATATATATAATTTAAGATTTCTTGTTTGAAAAAAATACTAGTTATATCTTGAGATTTTGAATAAGAAAATCAGGAATTTGAAGATCCCTTCTTCTAAATTATTGATGCAAGCGTGGAAGGATTAATGGTATATTTAATTTAATTTAATTTAATTTAATTTATTTAAGACGTCATAACATTGTTGAAGTGGTCAAAATAATAAAAGGTGAAATTGATATTATTTTTTATTTATTAAAAAATATTTTTTTATATTAATTTAAAATAAAAAAATAAAAAATAAAAAATTTTTTTCAAAATTTTTTTCATAAGCACTTTCCAATCGCAATGCCAAATAGCCCCTAAATTATTGACGCGTCTATTGATGCAAGCGTGGAATGATTAATGGTATGTTTAATTTAATTTAATTTATTTAAGACATCATAACATCGTTGAAGTAGTTAAAATAAAAAGAGATGTCGTTGAGATTATTTTTTATATTAATATAAAATAACAAATTTAATTTTTTTTTAAAAAATATTTTTAAAACACAACCATAAAAAAAAAGTTGGATGCCGAGGTGTGACAGGGAGCCTAACCATACAATTGACACCTGTGGTGCACTATATTTTTAGCCAAATTAATCAAAGATTTCGCTTGAATCACCCTCACGCACACGCAGAGCACTATTGACTTCTGTTGGATTAAAGATGGTGGTTAGGATTAAATTATTGACTTCTGTTGGCTTAAAGACGGTAGTTAGGATTAAATTATTGACTGTTAGCTAAGTGTTTAATTAATGGCTTTAGTCAAAGGTAATCTCTCCATTAGCTGTCCAATCCAAATGAGATCACGAAACTTAAACAAAGATAAGAACAAGATCCATTTTTAAACATAAATTTTTTAGATCCATACTGAAACCTTTTTATATTGTTGGGGAGTATAGCTAAGATTGTTTTTGAAATTATTTTTTATTTAGAAATATATCAAAATTATATATTTTTTTATTTTTTAAAAGTTATTTTTTACATAAAAAATACTAAAAATATTTAATTTAAAATAAAAAATAAAAATAGAAGTTTTTTAAATATTTTTAAAGCTTAATGAGAAACACCCCTTAATTAAATCAATATCCGCCATGAGGAAGTGATTTGATCCTCTTCTATCTACAAGTGACACGTAGCTGACATTATTCTCCTTTTCCTGAATATTTTTCCTTTTTTAAAAAACAAATGTTTAAACCTAGTATCACGGTACGTAATGATAGCTATTATTTATATATGTTCGTAAGACAAGAAACAATTAAGACTTTGTTTTTAAGTTAATCGTTGTCAAGATTAATTAATTTTGTGATAAATGCCTTTTCGACCAATTGAGAGATTTAAACACATTAAGTTTGGAGGTTTGATGATCAAGTTATATATATATATAAAAAAAAGATGAGTAATTGGGATGGAGTTAAATTTTAGTTTTTGATCAAGGAGGTGTTTGGTAAGCACTCAAAAAATATTTTTTGCTTTAAATTTAAAAAAATAGTGTTTTTAAATCATTTTAATGTGGTGATATAAATAATAATTTTTTAAAAATATAAAATATTATTTTAAATATAAAATATTTTAAAAAACAATTACAATCACACTCTCGAATATCCTTAAAAAAAAATTAAGTGTAATTAACCAAAATTGAAATTAACATGAAGCCAACAGATTTTCAATGCAAATAGAAGTGTTTCTTAAAGTCAAGAATATTTTGAGGTGGATACAATTAATAAACGGGCAGTCCTCTATATAATTGTCCCTTCCACTGAGTCTAATCTCAGCCACACGAGTTTCTTAATAGCTAGCCGTAAGCTGACTCAGTTATTGCTTCCGTGATGAATAAGGTGGGACTCATGAATGAACTTTACGTGTTGAAAATGGCCACCCTATTCGGGTCCCTTTATGAATAGAATATGTACGAATTTTTTTTGGGGTATTTACTGCGTTGAAAATTACAACACTTGATTTATTATAATATATAGTTTTTGTACTTGTTATATAAAAAAATATCTAAAGGATTGGTCCGGTGTTCAGAACTTGTTAGATTTCTTTAAATAAATCAAATCAATGTGAGCGGTAAGACATTAAAATGAGAATCAACCGGTAATCTGTGTCTTATATTAAATTACTTACACGTGATACTGCTTTTATTTACACAGCCTATATGATTTTCTTTATAAATGTATTTTTTATATTTAGTATTCATTGATATTTAATTAATAAATATAGAGTAAAGATAAAATCTATCTGGCAGAAATTCTTTATATAAAAAAATGAAATTATTATGATTATGAGATTTCTTTACATCAAAAATATTTTAATATATTTATAAATAAAAAATATTTGGAAAAACAATCAAAATCAATAGTCAATTGTCCTTCCACTTAAAACTTGATGATGCCGGGCCATCTCTGCAATGTCGAATCTTAATCACCATTTCATAGAGGATAAGCATGAGATGAGGCACACGAGGATAAGCATTTCATAGAATAATTTAAGAGTCAGGCTTCGATCTACTTTGTTTTTCACGATCCACAAGGGGATAAGTATCTCATGTTTAATTATTGAATTTAATTTAAATTTTTATCAGATAATTATGTAGATTCAGTTTTATAAAAAGATCAACTTAGTGTAGTTAATCGAGGTCTTAGACCCTCAAATATGTTATTTAGAGGGTTTAACTTAGAAATCAAAAAAAGATGTTTTAATTATTATCCTAATTAATTTTGAATTTTTCATTACTTTTCCCTCCTTGCTTTTGAGTATTTTTTTTTCTGCCTAGCTTTGTATTATTTTGTTCAGGGCAGTTTCTTACCTTTGTATAAATAGTTGGCGTGTTGTATTTTTCATCATTTTATTTATTCTTTAATGAAAATTAAGTTTGGATCCAGGATAAGCTAGAGATAAGTCAAGTAAACACAAAAGTTATATTTTTAGAAGAAAACAATTTAAAGTGATTTTCTTATTCACACACACACGCACATATTAATATTTTATATAGATGAATTTTCTTTTTTAGAATTAAAAAAATATAATAATTTTTTTTTATGTCCAGCCTTGCATAATGTTTTTTCTTTTCTTTTTCTTTTTTCAAATAATTTAATGTATGTATATCTATTTCTATTATCATTTGATTGAGTAAAAATATTATTTTGATTAACAGTACTTAAAAAAACACAACCGGATAAATATCTTGTCTTGCAAGATTAAATTTTAGTCAGCACTTGTTTGTTGATTTTTCCAGTTTTATTTTTAGTTAGCGGTAATATATATTTTTAATTTATTAACGCATAATTCTTCATTTGTTTTATTACATGTGTTTAAGAAAATATTTTTAGCTACAAAAATGTGTCGTTAATAAAAGTAGCATATACAAATATTTTAATAAAAAATAAAAATACTTGATTTAAAGTTCATTAGATGTCTAACATTAACATATTATTAATGTTCTAGATTGGATCTTGTTCCATTTCTCAATGATAATCTAAACTTGAGATAATTCCATAAGATTAATAATTCCAAAAGTTTGATTGATAGTTGCCTAACTATTTTGTAAAACCAAGTCTTACATCATAAGCACGCTCGAAGGCTTTTCTTGATGCTCGAAGGTTGCTTTTATATAAAGAAAACATCATAGTATAGTTTAATAAACATCATAGTATAGCCTGCTAATAGAGACCAAGACCAGCAAAATAGTTAATTAAATTCTCAATTTCGATGCTTCAAGGTGTTCTCCTTTTTATATTAAATTATATTTGTTTCATTTTTCTAGCTTCAATTAATATGAGATTATATCATACTCATGTTGAACTTTATTTATTTTTTAAATAATTACTTCTAGTTTCATGTATATCTTCTTGTCTAGTGTTTGTTTGTGAGTGTAGTAAAAATTATTTTTGAAAATAGTTTTTTATTCAAAAATATATTAAAATAATATTTTTTTTTAAAATATATTTTTGATATCAACATATCAAAATAATCTAAAAAAATTATTTTTTTTCAAAATATTTTTAAAAACACAGTATCAAACATATGTGCCGTGAAAAAACCCAATACTAAAAAAGCCCTCTACTTTCCAGAAGTTTTTGGTTAAATTCCTGCGTGAAAAATGGCCTTTTTATATATAATAAATATAACATGAATTGAGCGCCAGGCGTTTTTTTATTCATATTCAACACTTTTTTCCATTTACAATAATCACACGTGCACGAAGAATTTAAAAACTTCCTTCATTAATATGTTCAGCGAAGCAATATTGATTTGGTAATATAAAAAAAAAACTTTAGGTTTTAGAAAATGAATATAATTTCCAATTTAATTATTATAATAAGTTGAAAATTTGATAAAGATGTTCTATAAATCAAGTTTTATTTTAGGTCAACTCGTTATAAACAACTCGTACATACTCGAATTAAAATAGATTAATGATATTTTTGAATTTTTATTATTTTTTGAATTTATTTCATTATTTTCTTTGTTATCTTAAAATTCGTTTCTCTCTCGACTTAAAATTGATATTAAACCTATTTAAACACTTTATTGATTGTTTTTATAATTGTTTTCATTTTAATATTTCTTGTTGATTTTTTCCATGTAAAATGTTATGAATTTATATATAAAGTTCGAAATATTTTATGTAACGTTTGAAATAACAGAAATAAATTATAAAAATTATGAATTTCCGTGTGTGTGTATATATATATATAAAATCCCAAACTATATATATATAAATAATAAAATACCTTGTTTACATCATGACGTAAAGCATATAAAAATCACTTTCTCTTACGAATGACTGTTAGGACTTTGAAATCGACACATCCAATCCCCTATTTATTTATCTATTTATTTCTTCAATTTTTAATTATGTCAATCTCATTTGTTGTTAACATATACTAAAAAAAAAGAGATTAATTAACCCTTTTTAAATGTCAAAGCATAAACAACCAATCTCTAGAAGACAAAACTAGTTCGATCATTTATCTTGATCTAGAAACTTTTACAATATGATGGGAATTTTTAGAGCGTGTTTATTATTGTAGTAATGATTTAAAAATAATATATATTTTACTTGATGATACATCAAAATACTATTATTTTTATATAAATATATATTTTTTTTAATTTAAAGTAAAATGATAAAATAAAAATTAATTTTCTATAATACAAAAACAAACATCTTCTTAACTTGTCATTTCATCTTTTGTTGACTATATATGATGTATTAAAATAAAAATGGTGGTTGAAAGTGTCATTGTGATTGTTTTCCAATCAAACTATTTTTTTTATTATTAATTTTTTTTATATCAAAACAATTCAAAAATATTAATTTTAAAAGAAAAAAATGATGAACAAAAAATATGTCCAACCTTAATTACAAAGATGCTCTAATTGAGCACAATAAAATAACCATTTATGAGATATGACCTTTCCCTATTTTTATTATAGTCACCGATAATTAATTTCACATGTGAATTCAAATATAACTCGGTCTGCAACTGGGACCATGAACTCAGTTGAACATATGCAATTCAAAAGAGTTTCTGATTCCATATTACCTTTGTCAGCACACACAACGATAGCATCTTGGAAAACTTATCCCAAAAAAACAGACATGGCTCATTTGGGCTGTAGCCTCATAAATCTTAATCCCCAAATTGGGCTTAATCAAGGCCTAACCTAGCCCAATATGAAAATCAGTATGTTATAACTTATAACAAATTGAGTCTAAGCTCAATCTTTATTTATAATTTTATTTTTTTGACAAATATAAGGAGAATATCCTTCGTTATTTCATTCTAATCAAGGACTAATTAATTTTGATTTTAAAAAATAAGATTAAAAAAATAGAGACCGAAATAAAAAAAAACATCAAACATTAATAGCATGAGTTTAGAACTAAATACAGTTTAATCATCTACTTTTAAAAATCATGCATATTGTATAATTTTAGCACCTACATATTTTTTAAGTTCACTCTTTGATACATAATCTTATTTTCTCTTATTTTATAGTCCCTAATTGAGAGGGCGTTCAATTACGCTTATTTTACTAATTTTTATGAATTGAGCTTAATTAGAACTAAGATTTAAGTTTAATGAGCACGTGCGTGGATTTTTAGACTAGATTTCTAGTTAATGTTAATCATCCAAAAGAATATATATATATATATATATATAATTTCTAGTTAATGTTAATCATCCAAAAGAATATATATATATATATATATATATATATATAAAAAGGGATTAACGAGAAGCACGAATACCGATCCGGCTATTTCTGTGTTTACCATGTCAAGAACCGCTAAGAACCCAACAGATGTTAGAATCCTCAGACCCAAAATTCACGCCCTCTTTATTTATAACGGTTTTTCTTCTCCCCCCCACCATTCCATCACCCAACTTTCCCGCTCTATCAAACGACACGACAAACATTAATATTACAGGACCAGAAGTAAGAATAAGATCGATCCAAATGATGATGGAGACTTTGGCTGCAGCACCCACTCCAACCCCCACACCAACAGCAGCACCAACACCAACGGCAACGGCAACGCCAGAGCCAGCGGCAACGGTAAGTCCAGCGCCAGCGCCAACAACAGAAAGTAGTCAACAATGACACAACGATCGCACTTGCCCAGCAAAAGAAGAACAGGATTCAAGTTTCTAACACCAAGAAACCTCTCTTCTTTTATGTCAATCTCGCCAAGGTTCCTACTTTTTCTTTGCTGGGCAGTCTTTTCTTGTTTTTAAGAATGTATGTTTTGGCTTGCTTTTGATATTTTCTCTCTTCTTTTCATCTTGTGTAATTTGGTAGTTTCTATCTCACATGTTTGCTTTTGTTTGCAATTTTCTTTCTTTTTGATAGGATCCTTTGGAAATTAGTTTTATATTCAAATCCTGCATTTTTAGTAGAGAAGTTGTTTTGGTGTACTTTTATTTTATTAAAAACAATTCAATTTATCTTTTTAACTTGCTGGATTTGTTTTGATCGACCAATATCATTCAAGTGATCAAGTCTTATGTGTCTATGCTCAACATTTCCGTCATTTTGTGATCAATAATTTTAATCGTCTGATATGTGTTTTTTTTTTTGGAGAATGAAGTAAATGCTTCTCTGTAGCACAGAAAAAACAACAACAAAAAGCTTCCTGCTTTTTAGTTTACTTTCATTCAAATGCTGTATATAGTTCATCTGAAACTTTTCTACCTATGTATAGATGGGCTGTTTTTACTTTTACTTGTACAAATTTCTGGTATTGTTTTCTGGTCATAGATCTCTTGAACTATATGATGAAAGAATCATGGTTAGATCCTCGTTAAGTGGATTTAAACTTGTCCTTCTTCGTCGGTATGTCAGGATTAATTATGTGGCTATCCATCTGGTACAACTCTTTGAAATAGTAGACAAAACTTAAACAATTAAATTGAGTATATGTGTGTCGTTATTTCCCTTTTCTTCTTTAATGTGGAAGTGATGCCATTCTTACAAGAAAATCATGCCTATAATGTGATTTATATAGGACATTTTAAGGTTTACTGATCACGTGAACATCATAATGTTGAGACTCGTATACTCCTTTAGAATGCACAGCTTTTGGATCTCCGTCTATGATTTTTTATTTTAATCATGCATTGTGATTTTGTTGCAGAGGTACATGCAGCAGTATAATGAGGTTGAGCTTTCTGCCCTGGGCATGGGTATGTTCTACAAAGCCATATCTCATAGTTTTGTTATGTTTCTTACTTGTCTACGGATGGAGTCGTAGTTTTGTCTTTCTGGTGTAGTATCTGCCGACAATAAGCCACAGACTACGGAATGGTATAAGCTGGTATTGAGAAATTGTTTCTGTATCGTGTAGAATACCTTAGAGACATGAATGTAGAACATTTTTAATTAACAGTTGAAGATGATTTATGTAAAATGCATTCATAATCATGTTAGTGTAAGAATTGTTTTTGTCTTTAAACAAACATCCATTCCTTATATTTTATTGCAGCAATCACCACAGTTGTTACAATTGCTGAGATTTTGAAGAACAATGGACTGGCTACAGAGAAGAGTAAGAATTTCCTCCTAATACTGCGTCTTGTATTCATGACGAGGAATCTGATTCGTAACATTTTTATTTGTGGAATAAACAGAAGTTTTGACATCTACTGTTGGCATGAAAGATGAGCACAAAGGACGACAGATTCAGAAGGCTAAGGTATGGTTAATCTCATTATGAATCTCGATTTGATTAATCATCCTCTCATGTATGATAATTAATAACGAATTTTTCTTATTATCTTTTTCCTTATGGTGACTAATTGATTAATTCTCTTGACTTCTAGATTGAGATTGTGTTGGGGAAGTCAGAGAAATTTGATAGTCTGATGAATGCTGCGAGTTCAGCTTCAGAGGGGGGGGAAGCCAAAGATAATAAGGATGATGAAAAACAGTGAAGCAAATTTGATGTTCTCTTGTTGTAGTTCTGTATCCACATTTTTATTTTCCATCTGCCTAATAGTGGTAGGGACTTATTTTTTCATAAAGTATTTTGTCATGGATAGTCTAGGAGTAGAGAGACAGTGGCATAATGGGACATTGCTGTTAAATATTTGCCTCTCTTTGCTCTGATTATAGACTTGTAGAGATCATAAATGTTATAACACTGTTTCTTTGTTCACATGTACTCTTTTCAGTGGATCTGCATTTAAAGGATCGTGTGAACATCTAATCTCTGCAAGATTTATCTAAAATCTATTCTATATATAGAAGGATTATTGGAGCAGTAAATCTGATATGATCCGGGAACTAGGTGCGGCACGCACACTTACATGCGGGAATAAAATGTTTGGTCAGGATTTGACCATCATAAATTTTCTTTAACAATGCCATATATGTCATACATGGATAGTAATTAATTCATGAATGAAATCACACCTGTCATTCATGCATAAACATGTATAATCTGCTGATGTATATTTAAGGACTGGAATCCCTTTTCTTGCCCTTAAATTAGTTTTTGCTAAGAATCTGTTAGGTGTAGTGTTTGGAAATTGCTGCGCCGCCGTTGAGGTTCTGTTCGAGGTTTTAATAAGCGTTCCCTATTTTCAGTCCATCGATAAGAGTTTCGCGATCAATAATGGATTTTCAGGATTATATTCGGTATGTTTAGATCTTAATGCTGTCCATGATTTGGCATCAATAGCAGTTGTTCTCTTCATTTTTTAGTTCAACTCATGCATGCTTTAGTTTGCAAACATGCTTGTTATTGTTAGATCCAGTTTTATTTTTGAATATCTGTGCAAAGGAAATCATGTTATTGCTTCCTCCAACCCAAATTTCACTGCTATTCCTTTCCCCCCCCACATCTGCTTCATTTCTTGGGATGCTTTCATTCTTTTAGATCCATTACCATTTTATAGATCCATCAGCGAAACCGTTTTTCTCCTCTTTTGTAAGCAATGCTTAGATCCATTAATGAAACATTTTCCCCACAAATGATCTGGTTCATTGTTAAATGATACCATATGCTGATCTTGATTGCATCAGAATCTCTGGTTACATTTCAAATGAGTGAAAGATGAAAGTGATCAGAGCAGCATTGATCAGCACTTGTAATGATCCGCCGCAATCATTTCTAAGCATGCATAGTTTATTTCTTCTTGGTTAACTGTGGGGCCTAGTTCCTCTCATTTCTCTGTGAAATTTACAGATCGTCATCCTGCATCTTTTATGTCTGATTTCTAATGCTGTTTCCTGATATGTTTTACTAGCACACACCTAGAGTCCCCTTAAGGGATAAACAGTTTTGCAATTTATGAACCTATTTGCTGATTCAGTGTGTAAATCCTGATATGCAAACAGTTTATAGTAGTTTTGTATGCATTTACACAGCATACCTTCAGTTTGACAGGATGCCCTATTAAGTATTAACCAGTGAGTCTTGGACATTGACAGAGGATTATCCTTTCAATAACCAGTCCCTGAGTCTTCTGCATGAGTCAAGGTGTTAGATCCGATAGAGATATAGAGTTTAATTATAAAATCATGAATTTAAGTCAAAGATTCAGGTTCTTAAGGAAATTTATATGAAGGTAACTTAGTTTTAAACTAGTCTTGTTTGAGAGTATACTTGAGGGTGTTTTTCACTCAGAAATACATTAAAATTATTTTTTATTTTTGAAAATTATTTTTAACATCTAAAATAAATATTAAAACTATTTTCTTAAAAAACTATTTTTAAAATACAATATCAAACATACACTATGTCTAGGATGTTGACAGAGAAGTTGGACCGTCTTATTCCTACTCATGAATACAACATTTCTGGTAAATAGATGAAGCATTTCTTTCTGGATATGGAATGGAAGGATGCCATTTGGTAACCGAATTTTAGTGCCCGTTTGGCATTGCGATCCCACCGGTTTTTGGCCGAAATTTGAATTTTTTTTTCATTTTAAATGAATATATTTTTGTGTGTTTTAGATCATTTTGATGTGCTGATTTTAAAAATGATTTTTAAAAAATAAAAAAACATCATTTTGATGTATTTCGGCACGATAAATACTTTGAAAAGCTACCAAAACCACACTCCCAAACAGGTCCTTAGGCCTATTGCTTTCCAAAATTTCACCAATCAATCACAGATCTCTCTGTCTAATCAAGCAACTGAGTCCTCAATTTATATCTTTCATTGCCTAGACAGGATAGATTGTGTATGGTTCTGTTTAGCCCATTATATAAGTTATAGCCCAACCCAACTAGGGTTATTTCCATCATTTTCCAGTCATATAAGGACCACATTGCAAACTCAAGATTTTTATCCGGGCCACAAAATCAAAATCCAAAAATCTCCTTTAAAGCGGAAACTTGTACACGCACACGCCTCAGACACAGAACACAGTCTCTGTCTCCCTCTCGCTCCCCATATGTGCCTCACACTTTTCCACACCTAAAACAGAAAAAAAAATCCACCAAATCTGTCCAACACTCACTGCTCTTCAAAACCCAGATTTTCTGCCTGTCTCTTAATGTAAGTTCTTGCTTAAATTCGTCTTCTTGGTGCTTTGTTACTGTACTTCTTTAGGGTTTTAGGTGTTAGTTCTTGCATGACTGTTGTCGGGTTCTTTCGTTAATGCCTTGTTTTCAAGTATTTACGTTGTTTGGCATTGACCCTTTTGTGGTTTTTGTTGATTAACGATCCTATGCCCTTTTCTTTCCTTGTTTCATTTTTTGCCGAAAAGGGTTCTTTTTTCCGATAGAGGAATTAGGGTTTGCAGTTTTCTTGTTTATTATGGGTGTTTTAGAAATGGTATATAATGCTTGGTATTTGCCTTTTCCATATATCCTATAAGATACGTTTATTTGTTTTGTTTGTTTGTTTTTGCTTGTATGTTTGTATATTGATGGAGTTCTGACAATGGAACTCTTATCTGTAATAAAGAAAGAAGAAACTAGGCCAGTTTTCTTAAACTCAAATATGTAAGGGGCAGGTTAAGGTATATAGGTGAATGCTCGTGCTGACAGGGGCGCAAGACTCCCATTAGACACATGTCTCTTGCATCCTGAGTGATTTCATCACATTGATTGTCGCTGAAACGATATGAAAAACTTAAAAAGAAGATTAATATTAATGTCAAATTAAATAAAAAAAAACTAAAGTAGAATGTGGTTTTATTGTATCCCTCTACTCATAACACTATTCACGGAATAGTGATCGGACGAATTTTTCCCCGGGCAAAAATACAATTGAGCTAGGATTTGAGTTTTTTTTTACCATGATTCAATCTCATTTTCAAATTATCTTAGGTAGTAAGTCATCTTTTATGTTTTTTTTTATTAAAGTTAAATTACTTAATCACCACTTGGTCAAAAATCAACAAAACTATCTTCCTCATCATGGATTTTTTTGTTCATGTCAAGCTAACTCATGAGTATTTTTGTATTTTAATAAATCTTAAATATTTTTTTTATTGGCATATGACAACATGTAGGCAACCCCATGCTTTTTGAGTAATCAGTCACCAAATGCTGCCTCCCATGATGACGTTTGAAAGGTCTCAACGCTCCTTCCACAACGGGGTGGCATGTGCGCCAATAATCTATAAAATTTGAAATCTCTTTCAATTTCACCTCTTTTTTAAAAACTTTGTTATTAGTTTTTTGATTGCAATTTATTTTGTTTGAGATTTTTTTCAAAATTGTTTTTTATTCTCATCTCATCCTCATGCTTTCCTTTTCCTATCAAATTTGATCATGTTTTTTTTTTTTGTTTTTTTTTTGTACTTTGGCAAGTTTTTTAAAATGATATTTTTTTTTCATGATTTATCTTTCAACATTAAATTGGTCAGGAATTAAACTTCTTCATTTCACCCGGGTTCATATTTCAAGGGTTGTGAGTTTTAGAGATTAGATCAGGCTTAAGAGTTTTTTTTTTTTCAACATTTATTCAATTAGAATAATTGCTAAGTTCTCTTTATTTATTTGCTTTAAGTATTAGTTTTTTTAGTGGTCTTGAAGATGACATTGTTATCTCAAGTCTTTTTTTTTCTCGTTTTCTGTTGGTTTTTTTCTTCTAATTCTTTAAATTGATATTTTTTCTCGATTCTGCTCTTAAATATTTGGAATATGTTTTTTAAATAATTTATAAAATTGTAATTCCTTTTCAATCCTTTAATTATTTTGAATTTAATCCACATTCTTTTGATTGTTGTTTGTTTTGTTTTAAATGTATCTTTTCTTACAATTTCATCCTCTTTTACTTTTTTATCTTCTTATCAAATTTGATCTCTCTCTCTCTCTTGCTTTGTTATGCTCTTGCTTTGCTTTGTTATTTTTTTTTTGATTTTATCAATCAACATTAGATTAGTTGATAATTTAGTTACTTGATTGAGTCCGAGTCTACAATTTCACGAGTTTTGGGTTTTAGAGATTAACTTATGTTTGAGAGGCTAGCTGGTTTTTTTTTTCCTTTCCCGTAATTCAATCTCATGTTTTTCAAGTTTCTTTTTTCAATATATATTTAATTGGAGGTCGAGTTCCATTAATCTTATTCATTTTCTTTCTTTAGGATTGTTCATTCATTTTGAAAATAATCGGGTTTTCTTATGTCTTTTTATTTGTTGGATTTACTTTTGGTATTCAATATTAAATTAGTTTGGAGTCGAGCTCTTTGGTTTAATATGAGTCTAGTATATAATAAGTTGGAGTTTGAGATCTTAGCCCAAATTTAAAAGGTTTGCCTAAGTTTGTTTGATTAATTTCCCCCCTTCTTTTAAGCTGATTTTTTTTTAATTTCATCATTAATATTATTAGTGATTAGATTGTAATTTTTCTTTATTAGTCTAATATAGATTGCCTGAAGTTTTTTTTATTTGTTGTTTGCACTTGGATTTATTTTGGTAAGTTTTCTAAATTGATATTTTTCTTTATTTCATCATTCAATATTGTATCGGTTGATAATTAATTTGTTTTTGTTTCCCTCCTTTAAGGTTGAGTTTTTTTGATTTGAGACTGTGATTTTCTCTAATTTTCTTTTTATTTGTCTATACCAATCCCATCGCCTATATTGCAAAATCTGTGGTTTGGCTCATTTTTTTTAAGGGTCTCTTTTTTAAATTTAATATTTTTTGTGCTCTATCCTTCAACATTAGGTTGTTTGGATCTGAGCTGTGTGATGTTTCTAGGTTTGCCTTCTATTCGGCTGTTTCATTCATATGATCCGGATTATGGAGTTTTTATTTATTTAATTGACCCTTTTTTAAATTTTATCTTTCGACGTTGAATTTGTTTGGAATTCGACTATGAGTCTGTTTTATTTCTTTATTCCTGTCTCATAATGCGACTTGCAAACTTGGCATGTTTGGTAAGGTTGACCTAGGTCACTTTTTGTCCTTTTCTTTTTACTTTTATTCTTTCACATTTGATTAGCTGATATCTTAACTTTGTTGGCTTTTTTTAACTGCTCTTTTTTTTGTGGGTTATTGTGATTTTTTTTAAGTTGGTCCATGCATTGATTTTTTTTGTGTGGTCGGGTCTATGCCTTGAGTTGCATTTTTTAAAACATGTTTGTGTCACTTGAACATCTTTTTTTTTAACCGAAAAAATGTTCTAGACCACAGTGTAGTGCGGGCCTCCAAACTAGTATATATATATATATATATAATTTCATCATTTGTACCTGTAAGTTGTAGTATTTGAGGTGTTGATGAGTGGCTCATGTACAGGCTGTATATGTGGCTCTTTAGCGTAGTTGTTTAATGGCAGTCATTATGATTCTTGCCTTTTTCTTGACCTTCCATACCCTGCAGTTGTATTATGGCTCCAGGTTGTGGAAAAAGCTCAGATGCTTGTATAGAGCAATGCATTTTCCCTTCTTTTTATTAGATTCTTTCTGTACCATTTTGTTTATATTGGAAATTGAAGGCATGGGTGTTGAGAGTTTGTTGATTTAAGGATTACTACTCCTCTTTTTTTTCCTTCTATATAATGTGGATAGTTGTTTATATAAACTATGTTCTTTCTTTCTGACAGTGCATATCTCATGGCGGATGTTGATCAAGGCATTGGTGAGCATGAAGTGGATCACGCTGCAGTTCATGGTGTGGATCCTGCAACTGATTTTGCTGATCATCCTGTAGCCCATGGTTTGGAGTCCACTGACCTTGGATTGGATCATGGCACTGATCATGCTGTAGATGATGGCGTGGATCACTCCACAGGTCCTGGATTGGCAGGAGAGCATGATGACATGGATCACCTTACAGATCATGATGTGGATCACCCTGTAAACCAGGATGTGGATCACCCTGTAAACCAGGATGTGGATCACCCTGTAAACCATGAAATGGATAATGCTGAAGATCAAGTGCCTGAAAATAACGAGGCTTCGAAGCAAGGACATGATGAGGATACAGTCTCTGGAGGTGCTGAGAAGAGGTGGCCTGGATGGCCTGGAGAGAGCGTGTTTCGGATGCTGGTTCCTGCTCAAAAAGTAGGCAGTATCATTGGCCGTAAAGGGGAGTTCATTAAAAAGATAGTTGAGGAGACAAGAGCTCGCATTAAGATACTTGATGGTCCTCCAGGGACGTCAGAGAGAGCTGTAAGTTTTTCTGCTCTTTTATTTGTGCAACTAGGTTATCTGGAAAATATAGAAATAGGATGGTTGGAAATAATCTGTTGATGCAAAGTGTTTGATGGTTAAACCTTCCATGATTTTTGTTTATATATCAAATGAATCTATTATAGCATGCTTTAATTTTGCTCTTCTATTCTTTTCATGTTTTCCTTTCCGTCTTAAGAAATTGATAATCTGGAACATGTAAGCAATTTTCAGGCATTGCAGAATATTTTCTCAGGGTTAGCTAGTTGTGCTGTAATATTACATGTTTGGCCATCTATCTATAACACGTCTAAAATTTTATTTGGAATTTGGCGGTTGCTCGTACAACTGTGTGATTGGATCACATGATCATCAATCTGTGCTTTGAGCTATATTGACATCAATTACGAAGGAAGCTTGCTTATGGAAGAGAGATTGATGAGACAAGCTTAATTTATGTATTGACTTAAACCCATAACAAAAATGCTATCTTTTTAAAGAGATTGATAGAGTTTTAAGCTTATAAATTTTTCCTTGGCTGTAAATATAGCTTCTATTAAGTAAGAGTTTTCTAATTGTATTAAAATATAGAAGAAAGTGGAACTGATAATTAAAACACACATTTCAAGTTGAGGTTGTAAAGCTTCTATGCATCATTTGTAAACCAAATTAAAATCTGTGCAAGTGGCACATAACTCTTAAAAAATCTGGGAGAAAGATCTATAATTGTTTGGATATCTGATTCAACTGTTTCTCATCCAACCCTTTGTGTTCTTGCGACTGTGTAGTATTTGTCATGGCAGTCATTTGTTTTCTATGGATATCCGAGTTATGTATCTATCTGTTGTACCTTTGCAATGATATTAAGAGAGAGAGTTCTCAGAAATATCACTCATTATTCTTTCACCCTTTAAGCATTGCTGTTTCCAAAAGCTACAACATTTTAATGGGAACTAAGAAATCAATTTTGAAGGGAACCTTAGATATGATCATTTAACTTCTAATGAATCATTATTGTAAAAGTTTGCGTAGTTGAAAAGAAAACAAAAAGGAAGCCTCGTCAGAAGAAATCAAGAAGTATAACAGAAATACTTTTATTGCAATGACAAATGAATGTGTGCAGGTTCTATCCGCAATCTTTTAAGCATTGTATCAACCATCTTTAGGATCCCAAATTTGAAGAACCAAAGATCCAGATTGCTGGGATCAGCATTGAGCATTGCAAAGTGCTGAAAAGTTGATTTGAATATACAGACATATTACACGAACAACAGTTCCACGAAGCTCTGCAATCTTTCCGGTAACTTCAGAAACTGCATGGTTGATTTCTGCCGCAGCTTGTAAACACCACAAAGGAACCTGTTTTAATCAACATTAGAGGATGCAGAAGATGTTAACATCAAAGTGCTAATCTAACTTTGTCATAATATACTTCCACGATTAAGCAGTAAAAGCAACAAAAAATGGTCAACTTTAGTAACTAATAATCTGAAACTCGTGAATCCATGATTATGTTTTTTGATTTTTTGGATAAAAAAATTAAGAATCAAATCTAAGTGAAGTGTAATAGTAACCCTTAGTTACATGTTAGGAGGAGAAAATGATCAAATGCTATGCATTAGATTTGACATCATGGCAAACAGAGGAGTAGGTGGAAACTTATAGTGCATGCGTGTTGTTGAATTTTGACAACAAAATTGAGGACTCATTATCCCTAGAGGAGGAGAATAGGGCAATAACAAGCAATGGTTGTGTTGAAACTAATTTAGTTGTAAAATTTCATACAATTGGAAACCGGATTGTTTCAAATGTTATTTAGAAAGAGCTGTTTCATTATTTATATTTCTTATCTTTCTCACTTGTTGCATCATCCTCATGTGTTGCTCCATCTCATTTCCTTTTCCTCTTTCTTTGAGGTGTTCTTGGACTTGAGTCATAAATTTTTTCTTTGGTTTGTTATGCTAACTTTGTTATATAGGTAATGGTATCTGCCAAGGAGGAGCCTGATTCCTCTCTTCCTCCAGCTATGGATGGCCTACTGAGGGTTCACAAACGCATTATTGATGGTTTGGACAGTGATTCTTCTAATGCTCCACCAAGCAGTGGAGCTAAGGTTTCAACAAGGCTGCTAGTACCAGCCTCACAAGCTGGAAGTTTGATAGGAAAACAAGGAGGAACTGTTAAATCCATCCAAGAGGCATCAACTTGCATTGTTAGAGTTCTTGGTGCAGGTTTTCCCCTTTCACTTCTGAGTTAGAAATGCTTCAAAATTCTTTTTGTTCTCTGTTTCTTGAATTAAATTTTGTTGTTTGTCCATAATCAATGGCTGTCTTTTAGAATTCATTTCATTTTTCAGAAAATCATGTTTTGTCAGCTATGCTTTACTGGTTGCAAGTGCTGTTTTTTCTCATTGTGTTATAATTGCATTTAATTCAGTAATGGCAAATTAACCAAGTTCTTTGCAAATAGAAACTATCTGAACCATGTAGTTGTCATGCTCTAAACTTACAAATCAAGTTTCTGAGTAATGGAGGGGTGAACCAAGGCCATCATTATCTGAGGTCCATGCATTTCTTCTTCTTTTTACTTACCTCTGTAATATGTGCCTTATTATTTGTTGCCAATTTGTTATAATTTCTAAACCACACCATTACCAACTATGCCTCTAGCTCAGCAGTTCACCCTATCACTGTTGGCTATTTATAGTGGTATCATGATGATGTTGGTTTCAATACGTAATCAATGACCACCACAAGCAATTCTTTGTTATGAGGTTCAGGATTACGTAATTTATTATTGAGGTTCATGATTCCTTTGTAAGATCTGGAACATCTATCTGACCTATCTACCTTTCTTTTCTTTTAAGGTCCCACCTTCTCTGCTAATAAAATTGTTGCAAAATTATTTGAGGATACTCATTTAGTGGACCGTTTTGCCCCCATCCCTCTTCTGCTGTTTATAATGAAACTCATCTTAATAATTGATTATCTTAATGCCTCATATGTTCATTTTGTTTCGGACTGTTTTGCCCCCATCCCTCTTCTGCTGTTTATAATGAAACTCATCTTAATAATTGATTATCTTAATGCCTTGTATGTTCAATTTGTTTCACAAGTCCCCATGCTTTGGATTCAGATACTTTTCTCAACTTGTTTCTGAATTTTATCTGCATGTCTAATTCTATTTTCTGGATCAAACTGCTGCAGAAGACCTTCCAGTTTTTGCTCTTCAAGATGACAGGGTTGTTGAAGTATTGGGGGAAGTAGCTGGAGTGCACAAAGCAGTGGAGTTAATTGCATCTCATCTCAGAAAGTTTTTAGTTGACCGAAGTATAATTCCGTTATTTGAAATGCAAGTAAGCTGCTCTTCATTAAGATTGGAATGACTTTATCTATTATGGCATGACTGGTCTGAGAAATTCTAATTTATGTATTTTTACATTACAAGATGCAAATGTCGAATCCTTCAATGGAGCAGATGCCACCTCATCAATCATGGGGTCCACCTCAACCCCTTCCTCCAAACCCTGTTGGAGGGCCTGGTTATGGACAAAATCCCCAATATATGCCACCTCCACGACAGCTTGACAGTTACTATCCTGCTGACATGCCACCTCCAATGGAAAAACAACCTCACCAGGGTATATCTGCATATGGAAGAGAACCCATGGGTGGCCATGCTTCATCAAATGCCCAAGCTGCACCATCAATGATCACACAGGTTCTTTTATTCTCTTTGTTTTCCTTCCCCCTCCTCCCCTCACTTTGAAGGAAATTCGAGATGCACCTTTATGTTGGAGAATGAGATGGGATGTGGGATGACAAACCTTTTCTTTCATTGCAAATGAAATGGTTCTATTTTTTTTTGTTTTGCAAGCCAACTCATTTTGTATTTCTTTCTGGCACTCTTTAGCACTTTTTGAGGTTTCAAAATTACTGACAGGTTTTGTGGGTTCTTGTGCAGATTACACAACAAATGCAAATTCCATTATCATATGCTGATGCTGTTATTGGGACAGCTGGTGCAAGTATAAGCTACATTCGTCGTGCTAGTGGGGCAACTGTTACTATACAAGAAACTAGAGGTGTTCCTGGGGCAATGACAGTTGAAATCAGTGGAACTGCTTCTCAAGTCCAAACAGCGCAGCAGCTGATACAGGCAATATTTCATGCTTTAGCTCAATTGATCTTCCCCTCTCTTTATTAGATGTCTCCTATTTGGGATGACATGTTTTCCTATACTGTTGATCTTATATGAATGGGCATTGCTTGCATGAGATTTTGACATGGCTTGCATTTATATATCATGTCTAATCCCACAATTAACTCAAGTTTAGTCTAAAATTTAATTTTAGGCTTAATAAAGATGTTTACAAACTGAAGCTAAATAATGAGCTGCTTGTCAAATGGGCAATAAAATAACTGATTTGCTCTGCTGGTTGTGCGGCAGGACCTTGTCATTATAGTCTGGATATTGTGGTATCTGTTAGGAATGTCATAAAATATTTGTTAGACATCTGTTCTGTAGAGTGTACATGTACATGTAAATTGATTAGTTTTTCAAGGTTGGAAAAAGTCTTGTTGCAGGATGATTTATGTCACTAACTAGGACCGTATTTTGTACAATAGAAAGAACCTGCTTTACAATTTCCCTTTTTAAATATCCATGTGCACCAAGTGTAATTTTAATCAGGTCCCCATCATTTGAACTGGAGCCTGTGTCCAAGATCATGTGGCTAACTAGATAGTGAAAGTCGTGGCATGTAGTTTCACAGTTTGATGCTGCACAATATATTTTCCACCTAGAATGACAACCTCAATGAAGGAAGATAGAGCAGGAAAAAGGATAGAAGTTCTGATGGATGATGAACGCCTGCCAAGTGGTTTAAAAATGCAATGGCGATTGGTTCGAGTGATCATTTACTAGATGGAAATTGCTGATGTTGACTCATTCTTATTCTCATTTTCTACTATAAGCAAGTGATTGGATTCTGATGTATTCTTCCATTGCAGAATTTCATGGCCGAAGCTGGAGCCCCAGCTCAGCCTCAACCAGGAGGGGCCGCAGACCAAGGTTATAATCCTTATTCTCACAGTTATGCTTCTCCACCATCCAATCCAGAACACGCCGGCCATGCCGGGGGCTATGGCTCAATGTATGGTGCAAACTATGGGTACTAGGCAGCTCCGAGCTGGTTCCGTCATGGATATGGCTTGTACCTTGCTGAGTTGGTATCCTCAGCGAACTTTAATGATATTATTATCACTAAATAATCAATTAAGCATGCTGTAACTGCATTTCTCTAGATTCTTGGCTAGACAAATTACATGTTAGATTCTTCGCCATGTGCATTAGAATGTTTTTAAATTATGTTTGGATCACATTAGAATGTTTTTAAATTTTTGTGCAACTATGATAGCTTCATTTGTGGACGAAGATTGTCACTATGAAGGTACTTTGGCTTCCACCAACTCATCTTAGTTTTGTGTATGAGCAGCTCATTTCTATAGTCTTATAGTGCAGATCTGCGCTGGCTAATTTGCTGGGTGAGGTTTTAGCTAATAACGTGTCAATGACAAGTTGATCCAGTCTCACTTGGTGATTGCTGAACCAATTTTGAGAGTAACAAAACTCTTCTAAAAAAGTTTAATGCCTCTCATTTTGGGGGAATTGGATGATAATTTTGTTATTTTGAGTTTCATAGTCTTTTTAGTCATTAATAACAGGCTTGTAAATAATCATGTGTTTTTTTAATAATATATTTTTGGAGGATGTTACATATTAAAATATGTATAAAGTGTAGGATATAAAATATAATTTCGCATACTACACTAAAATAGAATATTTTTTTAAAAAGGATCCGATTAGATGTAGCTTGACACTAATGTTGCGGTTTGAAATTGTACAGAAATGTATTAAAATAATATTTTTTTTCAAAAATTATTTTTGATATAAACACATGAAAATAATTTAAAAATATATTATCAACCACCCTCTAAAATGCATCTTGTGATTTTGAACGAATAATATACAGTAATAGAAACTCCGATATTTCTCGAAATATGGCTTCACTTTAGAAAACTACGGCATCATTAGAAAACACCCAAAATACCCCATCCATAACAAACCAAACAAACCCATGCAAACCACCCGAAAAAACTTTATGATTCATAAGTATGCCTCCATCTCTTGCCACGTATGTAGATAAAAATTAAACATTAATACCAAGTTGGAAAAAAAATACAACAAAGAATTTTAATTAAAAATATTGAATTATAATTATAAAATTTAGCATATTTTTTTTTGTAAAGTATTTGTTCTTGAACCAATTGAAAGCGCATAATATCAGCTTTGATTTAAGAAAACTGTAACTATCTACTGAACCAAATCAATTCAGATCAGGGTCCTTTATCTTATTCAAAACTTTATGATGGTATAGAGGTTGAATTATCTATTATTTGAACTCCTATTGCATTTCAATTAAGTTTTTATTTTTCTTATGAAAATATGAAATTAAGTGATACAATATTTTTTTTCATTTGTTTTTTTTTAAAAGTTGATACTCATTAAGAATTTAAACTTGATATGCATTCATAATATATATATATTAATTTGTATTACTTTTGATTTTAGTTTTAGAATACAAATCTCCTAATTTTAATTTCAATCAATAAAAAAAATTAAGCATTGATATCGAAAGAAATGACATGTTATAAAAATTATATGAGATCTAGGCTATTTTTTTTAATGGATATGATATTTAATATTGTTCATGTTTAAACATAATACAAACAATATAAATAAACATAATAATAATAATAGCTACAGTAGCATGTAAATGGAATATGATAATATAGTCAAATCATCAAATTATATATAAAAATAATTATAAAACCAAAATTGTTTAATCTTGAAACAAATAAAATTAACTATAGTAACACAGGCAAGATTATGATAATATAAATTCAGAATTTAATGTATGTATTTAATAAAATAGATTGAAGATTATATACATTAAAAAAAGATTTTAACACTAATCAAATTCTATCTTGTTAAATGATAAACAATTATGAAATGACTATACTGAACTAGATAGGAAGGAAACTAAAAACTAAATGACACCAGATGGCAGAATCTCTATCTTGATATGGAAGGCTACAATTTCTCACGATGTTGTTCTTTGATGATAACTGGCTATAAGCTTTAATTCATTAAAACTGCTGCAGATAATAAATAAATAAAGCTTTTACTTGCAAATCTAACAACTATCTTATCGCAGACTACAGAGAAAAAAAGCAGCAGCTAAAGTACTTTTGCACAGGAGTGACGTACCCAAATACAGTAATAAAAATCACCATATTCAGTCGCAGATCAGATGGGGGCTGCACATGTTGTTCTAAAATGGCCTGTCTGATTGCAACGGCTACAATGCACAACTCGCTTCACACGGCCACGGTCTTCTGCCCGGACTCGCTTCTTTCTTGGACGACCAGGTGGCCTGAGTGATTTGGGTGGATTAATTACAACCTCAAGATTCGTGTTGGAACTAGGATCTCCATCAGAAAGCTCAGTCCAGAGAGTTTTGTCGGGAATTGGATGAATGGTTTGTGAATAAGTCTTTCGATACGTCGCAACAGTGAAACAGCTCTCCGTAAACCGGTGCACATTCTGCCGGCAAGAGAGAAGTGCCGCCACAGCATGTGCACAGGGTAAACCGTATAGCTGCCACCCCCGACAAAGGCAGCAGCGGTTCCGAATGTCCACAATATTTGTTCCTTCATGGGATATAACTTCAAATTCAGCCTCATTAGCACGAAGCACCTGATAGGTGCGTGCACGCTCCAACGCCTCCGCAACGCGCCTCTCAGCAGACGGCACAAGAATCGATGTCCACTGCATGCTGGTCTCTCGGCGTTCATTGAACCAGGTCATTAGTTGCCTCCTAATGCATTCCACCATCTGAATTATTGGAAGCCCGGATGCTTCCAAAATCCATGTATTCAATGATTCAATTATATTAGCTGTCAAATGTCCAAACCGAGTACCTTCGAAATATGCAGTAGCCCACAACCGAGGGGGGATTCTTCGTATCCAATATGCAGCATCTTGTGATATCTCCTCAATCTCCAGGATTTTTGCCTCAAATTCAATAACAGTTAGAGCATGAGCAGCTTCCCATAGAAGGTTAAAAAGCATTGTGTCATTGAACTCTTTGCGGAAGCTTTCACTCAAGTGACGCATGCAAAATCCATGAAAAGCAGTCGGGAAATTTGCTTCCACTCCATCAACAATGCCCTTCTGCCTGTCTGACAAAATTGTAAGCCTCGGCATGTTTTCTGTATTAATCTCAAGGAGGTTATGAAGCTCGGACAGAAACCACATCCAATTCTCATCATTCTCTTCATCAACGACACCAAATGCCAGGGGAAAAAGGGCTCCATCCCCATCAAAGCCAGTGGCAAGAAATAAAGTACCAAGGTACTTGCTTTTCAAAAATGTTCTATCAAGGCCAAGAAGAGGCCGACAGGCATTCAGAAAACCATAAATTGATGCCTGAAATGATATGAAGAGACGCTGGAAGCAATTATCTGCCAGGTTTCCATAAACAGATGCAATACTCCCAGGATTTGTCCGTTTAACCTGGTCACAGTACTGGGGAAGCAAGCGATACCCTTCTTCAAAGGATCCACGCATAGCAGCCATGATGCGTTCCTTGCCTCTCCATGCTTGCTTATACGATAAAGTAATACCATGTACCCGGTGAATCTCTTCTAATATCTCCTTTGGCCTGTAATTAGGATTCTCCTTAAGCCGTTGCTCCACAGAGTTTGCAACCCATTGGACTGAAGCTTGTTGATGGCCAAGATGAGAAATTCCACCACATATATGAGACTCATGGATGGTCCTGATTGTGAAAGTTGGAACACCTGGGAGCTTTGCTGCATGTATGCGCCAGGGACATCCCTCACTTGCACATTTAGCTGTGAAACGAGTCTTGTCAGATTTTATTGTCTGCATTTCAAAGTGAAGGGCGATCGCTGTATCTCTCAATGCCCTGCGGCAGCTGAAGACATCCGGAAACTCTTGCCCCACTGCCAGCTCAAAGTTAGGAGCTATAGAAAGAGAACGGGCCTGAATAACAGGGCTATATACTATGAGCTGGGACTGCTCAATTGTCAAGTCCTGAACAGATTCCAATCCCATTTCCTGCTCCTGGACCACAGTTAGTTCCAGGTTGTCATCAAGTTCATGGTTTTCTGAAACAATCAATTCATTGTTCTCCGATAAATCTAACTCATGGTTCTGGGAAGTAAGAACCAGTTCATGGCCTCCCTGTTCAGGTTTTCGATCCATACCTAAACTGTTTTCATGTCCGTAACCGTGACCAACTTCCCCTTCATCATCCTGGCTCTGTTCCAACCCCAATTCATGGTCATTATGATGTCCTAAATCCAGTTCATGATCATGTCCCATACCTAAATGATGTTCATGTGCTTGCCCCAGTTCCAAATCATGGTTCTGGCTTACACCTAAATTGTGATCATGGCCTAAGATCAACTGTTGATTCTGACTGAGCCGTAAATTGTGACTTTGCCCAAGTATCAAGTCATGGTTAGCCATTGAATGTATCACTAAGGATATATCAGCAGCTGCAGCAAATCAGCGCCTCGAACAAACTATCAACTTCAAATTGATACGGTACCCACAGTATCAGTGCAAACCTGTCAAGCAAATAGAACTTTAAATTGAGGAGTCCTTCCAGATCTTTCACATCCATACCCAAAGCTTAGATAAAAACATGACTTCACAACAAAAGTACAGATAAAAAAGATGCAAACACAATAACATGCAAAAATGTGAAACCCACCCTTGGCTGTTATTGACTTTCTTCTTTATTTGAATATGTTAACCCAATAAGCCCAAGTCATTAATCAACAAAATCTTAATGGAGCTAAGTCAAACCTTAACCCAGTTTCCGCAAAGAAAGGAGCGGAACCCTACCAGTTCCTATGACGACTCACTTTAGGCTTAAGGGAGCTCCCAGTTTCTAGGCACCAGAGAAAATCAAGTTTGTGAGGTTTCTGAGAAAAGGAATAGCTCAATTATCTCAAGAAATAAATTAAAGAACTCAGAAACATTATTTTTATTATAAAAAAAAACTCGAAATTTTAGTCAGAAAATCATGTCCAATCGAGAAAGAAGAAAACAACATTCGTCATTTACACATTCCCTTCCGCAACTATTCAACCAAAATTATAGCTTCAAACAAGAACCAAAAATATACTCATCAGTTAAAATACTCACAAGAACATAATTGAGACTAAAAACACAAAAACCAAAGAGCAAGCAGGAAAAGAGCCTCACTTTAAACAGATATCGTACCAGGACAAGGGGAAACAAACCTTGCAATGGCAAAACAATTCAAAAAACAAGAACTGGGTTTTGCTCAAACTACATGAAACATAATCCCAAACAATTACTTCAAAATAAAACCACCTAAAACCAAAAAAAAGTCAATCAAAACCCTAGCTCAAAAGCAAAACAATATAATCAGAACCCAGAAAAGAAAAACCAACCTTGATCATTCTAAACATGGAAATATATGAAGTGGGTATCGATCAAAATCTGAACTTGTCAAGTGAAGACACTGGTACAAGTACAGATCATGCCCTAAAAACAAAATTAGAGTTCTCTGTCTGTAATTATGTGTTTGGAGAGAAAAAAATTAGAGGAGGAGAATTTGAAAAAAGGCGGGTAAGGCAGGGAGAGATCGGGAAAAATAAAAACAAATTGAGAGTAGAAGGGCAAGGAGGAGAGAAGGGCGAGATTGGGAAAATAGAGAGAAGGGCAGAAGAGGGAGTGTAGGGTTTGTGAGGGCTGAGAAGGGAAATACAGAATTTGATGGTAAGAGAGAGACGGGGTATTTGTGTCAACGAAACTTTTCAAGGGTGTTTTTTCCTTTGGGTTTGTTTTGTAATTAATGTTTTTTCGTTGGGAATTTTATAATTTGTGGCTTTTAAGGGGGCATGTATCCATTTTCTTTGCTTTGTACGAGAAAGTAAGAATCTGTGTCATCTAACTATCAATATATTAAAATAATTTATTTATTATATTATAATATTAAAATTACTAAAAAATAATACTTTTTTTATATCAAAAACACTTTTAAAATATATCCAAACATAAATAGAAATACAATACTCAACAAAAAAACACAAAAACTTTTCCATAATCCATAAGTAAAAAGCAAAAATTCCTTAAACATTTATTTATTGAATATAACACTTAATAAAATCCTTAGCATTACAACATACATAAAATTAAAATATAAATCCTCAACTTCCACTATTAATTAAGAAAACTAAAACTATTAATTTCTGAAAATAAGTTAATCTCGTTTTCTCTATTTTTTTTCCTATTCACACATTATATAAGATCTTAAATAATATATAATATTCTATTAACATTCTATTCTCATTATCATAAACTATGACGATGCTTAAGAACAAGTCAACAAAAGTTAATAATATTAAAATTTATACATAATAAATTATATCAAAATTCATGAAATTATTAAGATATAGTATTATTTTTAAAATAACAACAACAGCGAGTGTATCTTTTCATCATCTTATGTTACTTTTGATTCCTTGAGAAAAAAGAACAAAAAAAAATAAAATCAAAAAGTCTATCATTCTTTTTGACAAACTATACTAAACTCATACAAGGTCTCGATAAGTTTTATGGCTCAACAAAAGACAATAATATATAGAACTTGGTGAACAAAGACTGCCCGATAGCAGCAAGAGTCCCTGAAAATGAATGTGTTCTCCCCTTTTTTCATCTATAAATAGGCATCATTTGTAAGAGCAAAGTAGAGCTAAGTAATGAGAAGAAGAAAAAAGAAGAGAGAAGGTTGTCTTGGATGTAGCTTGTAGGGGCACACAAGGTGATAAATATTAAGGAACCATCTCATTTAAAAACTTAAATTGATAGGTGAAGTCCTGAAATATGATTTATATTATTTTTTAACATACCCCTTCAAGTGAGGGCCCTTTGAGTTTTAAACTTGCATAAGTTCATACTATTTTATGCTTGATTTTTATCAAATAGAATGATAGTGATGAGATTTGAACTCGTAACCGTTAGGTCAACAAGACTCTGATATCATGTTAGAGAATCACCCCGCATAAAAAGTTAAACTATTAAGTGAGATCTCAAAATATGATTTATATCATTCTCTAACAAGAAAGATAGATGTGTTGAGTGAATTGTTCCTCCTCTTCTATTGATGTGAATTCTTGTTCTCTCCTAGTGTAATGATATTGGATTTTCTGGAAATATAGATAAATTGCTGAATCACGTTAAAAAAATGTGTTTAGCCTGAGGGCAAACTAAAATCTATCAATCTATTGCTTGATGTAAATGTTAATCAATTGAGACTATGTAACCTCAATGTGACATTTATACATATAATGAGTTTGTACTATGTTCTTTCTTTCTTTCTTTTTATTTCATGTAACTGAATAAAGAAAAAAATATTGGAGACACAAAAATAATGAATTCTCTCTCTGGAGTCTGGAGACATTGGAGGCTTTTTATTTATTTACTTTTTTTACACTCCATGCATCAAATAAATAAATTGGAGGGTCACATGCGTGACATCATGAGAACCAGTAATTGTTTTAGCAATGTCTAGCACTAGAAGTCTAAATATACCAGTTTTGACAGTTAATTTTCGCGGTAATCTTTGCTGTCCTGTTTTAGTAGTATTTGATTTGATAAAAAGTAGTCCTTTTCAAATCTTTTAAGTAGTCCTTTTCAAATCTTCTTTTCAAAGGGGCAAGGGCAACACTTTCGTTCTCTTGTCTCTCACCAACAAAGCCGGCTTTTAGGCTTTTGGTCTGCTTGAATTTTCTCTCTTTTCTTCTCTTTCGACATTTTAATATTGTCAATGTCTGAAAACAACGTGCACTGTTGTATTTAAACCCAAATACTTCAAGAATAAAAAAACAAGTACTTGTCCTGTTCTTGTTTTGTTCTGTTTGAATCTCTCTTTGTATATTCCTGTCTTCTTTTTTTTTAACGATTACTGAGATAGCAGCTACATGGGATTTGTTTCTTGTCTTGGATGTGTGAAGATGGATGACTTTGATTTGACTTTCTGGCTCTGAATTCCTGGATTCTTTACTGCACAGGTCAGTCTATTCAACTTTGACTTTTTTATTTATTTAATTATTCTGGTTTTGATCATGAATTTACTGTTATCTTTCCTATGCTAATAGTAGTGGTTTTGAACTCTTTGAGGGTTTCTTATGAGTTTTCTTCTTCTATGAAAGTTAATCTTAATGACTTTTGATTTCTGAAATGTATCCTGTAATTCAATTCAATTCTAGTTTTGTAATTGCTGTTGTTTTTATTTGTTTTTTTTCTTCTTCTAAGCTTTGGCTATCTGATGGTACTTCCATTTTCATTTTCTAATTTTGGCTAAAATGCTTCTTTTTTTTAATAGTAAGATCCTAAATGGGGTTTGTGGTTGTTGATGCTGTGAAAATGAGGAGATTTTCCTTTATTCAAATGTTGATCTGCTGGCTCTGGCTTAGCACGTAACCGGGGACCTTTTTTCCATGGTTTTTCGTACCTGATCCATGTGAATTGTTTTTCCTTTGAGTTCTATCTTTTCTTGTCGAGCTTAGGCTGCACATTTATATTTGCCTTTCATCGGTTTAGAACTTTCTCCCAAACCATCAAAAGAAAACAAAAGAAGAAGAAAAACTGCTCCTTTATTCAGAGTATAAGTTGGATTTGGATTCGGAATCAGATTATTAGTTTTTATCATGAAATAGAACTTGGTCTGCTAGCTTCTGATGTGGAAACATGCCTGACATTCTTGGATTACCGAGTTTGTATTTTCCTGTTATGAATTTTTAGTTATCTTCTGAGGCGGAGGTATATGCTGTATTTTTCATGGCTAACTGAGTCACAACTCACAATAAATGTGTCCAATCATTGCTCAAAATTCAGAATTTTGTTTATTAGCTTTTAATCGAACCTGTATGTCAAGAATTTGTGGTGTTTTCCCCTATTAGAAATGCATCTATGTTTATTTTCCAATCTTGCTCTCTTCCAGGTTGTAGTCACATCTTGTTATTGACTTCTGATGTTGAACATACATTAGGGTTCTAATATTCATAGCTCCTTTTAAGCGAAATGAGTGTATTCTATCGGAGAGGATTTCTTTTACATATTCTTGTTTCAATATTTTTTTTTAATGTGTGCTTGTTGCATTGTATGCAGGACTTCATATATGTTTTGTTTTTTTAATAATTAAGAAAACAAGTGCTTATACCTTTATTTTACTAGTTTCAGGTCTCCAATATTCTTCAGGTTTATTACAGTGTTGAATCTTGCTTCGGATTGTTGAACATTTCAGGAGGGTTGGAGTTTCTGTTCCTTCGATTAATCAATATCCCATTCTGATTTTTTTTTTAATCCTGCTGAAGCATGGCTGCCAGTGGGGTTTCGTCTGTTCAATCAAAGAAAAAGTCTTGGAGCATCAGCACTGCTTTGGCATCTGCTGTTTTGGAATGGTTGCTAATGTGTATGCTCCTCACCAATGCTATTTTCTCGTATTTAATCACAAAATTTGCATCTCAATGGGAATTGCAGACCCCATGTTTGCTATGCTCAAGACTGGATCATATTCTGGGCTCTAGAAAGTTGAGATATTATTGGGATTTGATCTGTGGCAATCATAAGTTGGAGGTCTCATCCCTGGTTTTCTGTCATGCTCACAACAATCTTGTCGATGTCCATGGAATGTGTGAAAAATGCCTTTTCTCATTTGCCACCACCAATAGGTCCAATGCTGAAACATATAGATTGTTGGTTGGGAAGTTGGGGGAGGATTCTAGCTCTGGTTTAGATCAGGACCCTCTACTTGATGATCATAGTTCAGTTACGAGACTATGTTCTTGTTGCAATGGACCATGGATTCCCAGAGGATATTGCCAAAAGTTGATTCGGGCTGCATCAGTTGGCTCTGGGGATGCTAAAATAAAGAAAACTAAACGATCCACACCCATCAGAAGCACTCGTCGAAGAACTAGTGGGTTTGATCCTTTATCTCATGAAGGTTACACCGAACTCAAGTTCATTTCTGATACTGAATCTGAAGTCATGTTTTTTTCTGATGATGGTGGTGCAAATGCTGCAACTCAAAAAGATATTTCAGCTGGATACGTGCAGCCAGAGCCTCGCACTATCATATTAGTCAATGATTCTGCCTCAGAGAAACTGATTGATCCGGTCTCTGCGCCTGAGCCATCAATTTTGACCTCAAAGGTGCAATTTGATGCTATCCAGTCCCACACTGTTACTGCAACAGAATCTGAAGTTCCTATCCGACATGATTTGGAAGAGCTTAATTGGCAACAGGCTGATTGTAAGGCTAATCCCTTTGCACTTCCTGAGTTCATTTCCCGTGATAAACTTCCGCCGCCATCAATTTCCAGAGACAGCCCTCGAAAAGCGTTGAAAGGAAGAAAACATGTTTCTGTAGACGAAGTTCCTCGATCATCATATGTCAAAGAGACTCCATTGGAAGCATCAAATGAAAGCAAGATTGTTTCGGCGAACAATGTTCATCCATCATCAAAATGGAAAGAGAGTCCTGTCAAAATTTCAGATGAGAGAAAGCTTATTTCTCTTGCTGATTTCCTTCCATCATCAAAGGGAGCACAAGCTCCTGTTCTAGGATTAAAAGAGAGATGTAAGTTCAAATTCTTTCTACGAAATTCTTTCTTCATCAAATGTAATATCCAATACATATTAAGGATATCCGAGAAATATCATTTACACATTCAATCTTGACATGTTTGCGAATTATGCAACACATGCTAGGGAGAACTTGAACTTGAAGCAAACTCCTTACAGGGTGATGGAATTTGAGATTGAATAATTTTAATTCTGTAGGGGCTACAAAGCGAGCCCAAATTATTGTGAATGATGTTAATTCATATTTTGGGTTACCTTCTCTTACTTAATTGTTACATTCCACAGGTATAGCCAGAGAAGTGGAAGATTGGCAGATGGATTGTGAGGATCTCTGCAAGGCAGAAAGTCAGCCAGCTAAAAGAATTGACACAGCTTCAGAAATAAACCCTATTTCAGGTGAAAATGGTCAGCAATTCGCAAACTTATTGGATCTCAGTGATGCTTATAAGGTAGCTGTTGGCAATAGGAGAAGGCAATTGTCTGGTGTTCTTACTGAACAATGGACGGGGAAGGGTTCTTCAAGATTAAGCGAAGAGATGAAGCTTTTACTTTCACATCTCTCCACTTCTAGAGACCAGTCAATGAATGCTATGAGTCCTAGAGTTCCTATCAGTCCTAGAGTCCTTGTTAGTCCTAAATTATCATTAAACAGTGATGAATTAAGGACTTCTGATGCTTCCAGTGTCGTAGGAATGCAAATTCTTCAAAAGCGAATCACACTTGAAAGAAATGAATCTAGTCTATCTTTGGATGGAAGTATTGTCAGTGAAATTGAAGGCGAAAGTACTGATGATCGGTTAAAACGGCAGGTTGAGCATGATAAAAAATTGCTGAGTGCTTTGTACAAGGAATTGGAGGAAGAAAGGAATGCGTCCACAATTTCTGCAAATCAAGCAATGGCCATGATCACTAGACTACAGGAGGAGAAAGCAGCACTCCACATGGAAGCTCTGCAGTACCTAAGAATGATGGAGGAGCAATCTGAGTATGATATGGAGGCCCTGCAAAAAGAATGACCTTCTCACAGAGAAGGAGAAAGAGGTCCAAGATCTAGAAGAGGATCTTGAGTTTTATAGGAGTAAGTTCCCCGATGAATCCATCCTTCAGACACCGATTCCTGACAGAAAGGAAACAGGTTCTAGTGTGGATCACTCAGAAGCTGGATGGATATATAGCACAACCCCCAATAGAAACTCGTTTATAGAAAAACCTGATGTCTTCCATAAAGTTGAAGCAACGAATACATCACTCGGGGATAAGAATATCGTTACTGTGAATAGTTCTTTGTTAGAGTTTGAAGATGAAAGGTCATATATTACACAGAGTTTGAAGAAGTTGAAAAGGAAGCTTTTTCTGCTCTCTAACAAGGGGCTAAGCTTAGACTTGATCGATGGTAAACATTCTGAAGGAGAAAAAGGAAATAACTTGAGGGAGCTGAATAGCAAAGTGGGTGTTAAACAGAACATTGGGGCAGAAGAGAATGAATTATCAATGACTGATAGAAGAAGTGACCCTGTTGAAGAAGGACATGTTTCTTTACTTGAGAAATCTTTCAGTGGTAGTAAAGAGAACAGTGAGGTGTTTTATAGTGGGGAAAGCTCTCCTATGCCCCCTCTAGAAATTGATCTAGACTCTCTCGTAAATGAAGTTTCTGATCTCAGTGAGAGGCTGGAAGCTCTCGAGGCAGACCGGAATTTCCTTGAGCACATCATTAACTCAATCAGATATGGAGAGGAAGGGCTTCATTTTATCAAGGAGATAGCCTTTCACCTGAAAGAATTACGAAAGATCAGGATACCGAAAATGGAGCAGGAGCAAATCACTGCTTAAGGCTGCTGTATGAAAACCATGACAAATGCGAGTACTCCAATGCATTCTTTCTTTGCGCCAGAGACATTTGATTCTGAATTTCTCAAGGTTCTTCTGATAATGCAGTTCATTCATGCTTTCGTGCTTTAATTTGTCGGGTGCTTTGTTATGCAAAAAGACATTGATGAACAGGAAAGTGTACGAAATTTGGCAAAGCTGGTAATGAAGATTGCAGTCAATTGTACAGTATCACAAGCTTGTTTTCTCTCTGGACAGAAACCATAGGATTGAATATCAAATAGTGTCATCTCTCATTATTCCTTGGCTCACAATCATCACAAATCCAGTGAAATTAATACCACTTCCCCTGCCCCCCTTCAGACCTGCGTTTGGAGGGGGTTTTCTTTATTTTTTCAGGTTTTGAGTGTGATTAGCAAGGTTGTCAAAATCATGATTTTGACACGACACGGAATTGGTTTTTGAACTTGAATTGTAAAATCGGACGTAAAATATTTCCGTACAGAAACTAGGGTTCTCTAATATATTTTAGTTATTATGTAAAGCTAGGGTGTTTTCAATTCGTGGCAGAAACCAACGAGAGCATCCATCTCTACATGAGTTTTGAAAAAATGTCTTTTCAAGAGCCTTCATGACAATCAAAGTTCTCCGAATGCGAATAACAACGCAGATTCTTCTGCTATGGCACGCTATAAAAAATCTTCAGTACTATAACTTTCTCAGCTGAATGAAGAAGAGCATAAATGGATTGAGCTGAGTAGCGTGGGAGACCAGGCAGTGTTCTTCTGCTACGTCACACTATCCTCGTCTGTTTTTGCTGAAGATGTAGTAAGAAGTGAAGGGAGATCGTTGGAGAACAAGCAGTTTAGACTGCACTGCTCGCATGTGCTTACAATCTTGCTATTGTTCAAGGTACAGCTGAGATGATGGTAGTTTTGTGCGTTTAGATTAGTAGGGTAATTAGAAATTGCATGCTTAATATGTAAGTGGGAAAACCTGATGAGGATCCAATTCCAAGAACAAAATCACGATTCAACTAAGAGTAAAAGATAAATTTGAACCTTATTATTCTTGTAACATACATCAGCATGAAAGTCCCGATAGTATCTAACAAATAGAAAATGATGAGTCCTTTCAAGGATTATTAATATTTTTATTTTTTATGGTTATTGGATATTAGAGTTCCTTTAATCTAGTTTTTTTTTTTTTTTTTTTGAGATATAACATCTGTTAGATTAGTTTTCATAGATGGACCTTTTATAGTACTGAAGATATTAGTGTTTCCTTAATGTTAGGGTTTTTTTAGATTATTTTTTTATTCCAAGCTTTGTTTCCTTATATATATCCGAAATTAATCGTTATGGTATTGAGGAGCAGCAATTAAATTTTAAATTTCACTTCAATTGAGTGATTGTTTGAAATTGAAATTTAATCTTTTTTTTGTTAAAAATTATTTGTTTTTGTTTTAAAATAAAATAATAATTTTAATATACTTATGATAAAAATAAATTTTAAAAATTAAAAAAATATTATTCTAATTTATTTTGAAATAAAAATACTTGAAAACACACACAAGTGTTTCACAAACTGAGAACAACATAAGCTCTCTCTCAGCAAGCGGCTAACCTTTGACACTCCATTGCCTTCCTAGTTACTACTTAAAGTACAGACAAAACCCCAACCACAAAACCCGCCTCAGGTACAAGGATGATGATGCTTCTGCAACAAACAACTTCGGTGACAAAACTTTCAGTGTTTTCAAAATCTGATTTTTGTTTCAAGCATTGTTCCTCCTCTTCAGCAAGATTATTTTTCATGGACAAGCACACCAACTCCTCTTCCTCCTCCTCCTCGCTAAAACAGTCTTTCAAACAATATCAAAGTCCAGTCTTGGCTTGTCATGCATCAACTGACACTAACGATACCACTTTAAGGTTCGTGCCCATATACCAGTTTATTTATTTATTTTTTATTTGCATTCTATTTGTACCCGGATGGAATTTTTGCAATAAAAACAATAAGAGAAGGAAAAGGAAGTAAAACTTCATTTGTCTATATAGCCATATGCGATTTTTTGCATGCCTTATTCAAGTTTGTGTTTTCATTTCCTTTTGGTTTTATTATATAGTACCCTGATAGAATTTTTGATAGAAAATAAATATAAAAAATAAATACCTGTCTTGTGTTGGTATCTTGTTGGAGCTGAGTGATTAGATTGTTTATTGTGGTTAATGTAGAAAAGATTACTTGCCAGTTCATGGAGTGTCTGAGGTGATTGTTGGTGTATTGGGAGGTGGGCAATTGGGCCGTATGTTATGCCAAGCAGCTTCAGAAATGGCGATTAAAGTCATGGTTTTGGACCCGCTTGTGAATTGTCCAGCGAGTTCGATTGCATATGATCATATGGTTGGAAGCTTTGATGATAGTGCAACGGTTCAGGAATTCGCAAAAAGGTTCGGTATTGATGGAATTCGGTTGTGGGTATTGGAGATTCTGTGTCCTTTTGTATTTAATTTTGCCATTACGGTGTTGTAGATGTGCAGTGTTGACTGTGGAGATTGAACATGTTGATGTTGCTACGATGGAGAAGCTTGAGCAGCAAGGAGTTGATTGCCAACCAAAAGCTTCTACTATTAGAATCATCCAAGTATGCCTCTTTTAATTTTCAGACTTAACTGGTGATGCTATTTCACAAACCACATGCTACTTTGGCATTTAGACTTACTTTGTTGGGAATTTTGATTTTATTTTAAAACCAAACACGATTTTGGCTTTGTGATGAAATTTCTTGGTGGATCCTTGTTTTCAATCTTACAGGATAAATATCTCCAGAAGATTCATTTTTCTCGGCATGGGATTCCCCTTCCAGATTTTATGCAGGTTGGTTGCTGTTAACAAGTATTTCCCTGGAGGATTCTACCTTCAGTTTTCATTACTTATCATTAGCTTCACATGTTCTAGTTACCTGGTATTGAAGTATGACTGATACAGATTGATGATCTCAAAGGTGCCAAGAGGGCAGGTGACTTATTTGGGTATCCTCTAATGCTCAAGAGCAGAAGGCTAGCTTATGACGGGCGTGGGAATGCAGTTGCTAAGAATGATGAGGAGCTTACTTCCGCGGTAAATGGTAGGATGTTCTATACTGAAGTCCAATTACTAAAGAAATTGGTATCCCATTTAGGCTTGACTACACTTGTATTCCTATATGCTATTGATTAACAGCAGTTTAGTATCCACCATTTCTTAATTGTCATTCTAAATGTTAAGGATCCAAATGCTGTGGCTGAGAAGATCTATCATATGTTTTAATAAAGGCTTTTTTCATCTCCTTTTCTTCTTGTCTGGATTAGACACGGGTAAAGCATAATTGCCATTTGGCTTGTGGAGACTCAACCAAAAGATGTTATGGACCTTTAAGCTGGGTTTTTGAGGTTTTGGGTGTAGAATCATACAAAATGAAACTGGGCCCCTCCCAGGGCGTTGAATATATATTTGATGACATTATCAAATTCTTGGAAAGAATGTAAAAAGCCTACTCGTCTAGTTTGGACCTATCAAATGGAAAAAATTACCACCCTATCGACAGTCAGTAATCTGTGTGATTTTTGTCATGGTTTAGATTATGCTATATTCATGGTGTCTAGAGCTCATAGTTTCATATATGTTAATCCAAGGCTAAAACAGGAAGTTGTTTCCCTCATATCCATAATAACTTTAGCAAAGAGCCGCTGAGACCTGCTGCATTCTTCGCCCAGACAGGAAAGGCTTTCAATATCTTGACTTAAAAGCCTTTAGATGTTTTTGAATGATTATGCTTTTCAAAGTTTTTGATAGTTTTCTTGAATATACTGTAGGAATTAGGCATGTCTAACTACTTACTTCATCTCTCCATTATTTCTCCGACCTTTCTTTGTCACACTTGCTTACCTCTAGTCATGTTCATAGTCATAGGCTTTCGTTTTGCATGTCTAGCTGAATTTGAACAGTTGTTGGCAGTTTACATTTCTTATCATTTTATGATCAAGGCGTTTCTAGCTGGAATTTTCCTTGAACCCTCAGTATATCTAGTCTTGCCATTTCAATTCTATCTAAAGATCCACTTCAATTTCCTCATCCTTGCTGCATTTCATGCTTTGTTTGTGGCTCTTATTTTTATTTTTCTATATAGAAATAGGTTGTGGTGGATCAACTCCTTTTGTAATGTAATATTTATGATATTTTCCAGCTCTTTGGAGGATTTGCTCGTGGTTTATATGTTGAGAAATGGACTCCCTTTGTAAAGGAGCTAGCTGTCATTGTGGGTAGAGGAAGAGACAATTCCATCTCCTGTTACCCTGTTGTTGAAACAATCCACAAGTATGATACAGATATGACATTTCCATGCTCTTTCTTGTAGCTATATTTTTGGTTTTCAGTGCATTTGGTAGCAACAATGTTTGAGTTTGTCAGATGAGTTTGATGTGATAATGTTTATCTATTAGTATCGTTCCATCTGCTTACATCTGATTGAAGACATTGAGTCTTGCAGAGAAAACATTTGTCATGTAGTTAAGGCTCCTGCTCATGTACCATGGAAGATCAGAGAACTTGCCATTGATATTGCACATAAAGCTGTTAGCTCATTAGAAGGTGCTGGTGTGTTTTGGTGTGTTTGCAGTGGAGTTGTTTTTGACAAAGGATGGTCAGGTTGTACTTGAAATTCAGATTGTTATATTTTCTCTGCAATGCATTTCATTATTCTCAGGAACTTGTTGTTGACTAATTTGTTGATGTTTTCCCTTCGAACAGGTTTTACTGAATGAAGTAGCCCCTAGACCTCATAATAGTGGTCATCATACAATTGAATCCTGTTACACCTCACAATTCGAACAGCATTTGAGAGCTGTTCTAGGTCTTCACTTGGTGATCCATCGATAGGGAAGACTCCAGCTGCTATCATGTACAATCCCATCGGGTGAAGGCGAGGTGGAATTGTGTTCTTCTCCATCTCCAATTTTTCTTTTCATATTCCACTTTGTTTAATCTTTTGAAAACTATAATAAGAACTTTGGTGGAGGCTTTTGTTTCCGGGTCACATGTTTGAATATCCTTTTATCACATGCACACCCACAACTATGCATATGCACTCACGATAGAATTTAGTTGCGTGATGTGTTAATATGTGTGGAATGCTATTATGTATTTGGTGATTTCAAAAGTTGTTGCACAATGCAACTTTACATGAAGCATTAGCACAAATGTTTTGTAAGATCTAAGGGCCAATGAGGGAAAGGGAAAAAAGCTAGGACATGATTTGAATATTAACTTTGAATTTTGGGTGGGGATTATCGAGTATAGCACCCGTTTAGCACATGCATGCGTTCCGCGTTTGCTAAGCGGGATAGTGTTGCATGGTGTTTGGTAAACACCAAACACCATTTTGTGGGACCTACCCAAAATTGTCGCCAACGGCGTTTTTTGAAAAGCACCTTTGGAGGTGCTTTTCAAACGCCACTTGAACAGGGCGTCAATCCATCCCGAACATCTTCTCAAAACACCTCGGTCATCTTCTCAAAACCGGTCGAACCCATCTAACATCTTCTCAAAACACCTCACCATCTTCTCAAACCCGATCGAAGATTCGCAAAACGCTCTGCACCCATCTTCCCGTTCTGAAAACTCTTCGGCCCTTTCCTTTTCTTCTTCTTCCTTTGAAAACACTCTCTCTGACTCTTATCGCAGTCTTCTCCTCGCCATCTTCTCCCTTTTCTCGCACATCACTGTTTTCAAAGGATAATAATGGGAAGCAAATGAGAAACAAATGTGTTAAAAATACATTTTATAGTATTAGTGTCGGCAGCAGCAAAGAGATTATAATATTAAGCTATTAATATTTTTTAATATTAAAATAATATAATAATATAAAATATTAATATTTTTAATATTAAAATAATAAAATAATATTATATTATTATTATTATTATTATTATTAAAATTATGATTATTAATATATATATATATATATATATATATATATATATATATATATATATATATATATATATATATATAAATATTATGTAATAAAATTATTATTATTAAAAAAATGTGTATATTTCCATGCCCTTTAAGTAATTTTACAAGTTAAAAGCAGTTTGTAAAGTTTGGAAACCAAACACCAAAACTCATTTTTCTTCAACCTTTAACTCAACCACGAGTTTTAACCAAACACTTAACTATTTTTTTTGAACCACGGTTTGAAAAAGCTCCATTTTTTAACCACTGACCTAAATTTGCTATACCATACGGGCCCATAACATGCAACCAATTTGTTGAGCTGAGGAGCATCAAATATTTTTAACATATTGGAAATAGGAAGAAGAGGTTATTCAAAGCTCCTTGTTGATGGTGAGTTCACAATAAAGTCATTCAAAGTTGGTCTGCGACATGTGAGCTCGAGTATTTCATCCGCTTTCCAAATATTTGTTTCACTTTGGTGCTCATGGAACTCTGATTCAATTCCAGAGTTATAGGATTCTCCATTGATTGTATGGGTGGGTGCTTCAGGCTTGGGTGAACATTTTGTTTTCTTAGTTGAAAAATTGGCAGCTCCTCCATATATCTACATAAAAAATGTAGTCAAAATTTTGCTATGTTATGTTATGTTATTTTAATTAGCTATATGACAATGTTTATGCTTTTAGGGTGAGCCTGGTTTTCTCACTTAGCTCATCAGCTGATTGGAAGGGGCATTGTACGATACAAGGGACTGTGGTTCATTGGTATGATAAACCAGAGTTTGTTCTTCATGAAATTCTATGAATTACCGAATTTCATTTCTTTTCTCCTTCTCTCTTCTTTACTTCATTATCATAATAATTGTGTAGAAATGCGAAAGCAACGAAAGATGGGTCATATCACTATTGTTGGCTCTTCTGTGGGCATAGTAGAAGCACAGTTAAAATCAATGCTGAAAGGAAGAAGGTTCTCGAGACACAGGGACTGCAGGTAGGTTTTCCCTAACATGACTTGATCACTGCTCAATCGGTGTGGCTAGATGACATGTTCTAGCTGTATGGTTTTCCACACCTTCTCTCAGGGCAAATTTCTACATGTTGCATTTGAAGTATGTATCTGTCCATAAGTTAAAATAGAGATTAAAGGCCCTTTCTATTGTTCAATCAAGTTCAATCTTTGGATTCATGTTGATTCTTAATTTGTATTGGAGATAGGTACAGGGGTAGTGGACTTTTCTTGCTGTTCATTAAGGAGGCTCTACCCTCATGAATATAAGCACATTTGTGATCAGTTGCATATTTTTCTGGTTATTATTATTATTATTAGACCTTACTGTTATGCTTTATGAGATATATGGTCTCTCAGTTTAGGTTGATTGTGTTTCCCTATTGTTTGTTACAATGTAGTTTCTCCATGTGTTAGGGATCATTATGGGACTCTGATTCAGATCTACCTATTATGAAGGATGCTGCAATGATTTTTGAATATGTTTGGTGTGCCTCATGAGGTTTACTTACGAGCTTTCAGTTATTTTCCTGGAATGCACAGCACTAGTTTCTTTTGTTCCATGTATACCAGACCTCCATGGTTAACAAAATATAACTTGCGAGGTGAGAATAGTATCAACTATCGAACTCCTGAAATGATGTTCTCAGTATGCCCTCTGTCTGCTGCCGACGGGCATTCAAATCATCATTGCGGTGCCGGTGGCGCCGCTCACTCTGCCAGGCTAGTTACACTACTATGCTATACTTTTTTATAGAGATACTATGTTTGTCAACTTCCTCACTGGGCCATAATGAAGCATTGGTTTAACTTTACAGGCATGGTAGCTTCACTAACCCCCCTTGCCTGTTATCGGTGTCCCTGTACGTAGCTTCTGCTTTGGATGGAATGGATTCTCTCTTATCAATTGTACAGGTACATTATTTTGTCGTGAGATAATATTAATTTCTCATGACACCAATGTCAAAAGATACACTCCATTACTAGTATTTGATGTTTCATTGTTTTTAATTTGCTCATTATTTTTTTCTAATTTCTTTCATTAAAATCCTTTGTTACCCTATTGTTATCCAGATGCCAAAGGGAGTCCCTGTTGCAACTGTGGCAATTAATAATGCCACAAATGCAGGTTTGCTGGCTGTAAGGATGTTGAGTGCTCGGTGATGCTGGCCTTGCGGCAAGGTTATCTCTCTCTTTCTGTTTCGTGTGTGTGTGACAGTGTAACAATTGAAGGTGTCCCCTAACGTTTTCCCTTTCTGTTTTACAGAGAATGAGCCAGTATCAGGAAGACACAAGGGATGATGTCTTGAAGAAGGCAGAAAAAAACTACAAACTGATGGTTGGGAATCTTATTTGAATCTTTGAGCACCAGAAAACTTGTCTGGCAATTTTTTGTTCTCTGTCCTTTCTGTGTGATGGACCACAATTTTTGAGAAGTTCCATGCCTGCCATTGAAATTCCTTCAACCTACCCTAAACAACAATTTTGCATCCGCAAAAGGATCATGAATTAGCGTACCAGATACCAAAAACCTGCCGCCGGAGTATTGAATTGAAGTGCGATGCATCTGGGATCTTAGTGCAATTACTGATAACTTTTCTGATAATTTGTAGCATATCAGAAGGCTGAAAAGGAGATACTTTTGAGAGAGGATGGGGGGGCTTGTATCCATAATTGTATGATACCTGTTCTTTCCCTGTTCAATAATAGTCAATTAAAGTTAATTCTTTCTGTCTGTGCTGATAACCAGTTCATCTCTTTCTTCTTCTGTTTGTCCTTTGAGGTTTCACAGGTCACACAACCTCCATTGTAAAGCATGTTTAGCAAGGTGATATCAACCATTTTAATTCCTTGGTATTCTCAAGTGACCCCTAACTTGTTAGAGAAGCAAATGGAGATCCCAGATTCACTAAATTCTTTAACGCTTGTCTTTCCTATTCTGGACAAAGTCAAGCCTTGACTTTGTCAAGATCTAAGAGGTTCTCCATTCAATTACGAGTGTTGATAGACGGACTGATTTCGATGCCACTTTGGAAGACCGCTGCTAGTAAATTTGTTTTGAAGTCAGGAGTCCAAGTCATCAAATCCAAAATTCATGCAAGCCACTGCGGCCTGAATTGAAATTGTATGTTGAACATTGTTAAGCAACAAACTGATGACTAAAGAGCACTAGAGAAGCAGAATAAGGAGTAAGGTGATGGCATTAAGTAGCTTTTCAAACAATGGAATGAACATTATTAGCAGCCAGGGAGATGATCCAAGGGCGTGGTGCTGATGAATACTGTGGCTCTCTTGTTGGGGTACGAGTCAATGCGAGTTTGGCGCGTCGTGCCCTTTGTCATGGCAGTCAATACCATGTTTATTAGAGAATAATATAAATTATATATTGAGATCTCACCTAATGCGTTTAATTTTTTTAAGGTAAAATGATTTTTTAATATGATATGAGCCTTGTTGACTTAGCGGGTTATGAATTTGAATCTCAACATCCTCATTCTATTTGATAAAAATCAAACATAAAAATAGTGTGGAAGCTGTATGTGCAACTTTTAAGCCAACAAGTTTTTCACTGCGAGGGGTTGTATTAGAAAAATAATATATGAATCATATATTAAAGTCTCGCAAATAGTTTTTAGTTTTTAGATGAAATGATCGATTTACTTTTTGTGAGTACCACATAATTTAGTAGATTTTTTTCACGTTTAGGGACAGAGAGCTCAAAATTAAAATCAATTGGTTTCACATTTCAAGCAAATTTTATGAGAGGGTCGTAGTTAGCAACGTATGGTCAGCCATTAAGAACGAAGCAGAAAAATCTACATATTGGCCACTGATTTTTATTTATTTCATGAAAAGGTCAAATATATACCCCATGCATTATGTGGAATTTGATCTCAAATATGGAAGAGAAATATAACACAGGCACTCAATATGAAATGCGTCAATTAATTAATTAATTTTATTATTATTATTATTATTATTATTATTATTATTATTATTATTATTATTATTATTATTGCCTTTTTTCTATTGATTTAATGGCTAGATCATACTATTATACCATATTTTTGTGCAACAAACATATGCATGACACGATTAATTATAAAATTATTCTCACTCCGTTTCATGTAAACTGAGAGAAATGTCTACTTTTTCACATATATATAGTGATGATTAACAATCATTCAGTATACTTGAAAATAAATATTTAGAAACTAAAAGAGGTTCATAATAACATAATGTTAAGTGAAAATCATTTACTAATTATTATTTATAAAGAGTTATATATTTAAACTATTAATTATTATGTTTTTGAAGGACAATCCAGAACAGCCCTAATTTTTAATTTGGTACAATTTATATTACACTAAATCAATATATTTTAATAGAAGCTAATTAAAAGGCTCACAAACTAAATAAAAGAATAAAAACTATTAGAATTCTCTTTAAAAACATATATATTGTAGAGTAATCCAAATATATATATATGCCGAACAAGAAGAAACTAATTATAAAGAAAAAACAAACACAGTATGGACCCAAAGGCAACCGTCAACTGAGCAAACAAAGTTCCCCAAAGCAGTTGCAAAGAGCAGCTGGCTCCCTTAGTGGAGTTTGAGAAAGGAGAAATTTGCCTGCACTCCCAGGATCAGGACTCCTTCAGAGCCCTTTGATTTTGATTCATTGATTTACTTGCGAATAAGAGTAAGGACTTGTTTTGGTTCAAGATCCATGTTTTTTTGAACAAGTTTTTAAATTTCTCTCTCTCCCCTCCATTCAAAGCTCAAATCCCGCGGCTAGAGTAGCGCAGGACTTTCGTGCCTATCCCTCCCCCTCCCCCCTCCATTGCTAGTTGACCGCAAACTCACCTACCTAGCCCTCTTCATCCTCAGAGATCACCCACCTTGCTTGCTGCTGTGTTTTGTTGTTTTAAAGTCATGTCTTCGTGAGCGTCACCATGTGGGTTGTCAGGGAGAAATCAGATGCCTTGCGGTGATGAGTTTTTGTAACCATTGTTTTTCGGATAGTACTCTCAGAAAATACTGGCTGCCTAGGCCATTAGAGAGACAATGGTTGAAAGAAAAACAGAAATATCCAATCTCTTCAAAGGGTCCAGTTCCACCCATTTCTGGGTCTCCATGCACCCATATTCCTGGCCGTCCTTCTGTAAATGCCCATTGGGTGCAAGGGAATTTTTGCCAGCATGCTGCTCAGGCACCGCTTCTGCCTTTCCTGTCACCACCATGAGCTTTCGCTGCAGCTTCCGCCTCATAAACACAGATTCCAGCTCTGATCATCGATCTTGCAGGGATTGATTGTATGAGTGTTGCACAGGTTTGTAGTGTGAATAGCTGCAATAAACAGAGGATGGAGACGGTCAGCTTTAACTTCATACTTTATATATTACTTTTCAGTTTTATTTTTGCTCTTTCTTTTTTCTTGAGCGACCACACTAGAAAGAAAAAGATAGTGGTTAATGAAACAAATTATATTAATTTTTATTCAATGAATATTTAACTTTTATACTTTTCATTCCTGGTATGCTGTCTTGTTTGTATTGATTCTTCAGAGATTCATTTTCTTTCTACTCTTAAAACATGATTATACACGACAGTTGATATTTTTATCAACGAAACAAATCATTAAAAAAGAAAGGAGAGTCACGTATGGCAAGTTCAGCGTCGTTGACCCTTCCATATCTCCTATGTCGGTGAAATGTGTACAAATTGGACTTTGCGGAGGAGGGTTTTGAGAAAGAAAACGTTGTAGGAGCTGATATGATCCTAGTCTGTTAATAGATTACAGCCCTGGTTAAAGGAATTCTAACGATCTTATTTTAACTGTTTGTTGTCTAATATATTTCCAGCTATAATAGTAAACAAGAATATTTATAGCAGTTATACTCAGGAAAGATAATGTAATACTCTGATACTTTCCTCTCAAAGCTGGATCAGAGGGTTTATGAGATCTAAAGCCGCATAGGAGGCGATGGCTGGGAAGAGGGGCACAACTTTGGTAAACATATAGCGCAAGTTGGTCACGGTTCACACATAATAGTGGTGATGTTGTTTAAGCTGAACTTGTTGCGAATATAGGTGACAATCAACTTGATATATTTAGTTCTTTCATGAAACACATGATTCTTGGTAATATGCATAGCCATATATGTAAGAAGAGCTGCAGACCACACACAAGCTTGTAGCGCACTAGCTACTGCTGCGATGTTACGCTTTGGCACTAGGTGAGCTTCTGACATGTTGTTTTCTTGCTCTTCCGCGACACTAGATTACAAGGCACTCAATATTAAATGCATCAAATAATTAATTAGTTTAGTTTTTTTTAATTATTATTATTATTATTATTATTATTATTACCTTTTTCTATTGATTTAATAGCTAGATCATATTATTATACCATATTTTTGTGCAACAAACATATGCATGATACATCAATTATAACATTATTCTCACACCGTTTCATGTAAACTGAAATGAAAATAACTATTTTTTTCATATATATAGTATTGATTAACAATCATTTCACGTATACTTAAAAATAAATATTTAAAACAAAAAGAGGTTCATAATAACATAATGTTAAGTTAAAATCATTTACTAAATATAATTTATAAGAGTTATATATATTTAAACTATTGATTATTATGTTTTGAAGGACAATCCAGAACGACCCTAATTTTTAATTTGGTAAAATTATATTACACTAAATCAATGTATTTTAATAAACTAAGTATAAGGCTCACAAACTAAATAAAATCAAACTGTTAGAATAAAAAAAACTATTAGAATTCTCTTTAAAAAAATATCTATTGTAAATTAGTCAATATATAAACACGAGTTTGGACCCAAAACGGCAACTGATCAGCGGCAAAATGTCCCAAAACGGTGCCCCATAGAACAGCTAGCTCCCTTAGTGGGTTGAGAAAGGAGATGTTGTCTGCCACTCCGAGGATCACACGGGAGTTGATTGGTTTTAGTTTTTGTTTAAGTTGAAATACGAAACGTATAGTTTATACTTGGTTAGAAAATAGAAAATGGCATGCGTTTGTTTTTATTTTGGTTTAAATTCAACCAATTTTAGATTTTTCGGTCAAATCTGGCGGCAGAAGCGTTACGGTTTCGTTGCGCCCGGTATCACACACACCTGAGGACTCCTTCAACCTTTGATTTATTCATTAATTTACTTGCGTGTAGAGGTAAGGTCTTGTTGTTTTCGATTAACGTTAATTCTTTCTGTCTGTGCTGAGAACCAGTTCGTCTCTTCATCTGTTTGTCCATTGAGGCTTCATCACAGGTCACACAACCTCCACCGCTAATTCCTTGGTATTCTCAACCAATCCCTAACTTGTCAGAAAAGCAAATGGAGATCCCAAATTCCCTGCTCAACAGGGTAACAGACACCTGGCGCCAGCTAAATTCTTTGACGACTGTCTTTCCTTTCCGGGACAACGTCAAGCCTTGACTTTGTCAAGATCTTGGAGGTTCTCCATCCAATCACGAGTGCTGACAGACGAACTGATTTCCCTGCCACTTTGGAAGACCGCTACAAGTAAATTTCTTTGAAGTCAGGAGTGAGTCTGAGTCATGATCAAATCAGAGTTCATGCAAGCCATTGTGGCTTGAATTGAACTTTTGCATGTTGAAACTTGCACGTTACGGTACTTCACCACCGACCAAGGGAGGTAGAATGAGGGGTGAGGTGGTGGCATTAGACAGGTTTCAAGTGATGGAGTCGACATTGTTAGCAGCAAACTGGTGACTAAAGAGCACGAGAGAAGCAGAATCAGGAGTAAGGTGATGGCATTAAGTAGCTTTTCAAGCAATGGAATGAACATTATTAGCAGTCAGAAGATAGTTTATTAACATGGTATTAGAATCTTGTTGACCTAGCGGTTATGAGTTCGAATCTCAATATCCTCATTCTATTTGATAAAAATCAAGTACAGGATAGTGTGGATCTATGTGCAAGTTTTAAGCCCAACAAGTTTTCACTTGAAAGAGTAAATTATAAAATAATATAAATTATATATTAAAATCTCACCTAATAGCTTAAGTTTTTAAATGAAATAATCGAGACTTACTTCGTAGTATCACATAGTTTAGTAGAATTTTTCACGTTGATGCAGAGGCTCAAAATTAAAACCCGACCGCTTTCACATTTCAAGCAGATTTTATGAGAGGGTTTGTGTTGTGAAGTCTGGTCAACCATTAGAACGTACGAGGCAGAAAAATCTACATATTGGCCATGATTATTATTTTTATTTCACGAAAAGGTCAAATAACCACCCCATGCATTATGTGGAATTTGACCCCACATATGGAAGAGAAATATAACAAGGCACTCAATATGAAATGCGTCAATTAATTAATTAATTTTATTATTATTATTATTATTATTATTATTATTATTATTATTATTATTATTATTACCTTTTTCTATTGATTTAATGGCTAGATCATACTATTATACCATATATTACACTAAATCAATATATTTTAATAAACTAATTATAAGGCTCACAAACTAAATAAAATCAAACATGTCTTTATTTATTGATTGATTAAAAAACTCTAAAAAACTATTAGAATTCTCTTTAAAAAATATAAATTATAATTAGTCAATATATAGGCAGACAAGAAGAAACTAGTATAAAGAAAAAACACGAGTTTGGACCCAAAACGGCAACTGATCAGCGGCAAATGTTCCCAAAACCGGTGCCCCATCCATAGAACAGCTAGCTCCCCACTTAGTGGGTTGAGAAAGGAGATGTTGCCTGCCACTCCGAGGATCACACCAGCGTTGACTTTCTTTTTGGTTTGGTAGAAATAACCACAATGTTTTTTAGCAATTAAAAAAACAAAATAAAATAGTATTGTTTTTATCTCGGTTTAAATTCTGGTCTATTTCAGATTTTTCAGCTAAATACGGGCCGAAACGTTCTGGTTCGTTCTGTCCATTCCGTTTTGACTATATATATATATATATATATAAACAATACAGGAAACGGTGCGTCAAAAAACATTATTGAGAACCTTGTCCAGGATCACACATACAGGACTCCTTCAACCTTTGATTTATTCATTAATTTACTTGCGAATAAGAGTAAGGACTTGTTTGGTTTGCAACATCCGTGTTTTTGAGTTTTGGAGACTCTCTCTCTCCCCTCCATTCAAACTTCAAATCCGCGGCAACAAAAGTCAACACAGGACTTTCTGCATATATAAACCCCTCCCCTCCTCCTCCATTGTCAGACACCGCAACTCACCTACCTAGCCCTCTTCACCCTCGAGATAACCCACCTTGCTGGCTCGCTAACTCGCTCTTCACAGTTCACACATACCATAATATTGTTGTTGTTGTTGTTGTTGTTGTTGTTGTTGTTTAAAGTCTGTCTTCTGTGGTATCACAAATGGGTTGTCAAGGAAGAAATCGATGCCTTGCGGTGATGATTTTTGTGACCATTGTTTTTGGATCATGCTCTCAGAAAATACTGGCAGCTAGGCCATTAGAAGGAGAGCAATGGTTAGAGAAAAATCTTGGAAATATTCAATCTCTTCAAAGGGGTCCGGTTACACCCATTTCTGGGTCTCCATGCACCCATATTCCTGGCCGTGGTAGTGGCACATGCTCCTTGGGTGCAAGGAATTTTGCCGGCCATGCTGCTGCCTCATGCACCGCCTGCCTTTCCTGATGCCATCATGAGCTTCGCTGCAGCTTCCGCCACCGGTGAAACTCATAAACAAGATTCTAGCTCTTGATCATCGATCTTAGGGATTGAATTCATCATGCACGTAGGTTTTTCCAAGTTGTGAATAGCTGAAATAAACAGAGGATGGAGATGGTCAACTTTAACTTCATACTTTATTAATTTTCATTTTTTATTTTTTATTTTCTTTTTTTTGGAGCGACCACACTGGAAAAAAGAAAGTGGTTGTGAAACAAATGATATTAAATTCTTATTCAATGAATACTTAACTTTATACTTTTCATTCCTATATGCTGTCTTTTTTGTGATTCTTCAGAGAGATTAATTATTTTTTTCACTCTTAAACATGATTATACACACACAGTTGATATTTTCAACGAAACAAATTATTAAAAAGAGAAGGAGAGTCACGTATTTGACAAGTTTGAGCGTCGTTAGACCTTCCATATCTACGTCGGTGTGTGTTACAAATTGGAAAAAAAAAAAAAAAAACTTTGAATGTGAAACTGGAATTCGATCCCGGCTGTCATAAAGGAAAATGTTGGTTGACTCTAATAAAAAAAAAGAAAAATGGAAGTGAAACCCAGAGATGACGATCTATGTGGACTCGCAACACCATTGAAGTTAAATCATAAATTATTGCCAGAAGATCAAGCTAGCTAGTACTGTTGATTAGTCATACGCTATACTTTAAGATCATCAATAATTTAGTTGCTATTGACTTATAAATTAATTCTAAGATATTCTTACCATGATAAATTAATATATATTTTTTGATTATACTAATATTTGAAACGATTCAATATAATCATATACAAATACAACTATCAATTACTTCTTCCTTAACTCCACTCAGGGCCTTAAGATTTTGACCATGCAAAACCTAGTCAAAGCTATATATATATATATATATATATATATATATATAAGCCTTTTGTTTTTTATTAACATATATAAGTTTTTTGTTTTTTTTATTAATATAGATGTTCGGACTAGCTTGTATGTTCCTCGACTAATTCCACAGTACCTAAAGTTATAGCCACGATTTAAAGACGAGCTGCGAAGATAGAGTCGATGTTACAAAAATTGGGCTTGGGATCCAATGATTGCCGTACACTCGAATTCATGTAATTTTTTAATATATATTTTTTATATATAATTATTGTGTTCGAACCAATTTGGTCATACTTGAACTATTCCATAAACCCTAGAATTAACCACCAAATAATCTTTAAATTTTTGTACGTGTATGATCCATTTGACCCGGTTTTATTGACGTTCAACTTTCTTGAGTAGAATGTGAGAATGGTTCGTCCTTAATTTCAATTAATTATATGTTGTTTGGAATTATTTACATGATATCATCTTTGAAATAAATATTAATTAAAGACACGGTGCCCTGCCATTCTGTTCGTTGATCTCTCTGTAAGAAATTTCTTCTGTCCTTCGGACGTGATTTGGTAGCAGTCGAAGAACAAGACAAGAGAAACGGAACAGAGTCTTACGTTGAAACTCATCCCGTGTCTGAATCTTTTGGTCCAAGAAACGAATGGATCAATTCCAGAGAAAAGTCGCATTTTCAAGATATTAATGCATAAGCTGACGTGGCACGTCGTCTCTCCGAGTCAGCCCATGAAGATGATATACACAGCGCATCAAGCATTAATTGGTGGGCTCAGATCCTTTGTGGACCGATCTTGTATCTTTTCGGCCCATGAAAAGATCATAGAAGGTTGTTAATTTTATTTTGGTTGATGCTGTGTTTTTTTAATTAAAATATAATACTAATTCATAAAAAAAAAAATCAAATCTAAAAATTAAATTATTTAGAATTGTAATAAATTTTGAAATATTTATAAAGTTAGATTACAGTAATAAATTTCAACCGTACAATATAAACCTAGAAAATGTCTGAAATAATACATATATTATTATTAAGAGCATTATTCATGTCAGATATCTTAGTAGTTGAACGTTGACAAAGTAAAAAGCTGCAAAATAAATGAGCAGCAGGTCTGCCATGGACAAGGAGGGTACGATCCACAGGTGATGTGGGCTACACAATAATACCCCATGTATCTTTTAGCTGTACGACCCCAAAGTGTTCTTTCAGTCTATACAGTATTTTTTTAATAACACTGTATATTATTTTATATTTTTGGATAAAACAACACATTTAAATATCATGATTGAAAAACACAGTATTTTTAAATATTATTAATAAAAACAAGTTATCTCAAAAATTATTAAATGAGCTTTCATAAATTATAATATGGATGTACAATAAAACTCTTATTACAACACCACATATACTATATTATATAAAAGACTTTAACAACACAAATTTAAAGTTTTTTGTAGCTGTGACGCGATGATAGAAAACTTGTGATATACACAACAGATCTTGAGTTTGAGTCAGGCGTGCATCTCTTGTAAGAGTTTAGGACAACCAAAAATTTTATTCACTCACTTGGATCTATAAAATATACTTACAGAAAGATATGATTTACGCACATTAAAAAATACAAATTTAAGATTTCTTGTCTTTTTCTATTTTTTTTATCATCTTTCATTGTTTTTTTATCAATTATAATTTATTTTTCTTACTGAAGCAATCTCATCAAAAATATTTTGATAGTATCGGTGAAGTCATAATCAAAATTTCAAAGTTCTTTATCTTTTCTAATTGTAATCCATGTCATTTTATCTAGTTTTTTTTTTTAAATACCGCATTTTCTATTGATACAATATTTAGAATATGGTATTTTTTAATTTATATATATTATTTCGTAAAAAAGTATTTAACTGGCCAATATTTTACTCAAGTAAAAATACACATATCTTCCCTCCTAGCTGTCCTTAATGTTTTTTTCCCTCCCTCGACAGCAAAACCTAGGCAGATACACACATACACTGCAACAGCACTCTTTTCAATCCCCCATCACAGTTTTTTGTAGAGCCAATTGATGATGCTGACGAGTGACAGAGAAAAACAAATATATAAGACAGGGTATTTATTCCTTCTCGAGTTCCAAGTATGAATACATGGCAAATGTACTCTTCTGTGTTTTTTCCCACACGAAAACCCGAGCAAAATAAATAAATAATCAATTTTACACGGCAGAAAAATGCATGCAGGTATCACTAGGGCATACACTTATACACCACAAAATTAATGAAAACTCGAGTGTAATTGTTGATGGGAAGGGAAATTCTACGAGCATTTATGTAAAAAAAATCAAGATTTATAGGGTGCCCTAGATATTTGCATGCATTTTATACATATATAGTTTGTTTTTGTATTAACGTTAGTGTCCGAGCAGTTTACGTGTACCTCGACTAATCCTATGAGTCTTGAAATTAATGACCATATAAATCTCAAGTAACCATTATATTAGCAATGACAGGTCTTGAACATGAGAATACAAAGAGAGAAAACTCTTAGTTCTAAATTTTTATCACTGAGATACTTATTAAATGATTATATATGGATTATGATGACCTCTAATGACCCTAATCGTGTTGTGTTGTATTCGGTATAATATATCAAAAATAATTATTTTTTTAATAATACTGCATTTTCTAAGTAAAAACATTTTTTTAAATAAAAGAAGAAGCTAGAGGCCTATTTAGGTTTTGTGCTCGCTGGCTGAAGGTTTCTGGTGGGTTGGAGAATTTTTGTTCGGCCTAACTAAGAAGTCATGTGGAACCTTATCATAGCCTACATAGCATATGTTTTACCTAAGTCCAACAAGTTTCCACCATTAAATGAAAGTTTCCTATCTAAGACCCACATGATCTCTGATCTCTTGCAATGTTCTTATCTCATTTGCCCACCATTGATTACAGTGTTGTTAATTTCATTTTATTTTGGCTGAAATATTTCGTGTCAGTTAAAAAAATAAGATAAAATATCGTAGTTTTTATCTCGTTTAAAATTTCGGTCTATTCCGGAAATTTTGTTCAAATTTTTGCCAGAACATTTCGGTTTCGTTTCGGCCAAATAGTGTTTTTTTAATAATTAATAATTTTACAATACCAATCACATCTCTTAATCCGACCAATAGATTGAGATAAAATTTTATGAGGAGTCTTTTGACATATTTTATATATATTATGTTAAAATTTTAGAGCAATCAGATAATATAATGACCTTACGAGATTGATAATGACATTCTCGTAATATTATACATGTTCATAAATTTGTTAAGAAAAAATATTTTATTGGATTAATATATTTAATATATATATATAACCTAAAACGTAAACCATATAACCCCAAAATATTACGTTAAAACACTTTAAAATCAAAATATTTTATTTTAATTAAAAAAAATAAAACTCAAACAAAAACGAAATTGATTACTATGAGAATACGAGTATCACAACCGTGTGATGGTGGTTATGATTGGATTGCTTTTAGAAGGATAATCCGGCTATCGAAGTTCGTTGGGAAGAAAAACAAGGAAAACAGGAGGAGCAGTGCCCCATAGCTGAGTTCCAATCTTCAAAAAGAAGTGAAACTTTTTATAATCTAGGTTAACTGAAGCGTTATTTCAGAAGGCGACCTAAATTATTTTTTAAATATTTTTCAATATATTGATATTAAAAGAAAGACGCCATTATTAGACCTGGCAGAGTCTTACAAAAACCATGCGTAAAACATCAGTGGTACGTGCAGCTTCAAACCTATAAACCGAGGGCTTTAAAGAACCTGCTGGGTTATTAGAAGAAACATCAAATCAAAGGGCAAAGATACAAACAAGGGAAAAAAAACAAGTGGTTCAAGTTGTGAGTGGCAGCGCGTGGAGGAAAGTGACCGGTGGCAGTAGGGACATGCAGCAGCAGCAGCAGCATCTTACATGAATAGACACAGGCGTAGCTCAGAAAAGAAATGACAGGATTGGAATTTGAGAACACAAATCAACGAGACACCCTAACCACCCATCATGTTCGGAGAGTTGGGAGCATCACCTACCTTTTCAACACTTTCCTTTCCAACTGTGTATCAAATTTGGTCTCCGTAATGTCAAATTACTTTACATAACAGTTATCATGTTTGAATCAGTGTATATCTTTTGCAAAAATTTGAAACAGTCAGAATCAGTAGTTCTTGAGTTTGAATAGTTTGTATATCTTTTGAAAAAACTTGGAAAAGTTAGAGTTAGAGTTTTACTCGTATATCTGAACCATAAAATATATTTTACAGGTATTTTCTCTAATCAAAATAAGGAAGGTTAACAAACCCAGAATCCTGCTGGTCTCCCACTACCAGAGAAGCCCTTCTGAAAAAGGTTGACAAACCAGGCGATACTGCTGTTACTGATGTAAAAATTAAAATTTTTATTCTTTTATCTGAACTCATAAAATATATTTTCCAGATATTTTATTTGGATCAAAATAAGAAGGAAGGTTGACAAGCCCAGAATCCTGCTGTTCATCCTGCTGGTCTGCCACTACCAGAGAAGCCCTCCGGAAAAAGGTTGACAAACCCGGCGATGGTGCTGTTGCTGATGTTACTGTTTCTGCTCCTGCTCTTGATGAAGGTGATGATGGGATTGCTGCGGTTGTTGGGAGCCAATACCAGAGGAGTGGTGGTGGCCGGCTACTGGTGGATGGCAAGTTTGGGGTCACGTTGACTTCTGGAGGGACCGTCTTCAGGCCAGTGAGAAATGGACTGGACTGCACTAGCACGAGGCATGTGAACTATTTGGGTCCCATGCATGCGTTTCCCAACATTTCATTTCAAGCTTGTATGATTCTTACGTCCACTCGGAAGTCGAATCATTCAATTGCTTGTCGCTTCCTGATATATTGTTATTATTAGTTCTTAACACGATTTACAGCAGGGTTTTTTTTTTTATATATATAAAATATATCTACTATCAAACTTTTGAAGTGAAAAATAACTTTATCAAGAGTCGCCATTAAAATATATCTACTATCAAACTGGATTATACTGTATTTTAAAATTGATGTTGAATAAATTTGATTTTTTTATTTTTATTGTTACTTTAAATTAAGTTTTTTGATACTTTTAGATCATTTTGATGTGCTGATATCAAAAATAATTTTAAGAAAATAAAAAATATTATTCTGATATTTTTCTGAACAAAAAACACTTTGAAAAACAATTTCAACCACACTCTTAAAATTATCTTATAGAATTATATGAAAATAAAATAAAATTTAAGGATGAAATTCAGGAGATTTTTTTATATATATTTATCATTTAACACATATTAGATACCATGATAACTAAGTGTTGTTGTTGTTATTGATATTATTATGCATATAAAGTATAAATAAGGCTAATGATAGAGATTTGCTCCCGATGAGAAAATGATGAGGCTAATGATTTATGATTGAGTCTGGTGGATATGTTATACTCATGTTTAATCTAGTGCCTGCATCATTAGTGATTACACAACTTAATCGTGCCTTCATCATTAGTGATTAATATAAATAATTTAAAATAACAGTAATCTTATTTTATTAATGAACATATAGTAAAATAGAGTCATTACAATAAAAATACATTGAAAACAAATTATAAAATGATTATAATTAAAAAAAACATATTACACCATGATTAATGTTTTTCTAAAATTGAAAATTAGTATTCTAGATTATTCTATTCTGCAAAATCCTTGACAAGTTTGTGGTCATATTGCCATAAGAGGGACCACCATAATCATAAGACAACACAAAAATTTCTTTAGATTCATATTTTTGCCATGCTTTAATCACACCATCAGCTCATTATTTAAAATGGCACTCTTTTTTTAAAGATTTTTGCATATCCTATGCAACATATTTTTCAAAACAATATTTTTTTTAACATCGTGTTGAAGTTACTCATAAAATATTGTGGGAAATATCAATGATATCTAATAGACTCGAAAAAATTTGTGACATAAAAGTCTTTATCGTCACATGTCTACTTGATATAATACACAACCTAATCCATCTCTCAATCTCACAGATCACAAAGAAAAATCCAAAAACCAACTTCAATTATAATTCATCTTTTTCTCCACTATAGCAAAAATACAATGGATAAACTATATACTCGCACAATAAACAATCATAACCAACAATCTAGCCCACAACTGTACGTAACTTC